>OY757187.1:30034045-30194489 GCA_963583895.1 Melanophora roralis | reverse complement strand
CAACTGAATCAGTATTTATTTGAATAAAAATTTATGAATTTTTTTCCGTACATGATTAGCATTGTACTTAAAACAAAAATATCTGTTATCAAACAATAAAAACGACCAATCATGCAGAGGTCTAGTAACAACATCCCGGTTAACAGTTAAAATGTCATAAAAAACACTTGAAAATGTTACTTGCATAACTTATTTAATGATAAGAAACAAAATTGCAATTGAGAGTCACTTGACAGTAACACCAACAAATGTTTTTTTGCGTTATATTTTAAATATGAAGTGACAATATCGCAAAAAATATTTCTGTACCTCTTATGTCACTGAAGTTACTAGTAATTTTTATGTCTCAGGTATAAAATAACTGGTAAGGAAATACTATTCATCCCCAGTTGATAATAGATTTAAAAAAATTTCCTACGCATATTAGTAATGAAAAAGTAGGAAAACACAATACATATAAAAAACAATTTAAATCGCATATCGAAAATTCCATTGTGAATTTCGTTGTGATGGAAGTGATAATTTCACTCACATTTTAATTTATAACTAAAAAATTTCATATTTAACACTTAAACTTATAACTGAGATATTGCAAATTTATTACTTTAAATATCAATTGCTGCCAAAGGCGTTATGCTTACTCTTGCTCTAAAGAAGATACTGAAAGAACGTGATTTCTGTTCATAATTTTTTTGCCTTTCCTATTTCTATTTTCGACTTTTCTAAAGGAATACACAATTATCCTACAGGTTCTTGGTAAAGGTGTTGAACTGCACTCGGTCCCACCCTTAGTGACCTAACCTTATCTAACGAATAACAAGAAGTAACTGATCACTGTCTGACATAACATTACATTACAAGTGGTTGTTTGTTTATGGTACCATGGCTGATATAGGGGGCAAAAACACACCGCCAATTCATATCCCGTCCTTACTTTACTTAAGAGACGTCCGCGTAATAAAAAATATCTTAAACAATCTTTTGTAAAGTAGTGTTTAATAAAAATTTTCGATTTGATATAAATAAAAAAAAATTTTATAGAGTAAATAACCGTTGACTTTGATTCCAGGTTGGGAATTATGGTGATATTATAATTTGCGTAAAAAGATATTTTTTTGTTTATTTAATTTTTTTCTTATAAATACATACATATGAAAAAAATTGTGTAATAAAAATATTTAAAATTTTATGCATGTGCTTAAATTTTATAAGAATGCTTTTGTATTCCAATACTTTTATATAAAAATATACAAACATACATATAGACTTATATATAAATATAAATAAGTTATTTTTATGCAACCATAAACCAATATATACTCGTAAAAACATACATATGTGCACACAAATAGTAAATATATATGTATGGGTAGACACATTATATAAAAATTTTATTTCGTTGGTGCTAAAATATAACCTTTTCTTTAATACATTTTTTATGTGCAGTTTGTGCGTATTTATTCTTTCATATGCAAATTTTTTTCAACTTTTAGCTCCACATGAACGCCTTTTATTCCATTACTTTACGCTATAAGTACATTTTATTTTATATTATTTCTTATTTTTTTAAAAGCAAAAATAAAAAACAGTAAAACTCTTTAAAAAAATAAGTAATAATCGTAATTTCAGTTTCTTTTCTCTTATATTTCATGTTCTGGTATCAAACTGTTAAAATATTGTGATGAATAAAATAATACGAGTATTTTCACATTCTCCAGAAAAATAGCGAGAAATATAAAAATAAATTTGTTTTATTGAATACAGAACACAAGATGAAATTGATTTTCAAAAACATAAAGAAAAATAACCATAGAATAATTTTTTAATTAAATATTTCGATCTTAAAAAAACTTTTGTTGATATATATTGGCTTTTGTGTTGTATGATTAATTTTTATAAATAAATAATAAAGCCTGTTTGCTTAAAGACATAAAAACATAAGGTAAATACTTTATAATTAATAATTTTCAATTAATTAAATTAAATTCATTTGTTAAAAAAGATTAAACAAAAATTTATTTTATTTATAGGGTTTGTTGTTGGTTAAGTTCGTCTATATGCATTTCATTGGTTCTTACACCAAATCATCAGTAGACTTCAACCCAAATTCTTAAAAAACTTAATGAATATTTTTTGTCTTTATATAATAACCTCAATAAACAAATTGAGAATTACTATAAGCAAACCAAAACGTTCAAGTTTTTTTAAGAATCCAACAAACCAATATTCGCTATTCGCTTTGTTTTTCAAATTGCCACAGATATGCTCTAATAAAAACAAGCAAGATTCAGCGTTAGTTTTAAGTTTACCCTTTTGCTATTGTAATACATATAAAAATATTAAGACAATATTTATAATCTTGTATTAATTTCTGAGAAATGTTCCATTTGCTATAAATGTAAGCGTTTACATATAATTAAACTGAAAATGTTTTTTTTGCTGCGAGTCTTTAAATGCAATTAAATTCCCAGGAATGGGTTTTTGATAGTAGCAAATTTTAAAAACCAAAATCATTTTCTAAGCTTTTTTAAAAAAAATTTCAAAAAAATAAGTAAAAATAATTGAAGTAAGTATAAGTATGTTTTTATTATTATTGTTATTATTATTATTATTATTATTATAATTATTATTATTATTATTATTATTATTATTATTATTATTATTATTATTATTATTATTATTATTATTATTATTATTAATATTATTATTATTATTATTATTATTATTATTATTATTATTATTATTATTATTATTATTATTATTATTATTATTATTATTATTATTATTATTATTATTATTATTAATATTATTATTATTATTATTATTATTATTATTATTATTATTATTATTATTGTTATTATTGTTATTGTTATTATAATAGGGAGTAAAAACACAAAAAATATATATACTTATATATGTGCTCAGCTAAAAAATGGTGGTGATTAATCATTTCAAAAAACTTTTTTTTAATTCAAGATATTTTGACCATTTTAATAGTTTTATTTAAAGTATTTTGGTAAAAATATAAATTTTTCTAAAAAACCGCTAAGCATACATTTACTTTTTTGAAATCGAAGGTTAATTTGTAAGCAAACTAATTTTTACATATAATGGTAGTTTTTTTTTTTTTTTGGAAAACAAAAATGAATACTACAAATTATTGAGGCATTTAGCAAAAATTTTTTCCTTCACACATAAATGGTGATTGCATCACGAATTTTGAAGGAAAAGTCCCAAATGGACAGGCAATTGTTAAAAATTTTCTTGCATGATTTTGTCTGTTCTTCATGACTACACAAATGAACATCTCAACATGGTTACATGTTAAAGGAAAAATTTATATTCATACATATATTACAATATTTGTGTACAGAAGCATGTGTCGTTGTATTGTTAGTTTGTATGTAGAGTATCAGTATGCATGTGTATATGCACATTAATGATTGAAGCCAATTTCGACTTTAAAAGAATGACAAAAATAGAGAAACTACTAACAGCAACAAAAACAAAAAATATGGCACAGAAATTTCCGTTATACGTGCTAAAACTTTATTGAGTAAATTCAATTTTCCGTAGACATATTGATCAGAGGCAAGACTGATAAAAAAAGAATCAAAATCATGAAGAAAAATCATCATAATTTGTGTAGTAAAGAAAAATAAAGTGTTTGGTTTTTACAGAAATGTATAAGGGTTTGACGTAAAATCCACTAAAATATAAATGAAAACCCATTTTTCTTAAGCACTAATTTTTTGCTGTAATATTAGTCTAATTTATTGAAAAGAGATAGAAAATCATGAAAAACTCTATAAGATTATTTTTTGTGTGTAAACATTATTCAAACAAACATTTTTTCTATAAAGTTATTCCTAATCTCTTTGTGGGAGTTAATACATATGTATATGTATTACAAATCTAATCAGAATATCTTCAAAAATCCGGCCTGTATTTTAAATCGGAGACGGACGGTCAAGATTGATTGATTTAAGAAGCGGGAAGAGTTCATTACTATTTTCGGACGTTACAAACATCTGTAGAATCGTATTATGCAAGAAGCACTTATTATGTGAAGTAGATACAGAAATAAAACACTTTGGCGAAGTGGACTAAATTATTTGAAAATGTTTTTAAGAAACAAGAAAAGGTATAAAAAAGGCATGTTATATATAAACATATATCCTATACATCTTGCAAACACTATCTACTGGCGCAATGCACCGCTACAAAGAATAAGTACTTTGTGTATCCACTTAAATTGCTTACAAGAATAGCCTAAAGCTTGCATGGCAAAAACTTACAAGTCCCCCATTCCTCCGTCTAGCAAAACTGACACCTCGGAATGGCATTTTCTGCGGCAGAGTGCCAGGCAATCGTATAATGCATGCAACGAGGTCTCGTCCTTCATACATAAAAAACAGCCGGCCAATTTGCCGGCCTTACCGATGCTGTACAGGTGGTATCTAAGAATTCAGTAGTGGGCTAGAAACCCTGTGAGGACCTTAATATGATTTCTTCCAAGAGACAGAATTCCTTTAGATTTGCCTCTAGATAGAGACTTGGCCTGTCGTTGCCCCATGGATTCACATAAGTGAGCAGAAACTTAAGCAGCCAACTTTCAACAAGAACAGCCGCGAAAAACTTCTCAAAATAAATCCGTGCCAACAGAGATTTGCCCTAGTTTCCAAAACAGTTGGCACGTTCGTTTCCCACATACTCCTTGTGACCCAGAAACCATAACCACATTACGTCATTCTGCGTGCCAGGTCTATCGACAGTGTCTCGCACTATTTCACAAGCGCGTGCTTAATACCATAAACAGAAAGGGCCGTAAGACCGTCTGGATGTCCGAGAGAAAATATATGTATAAACTTGAGTCCACCTAATTTCCTTTTAGCAAATTCCTAGGAAAATACACATAAAAGCTTTGATCTTGGCCTGAAAGAATAATTGATACTTATGCATCGCAAGGGTCTTCTTTAAACCGGGTCCACCAATTCTAGCGCCAGTGAGGCCGTTTAAGTATTTAGGCCTTTTGGTATACCAAAACTTGCAACGGCGTCAACAGACCAATGCACCATATTTCATCAGGGGCTCCATATTCAACCAAAAATCTTTAACAGGCGTAAAGGCCCTCATTACTTTTTCTGATATGTTGCTATATGATCGTTGCAAAAGAGCCCCTTGTCCAAAGTAATTTATAATACTTTACTTCATCCGTTTAGTGTGGGCTGTCAAATTAAGATGTTCCTTGTTCTCAAAAATAATACCCAGATTTTTTTAACGAGTCAGCAGTCAAATTCCGTTCCCTGCGTCACACAAAAGTAATGTCTAGGGCCTGTCATGCGCATTCTAAGACCCAAGTTCCTTAATTTTCCAAGGAACTTATCAATCACGAGGATGCACAGCAAAGGTGATAATTCTTCTATAGATTCTCGAGTAGCCAAAATGGTTTTCAACGAGTAACCGGTAGCAATATTCATATCCCTGAGAGCAAGCGTTCGTAGTACCCAGTATATAGTGACTTATGAAGGTAAAAAGAATAATTTGCATGACCTAAGGGCTTCATGCAACCACGCGAAGAATGGCAGCCACAGTGAACCTACCCTTTCGATACGCAAATTGCAGTTCCTCCATCAGACAGTTTCCTATTTTACCTCACTCCATACCCTTAGCACATAGCCAGAGAGAAAATTTTATCAAGATTGTCTTAAAAGGCGCTTGACAATTTGATCTATCCCTTTCTGCAGAGAATAAAATTACCAAAGTCACCATAATACATTTGGCAATTGCTAATTTTTTATTAAAATTGATTTACAGTCTGCCCTCATATTTTTTTTTACATCTCATACATACCATACTATGGCTTGGCATTAAAATTTAAACAAAAAAAAAACAAATATTGAGGAAGGAAAAGAAGATATTGGAAATATAATATTTTCTCCTTACTTTTATTTTACAAACACTGACGTTAAACGAAGTTAAAGCATAGATACAGGCATGTTGTTAGTGTGTGTATGCATGCATTACAACGATGATGCCATTAAGCAAATTAACATGTAACATGTCGTGTCTGTGAGAAGCTTCAATTGATTCCTTTATTTTAGGTATTTTATACATTTTCGAAAAGAACTGCCTTTGGCTAATGGCAAAACGCAACTACTGGTTATAAATTTAAAGCAATTCAATTAAATTGATTTAAATTCTATGTAAATACTTAAAAGAAAAACAAACTGATAATAAAAGCAAAAAGCTTCTATATCAATTAAATAAAATAATTCCACGAATTGATGCAATTAATACTGCATAAATAGAGTAATCCTAAGTGCAATTCAATATCGTGAAAGAAAAACAATTAGCTCAGTTACAAAAGGTTTTTTTTTATTAATTATTATTATTATTTATTTTTTTTTTAATTAAAAAGGTAAACGAAAATTAACCCTCCTTGTTTTAAGTCAACAAAGCTTTAAATGTAAACGTAATAAAACTCTTTGTTTTACACCTAATTTAGAAACCTCTATATAAATATATGTAAGTACTTACTATTTTTCAGGTCATAAACTATAGTAATTGATTATATATACAAACTTACCTGAAAAGAAAAAAAAAAGAAAATATTTTATTTAAATTATAAATACTAAATGATTTAAAATTTGTGATACATAAAAATAAATTTAAAACTTATGACATTGATTGCTTTTCGAATCTCAAGAGAACTAATTTTGAAATCAAAATTAAATAATATGAAACAGGGTAAAAAACGAAATAATAATCTCAAGAGTATAATTTTTTTCGGTATATTTGCTAAACGTAGAACATAAGTAACGAGTGGATAAGTAAAGAAATTGGAAAACATCACTTTCTACGAAATATCAAAGCAAATGTTACACAGCAGATAAATTTAAGAAAGTTTAAACTTTGGGGGACTAAAATGCAGGTTGCAAATATTTAATATTTTTTTTTAAAAATAGATTAAAAATTAATTAGGGTATTCACACGGTAATCATAAAGTCATATGTTTTAAAAAAATAAAACGAAAAAATACCGCTATTGTGAGCATCCGCTCATAATTAGGTGTGCTATTTTAAATTTGAATCAGCTGCTGGAGAAAACAGAAAAATAACTAATTTCAAAAATAATTAAAAACTAATGACTTGTAAACTATATCAACGGATTCACTACAGAGTTTCGGCCGCCTGGCACAGGTTTTCACTGTTTATGACAAATCAATAAACACAGTTAAAAAAGTCTTATTATTGTAGAATTTATTTCTTTTAAGCACAACAAAAATTTTTTTTATTGTAAAATATTAAAACTTTAAGACAATATGACTTGATAGCATACCATTTGAATACCCCAAATAAAGCAAATAACTTTTATCAAAATTTCTTCATTACTGCGACCCGAGCTTTAATTGCAATTATACATGGACATATAAGCATGCTCAGGAAGTGATCCAATGTCGATTGGTATACTTAAAGGTGGGTTTTAGACTATTTTATTTGGGCGTTATAAACATTTTTACGAAATCATTATAATAATATGTGGAGTGGGTATAATTATATAATGTTTGGTATATAATATTTAAAACTTATTTTACGGTTTAATTTATTTATGATTCAAAAAAGCTTTTGAAAGTTTTTGCTATAATTTAAACATTAAACTACTTAAAACTTATTTTTTATATTAATTTTTTTCAAACGGATATTTATTTTAACTTTTTTTTCTTTCTATTTTTTCTAACAAATATTGTCAAAATTTTATTAGTTTTTGAATTGTTTCCTAATGTAGCTTTTACACAATAACGCTTAAAGTTTTTCTGTTTTTATTATTGCTGTCGCTTTTATAAACTTACAGAACTATTTGTTTAAGATTCTGAACGTCAACAGCAACAGTGTATGGGCGAACGTAACGTAACGAACATAGTTACATATATAAATTCAAAACCGAAAGAGAACAGAAAAGATATGGCAAATTGTTTTCTTATTATGTTTGTTACATATTATGTATAATAAGCTTATAAGATATTAGTTAAATTTAATATGTAAGAAAAAATCATTTTAATTATTTAAAAAAAAAGTATTTTCACTTCCCGTTCAATTGCTGATGTACGTGTACACTGAATCTGGTAAGATCCCATTTTTTGCACTATGAAAAAGCAGTAAATAAACTACATAAGATATGTACATCAAATTCGTAAATGTTAGTCAGTTTTGTACCAAAAAACATTTCCTATGGCATTCCAAATTCGACTCAACCGAATTAAATATTTTGTTAGTTTTTTTTTTCAATTGAATTAAAACGCACCAAACTGTTTGTTGAAAAGAAAAAAATAAAAAAAATCCAAAGGAAAAACTTTTCTCAGTGACTATGCGTCTTACGTGCTACAGATTTCCTTTCCGTTGATGTCTACCAAGAGAAGATTTTGCTAGATTTTTTTTATGTATATTAAACACTTATAAATATATTTCGGACAGCATTATAAAAACAACTTTTAAAACTAACGAGCATAAGTATAAAAACATTTTTAAAATGACCTCAACAAAAATTTAAAAAAGTTTGAAATAAACAGTGAAACATACTCAAGTTTACTTTTAAAATAGCCTTTGGGAAATTTTACAAGAGGCTTTGTTTCTTTGCCAAGGATAAAAAAATAAATTTTGTAACTCACCCTACTTTACTTTTTGAATATCGAAATTGATCAATATAAATTATAAAAAAAAATATTGAAATTAAGAAACTATCTGTACGACTTATTACGTGCAGAGAAATAGGTATACGTTTTCCAATTAGGGATACAACATCATTCTTAAAAACATCGATATTTTAAATAATCGATGTTTCTAGGAAAAATATCGATGCCAAAAAAATTGTTATTAAAAACAGTGCATGGATGTCGTTATTTTCTTACAATTAAATGATAAAACATGCAGGAAAAAATTATTTAAAAACAAAACCTTACTGTAGCTATTTAGTCATCATAATCTTATTTGCTTAATTTACATTATAAAATTTTTGTATTGTATAAAGAAATAAAAAATTTCGATAGCTGAGTCTCTTGAAACCAATAAATGGGTGATGAAAAATTTTCGGCTGCTACGAAATCTTGTTTGCAAGCTTACTAAGCTGATAAAGCACTTAAATCAGCTGTTTTGATATATTTTGATACTAGTGGTACTATCAGCCTAAGCCTTTTTGCTTTGCACTATGGCTTCTCCCAAATGCTGTGAATGTAATTTTTCTCAATGGCCCTAAAAATTTCTTAAAATCCTGCCTGTTTATTTTCAGTTTTGTTAAAATAATCCCAAAATTTTCTCTTAAATTAATATCTCAAATGTTCAAAATATGATCAGAATTAAAATTAATTATAACTTTTATTACCTGCAACTTCAATAGTAATACGTTGACAATTGTAACATAAAATATTTTTTGCATCCCTACTTCCAAATCGTGGCTGCCACTTTGAGATTCTGTCGGGTGTTGGGTTGATACATTAATATTCACAGTTTTTGCTTCCAGATATTAATTTATAGACCTGCTTCAGGGGTAACGTCTGATAGATAGCGCAATTTAGTGGACATGTTTTTAAAACTGTGAGCCATGGAACAAATGTCCCCTGCCTAATTAAGGTTGACAGCCATTCGTAACCCATCATTTACCCCTATCTTTTAACTAATCTATAAGTCTAAAGCTATTGAACAATAACAGATATAGTGTAAAATGGAATAGAGTTTTCGAAAAGGGCCAAATTACGGCTTTCGATTTGAATCGAAATTTAAAAATTCTTATTAGAATTCCTATATTAAAAGTATTGACAACTCGATGGATCGAGTAGAATTTCGATTTAAATCAAATGCCGTAATTTGCCCACTGTAATTAACTTTTATCAGCAGAAGTGTCGGGCCGAGCAAGACTAGTTATGCAGTATATATTACTTAAAACTTCAATAACCTCTTAAAAAGACATCAAAAATATTTAAAATTTCTAACCGTGATCAAAATTTTGATTTAATTAGTTTTTAGTTTATTATTATAATTGTGATTGCTTAGAATGGAAATTTTTATACAAAACTTAGTAATTCCGATACAAGGCGAATGGCATGCATTTTCAAAATCAGCTTCGATTTCTCATCAGCGCTATTCATTTGTTGTATTAAAATAATCTTTCACTAGAATTTTAAAACTGTTATCACAATTTTAATAATGAACTTAAAGCCAAAAAAAAGATTTAGCAAAGTTCAAATAAATACTGTAAAATTTGTCCTAAAATTAATGTTAGCTAATTGAGGTAAAATTTAGATTCGATCTCATCTTACACTTTTAATTTAATCTAGTACTTTTAAGTTATTTAACAGTATGAAAAGTCCATGAAATATTTGGTTTTTAGTTGTTCTTAAGTTGTTTAGTTGCTTACTTGTTTCTTAAGGAAAAAAACTTATGCACAGTGGAAACAATTGTATTAATGGAAACCAGGGGGTAAATTGAGGAACTCGTTAGCTATTAAAATTGACTCCATTTGTGAGCTTTTCCGTGGTATTACCTAAGGAATTCTAAGAAGATATTATTGGTTTTAATTGGAAACAAAGAGAAACAATATTATTGTTTGCTTTAAAAAAGTTTTTTCTATAAAATTATATATTTAAGTCTCTCAAGCAAATCTAAGCTACGTTGACACATAATTTTTACTAAACTCTTAATTTTAGTAACAAAACAAAGAACTTAGCCAAAATCTCTAATATCGATCGCCTAAACTAATTAATTCACTAATTCACATTAGTTCTTGCATAGCTAAAGAAGTTTATTCGTGTGTATCCTATCGATATTATCTTTTTACTTTTTAATGCCTTTATCTGTTTTGGTTTTTTTGTTTTCTAATTTCTATTTTGTTTACATAAAACACAATTTACTTCTATGCGAAGAAAAAATCTTTTCTTTTTCTGATTTATCTAATTTTTTTTCTGCTAGTTTCTAATGACGAGCTTTCCTTCTTTCTTTTACGAACTAAATTAATGTGGTAATTAGTGCAGGCATTTCAGATACACATAATTCCAAATACGCTCGTCTAGTACATAAAATAGTTAACGAAAAAATTTCTATAGAGCTAAAGGAAAAGTAAATTATATACTTATACATACAAACATTAGTCTGTATATATGTATGTATTAATAGGATACGTAATAGGTGACGTAGGAGAGGTTGGATACCAAGCAACGGCTCTGATTGGCTTTAACCTGGCAAAGCCCAGACCAATCTTGGTCCCTCCTTCATCTCAACTGTGGATACTCACCTCCTCGTGGTGTCACCTGGGGTAGCTGCTTTTAATACCCATTAAAGGTAGTGAGCTAACGAGTGCCGCGCGTTCACCCTTAAGAACGATAAAATTGGGTTGAGGCGTCGGGTTAGTAACCCACCCTTGTAAAAACTTGCCTACTATGAAAAAACGAAGAAAAAGATTAACGGACCCCCCTAATGTTGACGACCCCCGCAAACGTTTAAAGGACCATGATTTGCGAATCTGCACCTGGAATGTCCGAACTCTATATAGAGAAGGTGCAGTGTACGCACTGGCGGATGTACTTGAAAAGTACAAGGCCGATATTACCGCCTTACAGGAAGTGCGATGGAATGGGAAAGGCATCACAACTACACCAAAAGGTGACGCACTGTATTATAGCTGCCATGAAACAAGACATGAGTTTGGCTGTGGATTCGTGGTTAGCCGGAGACTCAAACATCTTGTCTCCAGATTCACTCCGGTGGATGAGAGGCTAGCCGCAATTCGTATAAAAGCCAAATTCTTCAACATCAGTCTTATATGTGCCCATGCCCCGACCGAAGACAAGGACGAACAAACCAAAGATATATTTTACGAGCGCCTAGAGAGAGCATATGACCGCTGCCCCGACCATGACATTAAAATCGTCCTAGGGGATTTTAACGCAAAAATAGGAAGGGAAAATATCTTTGGTCCAACAGTCGGAAAATTTAGCCTCCACGAGGAAACATCCGATAACGGAATGAGGCTAGTAGACTTCGCCGCGGCAAAAAATATGGTAGTTAGCAGCACCAGATTTCGACATCTCGATATACATAAGGCCACGTGGCTGTCACCAGATCAAAACACGAGAAACCAGATTGATCATGTTGTGATAGACGGAAGGCATTCATCCAGTGTGTTAGACGTACGATCGATCCGAGGAGCGAACATCGATTCGGATCATTACCTTGTAGCAGCAAAGGTTCGCACCCGTCTGAATGTGGCGAGAAACGTACGATCTGACACAGCACGGAAGCTTGACGTCGGAAAGCTGCAGTCACAACAAACAGCAACGTCTTACTCCACTCGACTGACCCAACTGCTTGAAGAAAGCATTCCTTGTCCCGATAATGTTGCAGCGCAATGGCAAAGCATTGCCAACTCCATGGAAGAAGCCGCAATATCCGTACTTGGGTACCAGAAGCCTTCCCCAAAGAACCCATGGTACGACCAGGAGTGTCGTAATGCTACTGAAGCAAAAAATGCGGCATATAAGGCAACACTACAGTCAGTAGCAACGCGTCTTGCAAAGGAAAGGTATCGGGAGAAAAGGAGAGAGGAAAAACGTCTATTCCGCGGAAAGAAGAGAGAAATGGAAAGGCGTGAGTGTGAGCGTATCGAGATGTTCAGGAGCCAAAATGAAGTCCGAAAATTTTACCAAAGAGTAAAACACCAAACTGAAGGCTTTGGTACAGGCACATTCTCCTGCACAGATGAGGAAGGTAATCTGGTGACTGATACAGATAGTGTGCTAAGGACATGGAAAAATCATTTTTCACGCCTGTTGGTATCCGATAGTACCGATGATGAAGATACCACAGAACCAATCCCAGAAGACGGTATTGAGTGCATACCGCCTAGCCAGAATGAGGTCGAAATAGCAGTTACCCGGCTTAAGAATAATAAGGCAGCAGGAGCCGATGGGTTGCCAGCTGAACTATTTAAGACCGGAGGCGACACGCTGATAAGGTGTATGCATCAGCTTGTTCGTACAATCTGGCTAGAAGAACGCATACCCGAGGATTGGAACATCAGTGTTTTATGTCCTGTACATAAAAAAGGAGACAAGACAGTATGTGCCAATTACAGAGGAATAAGTCTCCTTCCCATTGGTTACAAAATACTATCCAGCGTATTGTGTGAAAGATTAAAACCAAAAGTCGACGAGATAATTGGGCCATATCAATGCGGCTTTAGACCTGGTAAATCCACCATCGACCAGATATACACATTACGCCAAATCCTGGAAAAGACCCAAGAAAGACAGATTGACACATACCATCTATTTGTCGACTACAAGGCCGCTTTCGACAGCCCCATACGTTCAAAGGTGTTTCAAGCTATGTCTGAGTTTGGTATCCCTGCAAAGCTTATACGACTCTGCAGGATGACTTTAACTAATACGCAATCCTCAGTTAAGATAGGCAAGAATATCTCTGAGCCTTTCAGTACCAAACGAGGTTTCAGACAAGGAGACAGCCTTTCGTGTGATCTTTTTAACATCCTCTTAGAAAAGGTTATACGAGACGCAAATGTGAATAGAACTGGCACACTATACACAAAACAGCAAATGTTACTTGCCTACGCCGACGATATCGACATCATGGGGCGAACATTGCGAGCAGTAACTTCCACCTTTGAAAAAGTCGAGAAAGAATCAGCCAAAGTGGGTCTGGCAGTAAATGCAGAAAAAACGAAGTTGATGGTATCAACGCACAAGACGTCCAGTAGACTTGGGCAGACAGTGGAAGTTGAAAACTACAACTTTGAAATAGTCAACGACTTTATCTACCTCGGCACCGCCATAGATAAAACAAACAACATCAGTTATGAAATAAAAAGAAGAACAATATTGGCCAATAGATGCTACTTTGGACTAAGTAAGCAGTTTAAAAGCAAAGCCACCTCCCGACAGACCAAAATCACCCTCTACAAGACACTGATACTACCCGTGCTTATATATGGTTCTGAAGCATGGGTACTTGCGAAAGCAGATGAGACAGTGCTTGGAGTGTTCGAGAGGAAAATTCTTCGAAAGATCTATGGACCGGTCTGCGTTGACGGAGAATACCGGTGTCGTATGAACCGCGAGCTGTATGAGCTGTTTGCCGACATTGACATAGTTACGCGTATAAAAATTCAACGTTTACGTTGGCTAGGTCATGTTGTGAGAATGAACGAAGATGCTCCAGCTAGGAAATCTTTTGAATGCGAACCTGGTGATGGATCACGCAGAAGGGGAAGACCGAAACTCCGATGGAGGGATCAAGTTGAAGAAGACATCTCGAAACTTGGTGTCAGAAATTGGAGAAGAAGCGCAGAAGATCGAAGCGAGTGGAAATCGATTCTACGTTCGGCTAATGGAACAAACGTTCTGTAATAGCCACTTAAGTAAGTAAGTAAGTAAGTAAGTATTAATAGGATATTGAAAAAAATTGTGTATTTTCGTTCAATTTTGTTTCTTAAACTAATCGCAAGTCGTTTTACTATTTTTCTTTGAAAATTGTATTTCTATATGCTTAAATTTTCTATATGTTAAAGTATTTGTATTTTTTGTTTATATATCTGTTAACTGTATTTTAGTTTGGTTTTATTTAAAGGGGTTTTTTCATTTTATATCCCTAATCTTTATACTCATATAATTATTTTTTCTCCAATCTTTGTATAAATCACGAATAGATTTATTTAGTTTGGCATAATAAATGATCATAAATTAATTCAATTTGATTGAAAAGAAAGAGATTTTTCCTAGATTTATATTAAAATAACACTAACCAATACATTAAACACAAGAGAAAAAATTAATTAAATATTACGTTTTCAATTATTGTTTAATGCGAAAGGGATAATGCGGTCATTTTGTAGTAATTAAGTGTTCTATATTTTGTCAAAAACAATTTTATATAAAATAAATGCGAATGTTTTTGTTAAATAAAAAAATTATTCTGGACTTCTTTTCTGTAACTCTGTCTGCCAGAATTTGTCACTTAAAACATTTATCAAAAGGTCTTAAATCGAAACAAGCAGTTGGCATGACAACCAGCTGCAGCGTAAGAAGAAGAAAAATATCTCAAAACTACTTTAAATGCTAGAAAGCCCATCTAAACCTTTGCTTACCTAGTAAGGTAGCAAGTAATATTGGAGTTGACGAAGCACTAGCTACTTTTGGCCGAATGGCAATTAGAAGGTATTCAAAAGCAATTAATATTCAAATAAACTGTTTCCTTAATTTTTAATTTGAATATAAATATTGAAAAGCAGCAATAACTCGATAAAGTAACATTTTCAGTTTACAAGTAAATTGACCACGAGAATAATTTACTAGTCGATAGAATTTTGCAGAGAACTAAAAAAGGGATATTCTATTATTAGTCAAAATGTAAAATGATTAACACCTTAATACAGTTATAAGTTAAAGTTTACTTAAAGTTAATTTAAGACTTTACAAGATAAAGACATTAATTAAAAATTAACGAATAAAACATCTTAAAAATATATTTCTTTAATAAATATTAAACATCAGTTAAACATTAATATGGCATTTACGTGCATGCCTTACTTTTTAGTTTGTATAAGTTAATATTATTTAAAAACTTTAAACAATGATATTTTTTTTTTATTAAGTTCATACAAACATGCATTATATTTAAAGCTTAGCAAATGCAAGACTTTTTAAGCTAACACATATTTAAAAATGTTTTTCCTATTTTCTTAAGTGTTGTTTTGGCTTTAAAACTAGGGCCTCCTTGATTTTACATTTGTCCGTTTTTAAACAAAATGTGCAATTAAGAGGCGCAAGTAACCCTACATACATACATTTATATACATACATAAGTATGTATGAATGTATTAATGAACATACAATTAAAGTTTAGAAACTATTTGTAAAACTTAGATTAATCTATATTACTTTTTTCAATTTTGTTTTGTAAATTATTAACTAACTTATTTTTATACTACAAAGTTGTTTCCCCTTTTGTAAAGTGTTTCCTTTTTCTAATTGCTACAGGTATTAAGAATTTAAAGAATGTAAGTATTTACTTGCAGTTGTTATTTCTTTACAGTTTCGGTCTTAAATTGAACATTGCATGTTAGTATTTTTTGTTTGTACTTTTGAAATATTTTAGCAGTCTTAAATAATTGATGTCCATATGAGCCGTTTATTTTCAAAGTGGCATAAGTTAATTTTTTTTAAGCCAATGTATACAAAGATATGAAAAGACCCCGTTAAATTATATTTAGTGTTGCCATATATTCGATTTTTTTGAAAAAAGCAACTTGTGGCACTTTCAAACTAAACGGCTCATATAAAAATGTATGTATAGTGCATTAGTATGGGCATTCCAAGCACATATCCAATTGCAATTTTCAAATAATAGATTCTATTTGGGCAAAGTTTTTAAACTTATAACTAAAAAATTTTAAAACATCAGTCTTGTTAGCTCATCTTTACTTGTTTTAGTTCTTATATTTGAAATTAAAATTGTTTATGATATTAGCAAGAAATTAATTAATATTGTACCAAATAACCATTAAAAACTTATTGGTTTTAATATTTTGGAATATTTTGAATTGACTAAATATATTAATGTTCCAAAATTTTTTGCATAAAAGTTATGACTATCACCTAAAACTATTTATGGAAAAGGAAATCAAAACCATTTTCGTAAACATTGATAAACATTTTGTTACCCAAAATTGTTAAGAATATTTTAGAAAGCAACCAGAATATGAAAAAAAATCGAACAATGCACAAATAATATTTAATATATTTTTGAAATATAAATAAATTAAAAATTTAGAGGTCTATATTGAAAAATGATTCAATATCTCGATTTATGTCAGTTTAACAAACAGATTTGTTCTGAAAAAATATTAAATTTTACAAATACCCAAATGTACATGGTTTCGGATTGAAAAAACTGAAGGTTGTTTCTTCAGTTATTTGGGTCGCTAAATTGAAATACGAGTGTAACTCAAGAAGTGCTTGTCCTTTTTGATTAAGTAAAAAAAATTTACATAACGTAAATTCTTGTTGATGTAAAGCTAAAATAGTCTTAAAATTGTGCCCTTGTTTGTTTAAATCGATGCAAAACTTTTGATTTTTTTTTTAATTTATATAATTTTTGTTTTAAAATGTATGACTTAAAGGTGCGAAATTTTGTTTAATTCTCGGTTTTTCTTTTAAAACCATTCTGTAAATATTTGAACTCAATGCAAAAATAACTGATCATCTTTTAAAGCCGTAAACGAACCAAGCTAATTTCTAAAACCTTGCTCAGAAAGCGTTATGTACCGATCGAAACTAGTGATCGAACAAGCCAAAGTATGAACTGAAAGACTGTTGAAAAAAAATTTTAAAAATTATCAACAGGTTTTGCAAAAGATTTTTTCACGGTGAGCGACTGAGCGGTAAACAGCAGAGCGGCGAGTTTGAGCGGTAAGTGGCTTATCACTGAGCGTCATTTCTGAGCGGTTAGTGCGTTTAAATGTTAACATGCCATTGTCAATAAAGGTTTGTTTAAGTTTTTTACTTTGCTGCTCAGAAATCAACTAAAAATTAGAACAAGTTCTATTCCTGAGCGGCGCCGCTTAGCTGCTCAGAAATTCCACTCATTGCGTGGCCACTTAAATAGTATTCCATATGTTTTAATTTTTTGCCGCTCACCACTTTATCGCTCATTGCATGGCCTCTGCCTAAACGCTCGCTCTACATAAATAAATTGAGGTATTTGTGTTTGTTTTGCAAGAAATTGTTGTTGTTGCCAATATATTTTGCTTCATAATCGTTATGGCTAATTGGGCGCGATATTTCACGCTTCTGACTGATATGATAGTGATCTATTTGTCATTGGTATGTAGTTGTCAGCTTTAGTAGGAATTGAATCTGATTTTTCTTATTATGGATGATATCTAATAATGATAAAGCTTTATTGGAGTGGATATACAGATTTTAGCATCTCTATAAACAGAAAATAACAGAAGGTAAATGCAATAGAAAATCTTATATAATTTTAAGTATCACGCAGCAGAGTTTACAAACTCTTTTGCAATAAAATTGCAGTTACATAATCCAAAAATATTATTTTTGTCCACAAAAAGAAATGATGTAAAAAGTATTTTACTATGTTCACAATATCTCCTCTGGAATTTACATTGTACATTTTTTGTTTCTTTTTTTTAGTTATTGTTGTTTCTGTGTTTTAAAACAACTATTCCATAAATTTTATATGAAAATACCCATATGTATGTTAGTGAAGCATGCAACCATGCAGAGAGACAAAAAGAAAAACTCAAAACAGAGAAAAACTTCCTGCACATTTTACACATTTGTTAAATTGCATTTTTCGTTGTTGAATTTAATTTATGTGCTACGTTAGTGGTTGTCGTGGTTGCCGTGTATAACATTTTGAGAAATTGTAAGCGATTTATTACAACATTATAATTTGTAACACCAACAGGAAAAAGAGCAACACAAATATAAATAAACAAACAAATTGTGAAAAAGAACATCAAAATACCTTAAATGTTTATAAAATTTAAACGTAACAACAAAGAAAACTACATGAAAAGAAAAATAAATTAACTACTTAAGAAATATGCAAACACTAAAACAAGTATTTGGCAACTTAAAAGGAAATATTAGTGGTGTTAAATATTTGTTAAAAAGGAAATCATAGAGGTGTTCAGTATTGGTTGAAAAATATGTTACTTTAAGATAAAGTTAATATTGATAATAAAAAACTATTAAGAAACATTTTCTAATGCACAGTATTATGCAGTGTATAAAGCAGGCTTTGTAAACTTAACCAAGCTGCTGTGCATCTATTTAAGAACGTCATGTTTTCTTACAACCAGAAAGCTTAGAAGTGCCCCCAGCGTTTTTTATAATTTAGGTATTTATTAGTTTTTGATAGTTAAGTGTCAGTTATGTTAAAATTTTTATTCAAACTAGAAAACGTTCAAGTTTTTCAACTTTATTTTAAAGCAAACAGCTGTATTGACTATATTCTTCGCAATGAAGTAAAAAAAGACAAATATCACTTGCAGACTGGTCCACCATTTAATATATAAAATTCCTTCTATGTTAAAGCCCACTTTTTGATTAAATTGCCATTTTAACCAACGGAGTTTGTATATTTGGAGCAATATTTGGGCTATTATCCTTTTGAAAACACCATTATATCCAAAAAATTTCTTGTTATTTGGGCCGTTGGAATACTTATAACTTCAAAAGTTAAGATCAGAGCTTACACCTATGTAACTACTTACGATATTAAGCAAATTTTTTAATGGTTTTATGCTTTAAGTGAAAAGCTAAAATAATGTTTATTTATAAATATTTCCTTTGATTTTCTCTAAATAAAAGGTTGTTTCGACTAAGGCTACGTAAAAATACAATACTTACAACAATCTTGTTATAATACTACACGACGAATATTAACATACTGACAACAATAGAAATTCTACATCTTATCTTGAGAAAAAGCAAAAATAGCTTCTGGAAACCACAGATAAAGGTCCAGCAAAGTAAACAAGTTTGTTGCCGAAGCTTACGCAATACCCGCACAGTGAAAAACGTGATTTAGTTGTAGTCATAAATAAGGCCACAAACACTAGAACTTTATAAATGCTAGAATTATTCATTCCATTCGGCAAAGTCATTCTTTTTTACATTAAGTTTTTTTTACATTATGGACAATTATTTAGTTCTTCTAAGCAAACAGAAACAAAAATATGAAATAAAACAAATATTATAAGAGCAAAAGTTCTTAATAAAAAAAGTTTTCTCTGCGTTAGTTTAATATAAATAAATCCGCCTCTACAAATATAACTGAAACTGTATTTCTATAATTCGGTGCAACAAAATAAACCTTTTGATAACCACTAAAGTGTTTGATGTATTATGAACCCCATATTACAAAAAAGTCAAAACGTAAGATTCTAAGTTTTTAAATTTCTTTTGAATTGAATGTGTTTAAAGAGTCTGCTTCATTTTAACCTTCATAAGGTCCTCAAAATTACTTACGTTAACGTTCTTTGGGTCAAATTTGACCCAAAGAGAAAATTCCATATATAGGTAAAAATTTTCTTGTTTTATGTGTGTTATTAAAGTCTAAATATTATTTCTAGATATTTTTAGTATATGTAAGGTAGGTTAGTTAGAACAGGCAGCCGTTGAGGGAAAGGATACAGCTCACTTGGTTCCGCTTAATTCGGTCCCTTTGTGTTACCTGGAAAGGCAGATAGAATAGGTTGAGATGGAAGGAAAGAAGAAAATTTAGAGAAGGATAAGAAAGATAGAAAGAAAGAACAGAAAATGAAGCAAACTTACCAGGGTCTCTGGTGGGAATCGAACCCACAACCCCCAGACTGGTAGACTCGTGCACTTGCCACTGATCTATCGGGGCACCCTTAGGTTAGGTTAATTTTTCATAAAAATTTTTGGCAAACATTTGAGTACCTTAAATATATAAAAGTATGTACTTCAAATTTTCGAATAGTTTTTGTAATAATTAATTTTTACATATAGTTCCTACTAAAGTTATCTGTTTTTCAAGTAATTTTTTCCCCAATTGACATGATATAAAAAAATGTCCGCAGTCAAATTATGACCTTTCAGAACAATCAAAATCAATCAATCAAATCAAAAACTACACGCATACCTTGTTTTTTTCAGGTATATCTCCTTTTTTTGCCTGTATACGGTTGAAAATTCCAGGCATAACTTGTAGCACGATCGCAAAGTACCCAAAATTTTGGTTTTTATGGTATATATTAACGTAGTAGACATCTTCCTTTAAATACGACTAGCTGCTCATCAATAGTAACACTTTGAGATGGATTGTAAAGGTTTGTTGATATGTCAATCCGTTGATTCCAAAATTCACGAATTGGTGCAAACTTATTTAAAATTCTTCATTCACTGCGAGTATCCCTGAAGTCAAATCTTATTACTCTTGAAAGATTTTTAAATCTTTTCAATGTCAAGATTGCCCTAAAGATCGATCTACCTTTCTTAGAATCCCCCAAACTTTCCGAAATGTCCTTATTTTACCTGTACACTTTAGGTAACAAAAGTGTTTCAATAAATGCAAAAAATTCTGTGTCATCAACATCAGCCCGAACATTACCATAAACACGTTTACCTTCATTATTGGTATATTTCAAAATTATGTTTATTACGGGAGGTGGGAAAAATAACTGAAAACTGGAAATCTCTTCCTTTGTAATTCTTGAACAAGAATATCGGGTGAAGCCCAGTAACATGCTGACAATGTTTTTTGTTTCAACTCTTCCATATCTTTTTATAAAAAGTTCCTCGAAATATTTTATTTTACCATGTTTTACTATCGTTGCCTGAGAAGGCACAATCTCACTTTCATTCTCACTAGAACTCTCAGATAGCTCGGGATATTTCAGTTGATCTTCACTTTCTACACAAATTTCTTTCTTGTCTGACGAAGCATTTTTAACCATTCGTTTGTATACAAGAAAAAACAGAGACCACAATTTAAAATTTTGAAACGTTTTATTTTATTTGTCCCGTGTTTATTCGTTGAACGATAACTATTACAGCGTTATAAAACAACAACAACACGTTAGTTTCGTATAGCAAAATTAAAAAAATATCCCGGTGATCCACCGTTTTCATTACTACTAGTGCAATGAGAGCACAAGAGACATATACATTATAATTTAGTGGTGCCAAAGCTCAATATATAAGAAAATTAAAATAAATTGGCACTAAAGCTTATTTATTTCACACAATGTGCTGTTCAGCAGTGCAGAAACTCAAGCTTTTTACTCTAGGTCAAATTTGACCCGAAGACCTTAAGTGTAAAAAATTAAATAAATATTTTTTTTGCAAAAATATTCCTTTAAAAATCTCTAAAAGCTGTTTAGATTTGTAAATAAATAAAAGTCATAAAATATCAAAAAATAAATGCAGTAATCTTCAGAAAAAAATAACATTTTTTCCTAAAATGGGTCAAAATTGACCCAAAGACCTTATAAAGGTTAACTTGGACAAACACTTAAGTCGTGCTTGTATTGCTTTTTAAAATTCTTCACGGTTTCCAAATTTTTTAAGCCGCTGTGTTTAAAAACCGCATTTTTCGCTTTAAATATAAAATTTATATTGTAAAAATTTAGGGGACACATTTTAGTGCAACCCCCCGAAATCACAAAAAGCTTCCCATAAATTGTAAATAAAAAATACTGTCGAAACATAAACATATACAGCAAATCTTCAAAAAACAAAAAAAAAACAGGCCAGAAAAAATGGGTGGATTGGTCACTTAAAACTTTTAAAATATTTAATCTTTTATGTATATAAAATATAGTTATTAACTGCAAAAACTTTTAAAAAGACACTGATCTTTAAAATGTTTTTATCTTTTAGTTTGAAATAAGTTTACTCTAATTTTTATCCAACACCAAATACATACGTGGGGTAGCATTTTGTGCTTGTGCATATGTTTAGCCACCCCAAAATTATGGTCCCAGACCCCTCTTAAGCATACTGGTCACTTTCTGAGTCGATTTAAACCTGTCCGGCTGGGTGTCGTTGTATTCTTGTTAACACGTTAAAGGCCTCAATTTTACAAATATGTTAATATAACTTGCAACAGATAAGTTTTTTGCCACTGATATAAAGTGATTGGTATAGATTTGGATATAGTTCCCATATAAATGTCCTTCAATCGGGGTATAAAATGTTTAACTATTGCTCTATCTTCACAAAATTTTGCCTATTTGTGTACTTTTATGCCGCTAACTAGTACACTGAATACAAGTGTTATCGGTCTATTTTTTTATGGAGGTCCCACACAAATGTTCTCCCGAAAAAAAGTTTGAGCTAAAACGGTCTCAAACATTATGCTATTTCAAAAAAGTTTTGCATAACGTCTAGGTAAATGCCACTAACTAGTACTCTAAACAAAAATATGATCGGTCTATTTTTCTAAATTGCCCCGAATAATAATCTGTTTTGACAGACTTGTGTATATTGTTATCTCAACTTTGAAAGGTCCTAACTGCTATTTTTTATTAGCAAAGGTATTCGTTTATTTGGACAAATGGTCTGCCATATATCACAATTAACCAAAAATCTTGAATTAAAAAAACGTGCTAGAGCCTTTTTATATTAAGGGAACGATATGTGCCTAACTTTACCCTGCAGAAAACTCGATTAGTCCATAAATTTTTGCAGGGTAGGCCACCAGCTAATATATTGAGCACAAATAATATTAGTCCATTTTCAATATAGCCTCAATAAAAATGTGCTCCCAGGGTAAGCATTTTAGAATATAAATTGCTCGAATACTACTTAACTTTTTATAATTTTGCACACATGTTTATCTTTATTTTGCAAACTATTGTACTGAATATCGGTAAATTTTTTCATACAGCCCCCTTACAAATATGGTATATATATAAATTAAAATTTCTACAAATTTCACTTGTTATAAAGCCTTCTGCATACACATCGATTTTATATATGCGTAATCTGTTTGATATTTTATGCACACATTTTTTTTTTCTGTTTAAAAGAGACTTAAATATTTAAAAATTTTTGCTATGATCATTAAAACAAATTTATATATAATATTTTAAAATGCATAATTTAAAAAAAGTATTCCTTTGTATAAGTTTTATATAATATTAAAATGTGTGCTCTTAAACGTATTTTTAGCAATTATTAGATAAATTTCATTATGTATAGAAAAACAAAAGCAACACTTTTCATTTTAAACTTTATTATGAATTTTCAAATTTTATAAGCTCGTTAAATGTCTCTTCTTTTAAGAGATTTTTGTTTAAGCAAATATTATTATTTGTCATTTAAAACAAGATTATTTAATGTTTTTTGAACAAACAAATTTTACAATTTTACAAATTTTAAAATTACATGAATATTAGAAGTAAATTAATTGTGAAAGCAGACAAAATTCAATTTTATCGTAAAATAATAAAAAAATTATTGAAGCATGTACATATGTAAAATCAATATAAGATTTAAGTACCTTTTCATAAGGTCCTTGCTTTCTTTGAAAAAGTATCTATTTCTTTAAAACATTATCACTTTTTGGATCATAAATAATGGTAATAAACTTTGTCATCATATGTTACCAGTTTAATGTTAAAACAGAATTAAACTCATATGTATTCATACATATGTATGTTTTTAAAATAGACAAAATACATTTCTAAACATTTATGAATGTAGAAACATTTTTTGTGTACATTGTAACTTTAAGTATTCATTAGAATTCATATACAATTTTCTAATCAATAAATGTTCATTCATTTGTTTTCAACATTTGGTTGCACTTAATGTTCTAATCTTGCATTGAGTGTTTATTTGGTTACATATTCTTGGCTGGTTATTTACCCATAAAAGCAACAACGATAACTACAAACCAAAAAGACAATATCAATTGCTACAACATGCACACTAATAGAGTATCTGTGGTTTTTGCACAACGAGAGCAAGAAATCTTTTTTAAACTTTATATTGTTGTAATTTTCCAACTAATCACATTCTAATGGGAAAGTAATTATCAAAACTTTATGCATATGAATGTTTGTGTGCCAATGTGCTTATATATATAAAAGACATTAATACGTTAGTGCCAGTAAATTCAAATGCAGAAGGATTTTATAGGCACAATCAATGTAAATGAATTATAAATAAGGTAAGCAATGGAAATAGCCCAGTGGAAGCTAAACGAAGAAGACTAAAAAACTGATTTGAATTTAATGCCAGAAAAAATTTTAATTTGCAAAATGTACTTTAGTAAACAAGCAAATGAAATTGACAGATAATGGTCACGTAGGGCAATTGAATACGTGGTTGAGCATGGTTATAGGAATATGGTAATAGAAACTTGTATTATTCTCGAAATATTATTGCTGCAACCATATTATAATTGTTTGAAAGACAAGAAACTGAATTATATTTCAAATTTGAATACTTATTTTACAAAATATTTTAGTCTAGTTTTTGGACATCAATACATGTTTTTAAGATAAGTCTACAAATCAAGTGTAGTAGTATTGCAGTTACTTACTTAAAACTTTGATTATATTCCAAGCATTTCATACTTAAAATTTAAAAAAAGCACTCCTAAACACGGTACGTTTCTAAAAGATATGTTTTTAATTTACTTTAGCTCCATTTCTGCAAAAACCCTGTTTTTTATTAAACAAAAATTTAAAACAATTTTGACAATTTGTAGCATTTTAATCAAGTCGCAAAAAAGGCATTAAAAATTCTCAGGAATTGGATCGCTTAAAACTTTTCCCTAATAGATAAAAATAATATACGAAATTATTTTTAAAATTTTTGATATTCTCCTTCAGACTTAAACTGACTGCTTTTTTTTAACAAGAAAACAGTTTCTCAATTTACGGCTTTTTAACCTGAAACTGCCATTTTGCAATATTTTTCGAGTTGTTTGCTGTTACTTTGGTTTGTTAAATAACGTCGGAAGGTGGTGTTAACGCATTATATTGATAACATTGGGCATTACAATTATAAACTATTGTTTTTAGCTTCTCAACAACTGCAACTAAAATAAACTTACGGCTTTATATGCTGCAGAGCTACAAACCTTCTACTAATTCAAACATCTTACCTGAACAGATTTTGAGCCAACAAAAATCACAAATAATTGTTTAAAAAAACAACTAGACCTGCTAACAACATTGTCTAGAGTGAGAACGAAAAGTGTTTAAAAATGTATGTTTATGCAGAAAACTTTTAAACCATTCGTTTGTTATATTATATTATTAATATTTATTTTGACAGGGAATTTTCTGAACTAAAAAATGGCTCGGAAGTAATACAAGTGCTTAAATCTCTAAATTTTAGTTCCCAAAACAGCCTATGTCCTTTCATTGTAAGAATTTTCTAAATATATATTTATAAGAACTTTTTGAGATTCTTTTTGCACAGGCAGGTATTTCAATATCAAAAAAATAGTATTCATGAGAACCAAATTAAGGCCAATCTTTTCGATATTATGGATAACAAACCCAGTTGTAATGCAACTGCACACAAAGTCATCGTTTTTCCCGCGATTTAGTTCCTAATCGCAGACACCGCAATGCTCCTAGATTTGACACAGCATAGTCAGACCAAGAGCTAGAATAAGGTTTGTAACAAGACTTTTTAGCGGAAGATACTTCCAGTTGAACACTTGAGAGTTCAGGGACTCATCACCCCTCTTGATCAAACCCACTTCTAGCTTCGAGCGCTAGCAGGGACTGGAAGCCGATTGCCACTAATGAGATCCATTCATGCGTACATAAATACAACTGACATTGCACAGAAACTGACAGTTTTTGCTACTACTTACAGATAAGGAACTAATATTTTCTATTAATTTTGGCCACTGTAAGAGCTCTTGTGACCCCATACCTTCAAGGCGATGTCCGCAAATACTTCTGCCTGATACTGTTAAGATATGAAGAAAATATTACATATGTATATTTTGGAAAAACAAAATATATCTACATTATTAAGTGTGGCTTTTTAAACATTTGTACAATTGCATTATACCCTTACCACGTATGTGGTGTGGGTATAAAAAAGCAAGCCACAATGATCGTAAGCAATAGGTGCGGCTCCGTACTTCTAGTTTGTAGGTAATCTATCAATGTTTTTAAAATTTTTTTGATGAATTTTTGGCACTTTTCATTTCGGTGCTTTTGCAATTAGTACCATCAAAATTAGTGGCAATAAAATAGCTACCTAAAGTTCGGAAAGAATTATTTATGTATTTTTTAAAAAAGTTTACAAAAAAAATTTACCGAAAAAATTACAAAAATATATAATCAGCTGAATTTTACCGCACTTTGTCCAAACAGTAAGGGATCAAACCCAATGTACATATGTAAATGGTTACTAAGAACATGCCGGAATATTCATTTTTAAAATTTTAACTATTTCAGAATGAGGCTGTAAATGACAATTTTTTGTACAAAAATGAATTTTTTATTTTTAAACTACTGGGTGTCTAGTGGCAAATTTATATTTTTAAATACGATTATTTTAAAATGTGCTTAATAAGCGGTGTTGAGGAAGGGTGGCGCCGTTGGAATTATCGGTGGAGTTGTCAGTCACGATGTCGCAGTGGTCGAGTGAGCATCGGACATTCGCTGTGGAGACATTTGTTAAGAGTAATGATTCTAACGTAATTGCTCGTCAAAAATTTTTTTTAAAATTCGTTCGGCGAATACATGATGGACCGATTGTAAATTAATTTTTTTCATGGGTGCAGAGATTCCATGCAACTGCTTTGGCTCTGAATGTCCCACGGCCAGGGCCCAGTCAATCTACCTCTAAGAGCGATTAATTATGAAATTTTAAAAAATTTCAAATGAAAGAAAGTGACTTTGATTAAAAAAATTTTTGCGAAACGATTTTGGAGCATTTTCGCATTGTATTTCCCACGCATCAGATAATTGGACCATGGTTCTTTTTACCAAACCTGCGAGCTCATCTACACGTGTTTTTAACGGAACTAGACGGCTACACGCACAGCCAGAGCATCGATGAGTTTTCTTCGGGAGAATTTCAACCAAAACCTGATCAGTCGCTTTTGGGGAATCCCAAAACCACCGTGGTCGCCCGATCTAACACCCATGGACTTTTTTATTGGGCTGCCTTAAAAAGAGGGTTTAAATTCACAAACACTAATCTGCTGGGCTTTAAAGGAAAATATTCATAAATAAATCAACTCAAGTAAACCAAGTTAATTGCAACGTGTGGCGCAAAACACACGGCTCCTTTTTGAGCAGTGTGTTCAATTAACTTGACAGAAGACATCTAGATGGCAAACTCTTTAAGAAATAAAATCCGCATTTCCATTCGATCGTTTAATGCTTTTAATAAATCTTTGTGCCAATTTTTACGTTTTTTGTTAAAATTTTAAACTATAAATCTGCAACCTGTTACGATGTAGTTGCAGGGCAATTTTACAGTGTAAAACAAGCTGCAACAACAACTGCACAATTAATATTTGTACCCTAAAGAAACAAAACTTTTTAAGGTTTTAATGTTCTTAATCTCACTGTTCTAAATTTTTGTTCTTTTAAAATTGTTAATATTCCTTGAATATACTTATACGAATATTATTAAAAAGTAACCTTCTTATAAAAAATTTAATAAAAGTATTTTTAAAACCTTTAACTATTTTTAAAATGAATGTTTTTAGAAATTTTTTTTTTAAAAACTCAAAAGCTTTTCTTTTAGTTACCAAAAAGTTGAACCAAAAACAAATGTTCTATTAATTCAAAATAATAAACGTTTTTATTTGATGTTAAGTCATTAAGAATTTCATTAAAGTTTTTTTTTAATGTTTATATTCCATAAAATCTTATTTAGTCAATATTTCAATTATCTTGTAAATTTTAATGCCTATCGGAGAATATGCTCAGCATGCACAATCAGAGAAACGTAATTCCAAACCAACTTTATACTTGCATAACTATAAAAACACATTATTTCATAGGCCATTAGTTTTCTATTTGTGGCCATTTTTATTTTTATATTAACAAGCATAAATGCCACAAATACTTTGAGCAAACGGAAATTAAAATATAAGTAAAAAATCAAAACATAAAAGAAGAGAGAGAAAGGTTGTAGAAATACTATAAGAAATAATCTGTACAAAAAAGGCAACTTCAAAGGAATAAAGAAAAATTCACAACAAACAGTTAAACAAAATTCCAAGACTGTGCCAAATCTTAACAAACGGAAGTTAAAAGAATTTTAAATATTTATTTTTACATAATAGTATTTGAAAAATTTAATGTTAAATTTAAACATTTTTTATTCAATAAAGTTTTTTTTTTGCAGAACTGTCGATTTTACTGTTTACCAGGTACCTGATAATAAACAATCATTGTTTTAACAGAAGCAAAAATGTATATGAAAATCTACCGCATGCTGCTTAAACATTAACAAGACATTTCAAACAACCTTTGAATGTCAGTTTGAAAGTATGTAAGTATTTTTTAACATGAAAATCAACAATATTCGAAAATTTATGTTTTGTTTCTGTAATCATTGTTTCTTTGTTTCGTTTAGACCAAAAAGAAAATTAATGAAAGTAAAAACAAAGAAGAAAACTCCCGCTGGTTTTCCTTCATATAAATTTTCCTGTTACGCATGTAATGGTTTGTATGTTGCATGTCTTTTATTACGTTAAGCTCAAAATTTAATATTAAATTTTTCTTAAGACATTTAACTTCTACAGTGAGGCAAAAATGTAACATTATTTTAATTACTACTAAAAATTTATATCTGCCACTGTTAAACAATTTTGTATGCCCTAATAAAAAAATATATTTAGTATTATTATGTTGTTATAATCAAAATTTTTTGTTTTAAGTTGTGTGCTAACACTGCTCCAGCATAGGCAAGTCTTGCGGATTTTATAATATTTGAAGAAAGAGGCTCTGAAATACACGGGTTACTTAAAAGGCTTAAAATGAATGTGTTCTACGGATAAAAAATTCGGGATGGATCGCCCAAGTCAATCCAAAAACATCAAAGCCATATACTGAAAGTGTAAGTCTATTTTAAATGTTCATATTTCTAAAAAAATATTTGAAAGCTAATCAAACAGTAATTTGCAAATTCTGGCGAGAAACAAAATGCGTATAAAAAGAAGAAAAATTTGGGTCTTTAACTAAATTAATTTGTGTTGTTTAAGCGCTATAACACAAAATGAGTTTCCATCAAAGCATTTCGTGCAATAAAATATTGATAAAGAATAAAAACAGAAGAGATAATGTTTGAAGTAGCTGAATACCTACACCGATGTAAATTTTTTGTTGCAGTATTTTTAAGTTCCATATTAAGTGGGACTAAAAGGGTCCTGCCTAAATAAAGCCGAAAAATCACCCAAAACCTATACGAAGGGCCTGACATCTTAAAGTATACAGCTGCCGAAAAATTCCTAAAATATGAAAACAGACATAAAGATGTTTTATGCAATCATGGCCACGGCTCTTTTATGTAATATAACCTTTCCTTAACATAATGAAATCTTCATTTTCATTTCTCACAAATATTATTTAAATCTTTAATATAATAAACTTAAAACCCAAGTTTTTTAAACAAAGTAAACTCTGTTTCCGATGACTCTATCTGAGGGCCTCAGTTTCCTTTTTTTTATCCGCTATATTGTTAGACGTTTCAAATGAGAAAATTTTGAGAGCTTAAGTACCTAAAGACAACATACAGTATAAAATCTTCTAACTCTGAAGTAGAACTTAAATATATTTTTGCTTGTTTCTGTTTTAATACATTATCCTTGTTATTGGAGGCAGGGAATGTGTTCCACAAGTGTAACCCATAGTAAAAAATTCGCCTGGAAATGTAGCTTAGGAGCAGAAGTGTGCATATGGGGCAAAACACGGAGTTAAGTTTTATTTGTGTTAACTTTACATTTAATGTATCTTTCATGTAAATTGAAGATCAAACTTACTTCCACGGTCTTACGGCTCAATGTGTAAAAGCTGATTTTTATTATCTGATTTTAAGGCGGATAGGGGATATAGGATTCTTGGCATACAGTAGGGGTAACTTAAGTGTATTCTCATACATTTATTGTGTGGCTGAAAAACAAAACACAGAATGGCTCTAAAAATGCAATGTTGAGGTACGCTAGCAATGACAACGCCAGGAAAATAACTCAAGCTCGGTCTTTGGCATGGACTGTCGATAGGTTATTTTCCCTTTTAACATATCAAAGCTCACTTGCAGGTTTAATTTTAGCTTCACTAACAGGCCCTTCTTAGATTATTTTGTCGAAAGCTTGACAAGCATTGTTTAAGAGCAAATCAGTATCTATTTTTTAAAAAGAGGTTCTTTTAATTAGTACCAATCTGTGGGTTTATTCGTTGGTAGTATGCTGTCGTCTTAGCTCTAGGTTAACATTCGAAATGCAGTTATTTAAGATTGGAGTCATTGTTTGAATCTATTTCCCCCACAATTTTTACACATTGCTAACAAATTAATAGGCCTGTGCGATTGCAACTTTCAAGTAACTATTTAGGCAACTGGATAAACTCAAGTATAGAAAATAGCAAAAAAGTATTTTTTTTTATTTTGAAAGTAGCCACAAAAGCGTTTGGTTAGTGGTTCCTATAATACCAGAAACTTCTTTAACACCCTTTGATTTGAAGAATTTTAAATTGTGATTTAATAGGATGTCTACCAGAAATCAGTTACGATTTTTTCATCAGCACCCTTTGTTCGGTTATTAATTATTTGGTGAACATCAGCTATTTAACCCACTGGCCTATGTACCTTGGTGAGTCAGCAAACTAAAGCTTTTTTCGTTTTTATACATACTAACGCCAAAGTGCATGAAGCGTTTTAGTCATTTGCCTTTTAACTTCCATATTTTATATACAGTTTTAAATTGTTTCATATTTTTCAACTTACAGCTAAATTGTTTAATTAAAGACAGTTTAGTTCTTATTACTTCAGGCTCAAGTTTAATTCCTGCTTAGTTCTTATCTTTTCAAATGAAAAATATAATTTTTTTATTTTTCACATTTTTTTTTAATTTTTACTTTTTGTTTGTGTAACTTTCAAGTAAATTAGTATGTTATTTGATAAGTATTATAAGAGCCTCATTTTAATTTCTGATATTAATTATACGTAAAGCAGAAGACAAAAAAAATTTCAATAAAATAAAATGGCAAAGGGCTTACATGTATATGATATTTTCCTTTTTACCGCAAAATGGTTAGCTTTTGACTAGAGTGTAAATTGTTTTAAAAAACTGAGATACGTTCTGCTTAATTTTATTCAATTTAAAACAGAAAACAATATATACATAGTTTTTATGTTTACATCTGGTTAAGTAGGATATAATATGTATAGGCAGGTTTAGCTAAACCAACCTCTCTCTGTTTCATTTAAGTTTTTTTTTAATTTCCTTTTAAATTGGCACCTACTGTGCAACATCTGAAGAATATTTTCATATAGAAAATTGAAAAAGTAAGTTCAAAATTCCATTTAAAATTCAATAAATTTACTGGGTTCAAGAATGCTTTAAAAACATCATAGACGCTAGCAGAATTTAAAGAAGGCCATAAAAACTTTTTGAGAAAAATAACTTTATCAAGTTTATTGAAAACTAAGATTTATAGTCTTATAAGCCAATGATAATAAATAATTTTAGTAATGCAATCGTTATGATATCTTACCAATATATATATGAAAAGATAAAACAAAACAAAAAATTTTACTGCAACAGTTATGCTGCGTTTTTTCGGTTTCATTTTCTTGTCGATTTCGATGAAAAATTAACTTTAAGAAAAGCAAAGGAAGACGTAAAACATAAATAGCTGAAAAGTTTCTAAAGAATAATTTGTCGCAATGCGGATGTTTTGTAGACTAAAGTGTTTTGTGTGTAAATGTAAGAATTTTTATTATAAGTTATATTATACAGTTTTTAGTTTTTAAAAGTGGTGTGATTTAACTCAAATAAAGAGCAGAAAATATTTGAAACAAAATGCTTGATTTAACCCACTCAGTCAAAAATTTAAAAAAAACTTGGCGTGGGTAGATAGCGATTAACATTAATCAGTGTCTTTTTTTATATATATTTAATTAGTAGGAGAAATTGATGTAACGAAATCTCATGATATTCAAAAAAGAAAAAAATACTCAAAAGATTGCCTGCAAAATTAAAAAATCTAAAACCGGGACAAATATTTTTTATTTCTTTTTAAACATTAAACTTTTTCATATAACACTTCAAAATTTTGTATGGGCTTTTTAATCGTAATTCTCATTCCAAATTGTGCTTCTCAAACTTAAATATTATTAAAATCATATTCTGGGATACAAGGCTTAATATTTAAGTATTCACTTGAACAATTTTTGTTTGATTAATCCAAAAACTTTTATTCGACTAATTGGTTGAGTAAGAAAAATTGAAGAATTTTTTTAAAATAAAGGTATAACTTATTGTATCAACCACTCGAACAAAAATTATTTTACCTTTAATCATCCTTGTTTTTTTAGGTTTTTGTGCCCCTAATCCTTTCTCTTAAGGATAGTAACAAAGACGAGTCTTATACGACTTGCTTTGGAACGCATTTTTGTGTAATAAAATAACATCCAATAATCCATAATCCAAAACCACGTTTCCATTGCATTAAGCCAGTGATGTGTTTGCTGTGACTAAAAGAGTTCATTTTTATATGGACTTCTTAAATCTGGCCGGACTATGAGAAAAAAAAAGTTCTAAATGCAGCTTAATAATGTAAATCTAACGAAAAACATTCCAAAACTTGCGGCCAACGCTCGGCTATATATTACAACACCCGTTTAAAACTATGTAGAAGAAAGTTGTTGGAAAGTTTCACCATAAACTATTTATTGTTTGGATACATATATGTAGAACGCTCTTGCTGAGATACGTATCGCGTCAGAATAGGGTATTCAAAATTTATTTAGTTCGTTCTTGAAATCTTTTGGTGCGGAAACCATATACTACCAACGATATCGGAAAAGGTTGCAGCTCATAGAAGTCAATATTTTAAACAAATTTTCATTGTTCAAGTGCTTAAAAGTAATATAAAAATATTTAAAAGAAATTTCGCTTTTTGAAGCTTTATACCAAATAAACTTAAAAATTTTAAAAATATGCGCCAAAAATTTACGCTTTGTGAGTTATAAACAACTTAATCAATTATTCGACCAAAATCTAATTTTCAAAAACGATCAATATATTTACTCTAACAAAGTCAGGGCCCGATTAAATGAAGCCTCTAGTTAATATGCTTTAAAAATTTGTTTTTTTATTATACACTCTGCTGTGCGTATACGTAACATACTCTATACCTGCTAATTGTCTATTGGGTATACGTAGCGGTTTTTATATACAAATAATTCAATATACAAATATTTGTATATACAATCAATCAATAATAATATTTGATAGTTCAAAATTATTATTATTATTTATTTGCGTGTTGTTTTTAAAAATTACAATTCCACAATAAAATATATAATTTTTTTTTTGAAATTAACTTGAAGTTCAATATTAAAAAAAGATCGATATGAAGGGTATATAAAATTCGGCACAGCCGAATATAGCGCTCTTACCTTTCTATTATTCAAATTAGAAAATTCTTCTTGGGTTGTATATCTACTAAAAAAGCTTTTGTTGCAACAGTCTTAGAAGACTCTAAAATCTCGTAGAGAAACTTAATGTATTCTGTGTAGTTAAACAGCAAAAGGGCTGTTCTTATCCCTACTAGGCAAAGTTTTATTTAAGATAATTGCGGCATAAAAATCCTGTGGTTCTACTTTCTAAGTAATATCTTAAATGGTCTTTTAAGGACAAATCCATTCTATTTTATACCAAGAAAAATCAAATACAAAATATTTTATAAACATATTTTGGCCGACGAAGAAGCCAACTCCTCCGCACATCTTACATTATGTATTGCTTATAAAAAGTGCTTATACTTAAGTTCACCTTTCCTTTTTTTATAAAACTATAAATCTATTATACCATGGGTGTTTCAAAATCTCTTTCGCGAGGGTAGGAGGTACGGATTTTTGTTAATTTTAGCTCTTTTATTATTTATTTTTTTATATCTGCATAATTGACTTTTAGCTTTAAACAAACTAAAGGAAGCAGTTGGCAAACGCTACAATATTTTAAAGTATTGTTTGAAAACCCTTTATAAAAAGATATGTAGATAAAAATATGAATTCGTATTAGAATCTCTAAATTATTACAATGTAGCATATGAGAGTATGAATATATGTATATTTATACTTAACAAATTGTTGGTTATAATATAATATGTCTGCTTCATTGACGACAAGACAAGGGCAAACAACGAATCACGTACACTTAGCTAATGAGGTCATGCCAATCCTAACAATGATAATGACGAGGTCATATTTGCACAAACTCTTAAATATTTGTATCAAAAGCAACTGTTTAAGACTACACATGTATTTTGCGGCATGGAAGAATTTTTGAGTTTATAGATGATAAATATTTTTTGTACATAATTTATCTTAAAGTTTAGGATGTAGTTAGAAGTTATATTTAGTGTTTTTAAAAATTATGTGACTACGTTTGTGTACATACACAAAATTAATTACTTATACTTTGTTAATGTTGAATGACGGCATGGATTTGGTAGGTTCTTTAAGTGGAAATTTTACACAAAAATGTATTTATTATCATTAAATTAGCTCTGGCAATGTTTGGTGTCAAATACACAAAATGTTTCTGTTTTTATGTTAATCCGGGAAAAAATCTTTACTCGCGTATTAAGTTAGTAAATAATACTAAAAATGAAAACACACTAGTTACTTTTGACCGAATAATTTATAACTTTTATTTGAGTTGTCCAAAAATTCACGAACTCTGCTTTCAAATGTGCTTACAAAAAAAAAAATCAGTTAACGAGTAAATTCAAATTTTATGGTTTAAATAAAATTGTTCTACAAAGTCTATTTCCTTATTTTATTTTTTTCAAAGGGTAAAATTTTTAGACATAACGAACCTATTAGCTATAACCAATGAAATAATCAGAGCCCATGAAGCAAATTAAGAAAGATTTCATTGAAATCATTTCCGACTTACTTTAGTTGTTACCGTTTCTCGAATAAAATGATAATAAAAATTAATAATAGAGAATAGAACAATCTTATTGGTTTGAAGTAGCCCTAAATATAAAGCTAAATGCACTAGACTGAAATCTAAGTTTTCTGTATCCGAATTTTTGATTAAAAATCACATAATTTTTCTCGCTTATTGAATTTGTTACAAATACAAAATCTAAAATATCTTTTGAAAAAATCTGAAGTCTTCAAATAGTATTAACTCGAAATATATTTTTAGTTTAAAAAATATTATTAATCATTTTATAAATTTTAACTGAATTTTCCATTGCAATTGATATGGATAATTAGGGCTTTCATTAGCACCTAAGTGCATAAACACATGTAATTGTAATAGCAATTACAATTATAGTTAAAGTCCTTCACTTTTTATTATTTTGCATTTAATGCGTAATCTACTTATAATAATATTGTAGTAACTAACAAATGAATACATTTAGTCTCAAATTAATTATCTCTAAAATGTTTCGGAAATTCTGTTATTCATAGAACCAATTTTTTTTGACCCATGGGTTTTATACGGATAAAAACTAATATTTATATTCTCTCTTTAAAGACTTATCCTGGATAATATTTTTAAAACACGATAGTTTTAAGTTATAAAACCTAAAAACTTAACAAGCGACCTGTGTTCATACCAAACTTAGTAGTTGTATTGTTGGCAACATGCATTTATTTTTGAAATTTGAAGATTTTTAAATTGAGGATTTAAAAACTGCAGGTAACTTAAAAATTAAAATGCGAAATTACCATGCAACTTATATTGTTTTTCTTGCTTATAGGTTTGCTTATTAAAAAAACTAAAACCACGAAAAAATATTTCAGTTTATATTTTATAAAATAAGTTATTGATTTGTAAAATGTTCGTATTTGAAATGAGTAGATATCTTGATGTATTCAAATATATATGTTGTAAATCAACCACTTTTTGACATAAAGCAATGTCTGTAATTTTTGTTATATTTCGGTGAGTCATATCACTTTTTGAAACACTTAACGCATTTAATGTGGATGGTTATCAAAAAATTGACGTGGTATTGCAATTTTGCACCGCGTTGCACATATTTAAAAGTAACGCCACAGCATGACAACATCAATACAATAAACATTTTCGGAAAATCAATAAACCACTTTGCATTGACTGAGAGTATCGGTGTCGTATAAACCATGAGTTGTATGAGCTATTTGCCGACAGTAACACATTTGGTCTAATTCAAATAATTAAGTTTTAGGTTATGATCGCATTATTTTTCTTTGCGTGTATGTAATAACATCATTTACACAATATGCACACTATGCATATGTTCTTAATCACAAGTATTATCTGTGTGTTGTCTGCAATTTTAAAAGAGTAAATATAAACATTTATTTCATTTTACAAGTACATACCAATTGAACTCAACTATGCTCATATTAGATTATTCACCTGTATAATTTTTATATATAGAAACATATGTAGAGACCGCAAAATCAACTTTGCTGAGAAACACTTTATTAAATTTGAATTTTAACATTTTTAAATGAACAGTATTTCATTGCTTTTGTAGTATGGATGGAAAAAATAAATTTTAAAAATTATTATTAGTATTGTTTTGAGGATATTGAAAAATAAAAGATTTTTATAGAAAATTTTAATACTTTTTTGTTTGATTGTATTGCAATCATTAACAATTGGTGACCCCGCATTTGAAACGTAAAAAATCTGCAAAGGATGTCAACTTCAAAGGAAGAGTTTTCATCTCTACAATCAATTGTCCCACAAAGGGAAATTTCAAGAGTCGCTGTGAAAGCACCACCGTTTTGGCGTGCAGATCCGTTGCTGTGGTTTAAGCAAGTGGAATCTCAGTTTGTAGTAGCTGGTGTAACGCAAGACGAAACAAAATTTCACACAATTGTGGCATCGATAGAGAGCAACATCCTCGAAAAAGTTCAGGGCATTATTATCAACCCGCCAGTTTCCAACAAGTATGACGCTTTAAAGGAGAAACTTATCTGTGCGTTTTCTGATTCTGAGGAAAAGCGTCTCAGGAAGCTTTTAACGGAAGTGGAGTTGGCGGATAGGAAACCGTCAGACTTGCTTAGCCAGATGCGTTGCTTAGCTCAAGGTAAGGTGTCAGATGATATTTTAAAGCAGCTTTGGATGCAACGGCTGCCGTCGCAAATGAAGGCCATTTTATCTGTTAGTGAGGACCGGTTAGAAAAGCTCGCCGCCATGGCAGATAGGATTTGTGATAGTTTAGACCCAGAGGTCAATGTAGTTTTGTCATCAGCAGAGGGCCGTGGGAGCAGGTTGGATAATATTGAACGCCAGTTAGAAAGTCTTTGCGGCAAGGTAGAAGCTTTTAGCAGGTCCAGAAGCAAGAGTAAGTCAACACGTTACCGCAATCGTTCGAAGTCAGCGGAAAAGAAAGAAAAGCCGTTATGTTGGTACCATTTCAAATTTGGGAATAACGCAAAGAAGTGCGTCATCCCATGCAATTTTACCAAATCTAATCAGGAAAACTAATGGGTGCTCCATCTTCGGTGACGGATTGGAGCAAACAAGTTATATGTCGCCTGTTTATTCATGATGATAAGTCAAAGTCCAAATTTTTAATCGACTCGGGGGCAGATGTGTCAGTTATTCCGGTTTCGGCGTTGCAACAGAGGCAGAAACCTAGTATGCTCGTTTTGTACGCAGCAAACAGCACAGCAATAAAAACTTTTGGTACAAAGACGCTCACTCTCGATTTGGGACTCAAACGACAATTCAAGTGGGATTTTATTGTTGCTGACGTGCGAAAACCAATTATTGGATCCGATTTTTTGGGTAACTATGGTCTGTTAATTGACATAAAAAATAAAAGTCTAATTGATCCTAAGTCGAAACGCAGTGCTAAGGGTAGTATTGTTGGTGGTCAAGAGTTCTCAATAAAAACATTTTCACCTGCATCTCCTTTATATACACTTTTAATGGAATATAATGATTTGTCGAAAATTAATTTTCATTCCAAAGCAAAACATTCGATTCAGCATTTTATAGAAACAACAAACGGACCTCCAGTATTTTGCAAACCGAGACGTCTTTCGCCGGGGAAGTTGCTTGCAGTGAAAAAGGAGTTCAATGAGATGGTGCGCCTTGGGGTGTGCCGTCCTTCGAGCAGCAATTGGGCAAGTCCGCTACATATGGTTAAGAAAACCAATGGCGAGTGGCGGCTCTGTGGTGATTACCGAAACCTAAATGCACGTACCGTCCCAGATTGCTATGCAGTTCCTCACATACACGATTTTGGTATTCTCTTGGATGGGAAGAAAATATTTAGTAAGGTGGATTTGGTGAAAGCATACCATCATATTCCGGTCGCAGAGGATGATATAAAGAAGACGGCAATAACAACACCGATAGGAAATTTTGAGTTTCTCAGGATGACATTTGGATTGTGCAATGCTGCACAGACATTTCAGCGGTTTATGCATGAAGTCACAAAAGAGTTAAGTTTTGTGTATGTATATATTGATGACTTGTTAATTGCTTCAGAGAGCGAGCAGGAGCATGAAAAGCATTTGAGAATATTATTTGAAAGGCTACGTCAGTTTGGTTTAACCATTAATTTTTCAAAGTGCGTTTTTGGTGTTCACGAGCTTGAATTTCTCGGTTATTTGGTTACAGATAAGGGGCTCAAACCACTTCCCAGCCGAGTTGAGGCTATTCTGCATTATGAGCTACCGAAGAATGTTAAGGATCTTAAGCGTTTTCTAGGAATGATTAATTTCTACCGACGTTTCATTCCTCATGCTTCGGAATTTCAGGCAATTTTGCATGGCATACAGCAAGGCAACGTGAAAAACGATAAACGTCCAATTGAATGGGATGATTTAAAAAAGCAAGCTTTCAGAGAGTGTAAGCAGCAGCTTGCTAGTGCAGCACTTTTATTTTATCCGAAGGAAGGTGCGTTGACTTCTTTGTGTGTTGATGCATCAGATACTGCTATGGGAGGAGTATTACAGCAGTTTATAGAAGGTGAGTGGAAGCCATTAGGATTTTTTTCTAAAAAATTTAATAAAACGCAAGCAAAGTACAGTACATACGACCGTGAGCTACTAGCGGTGTTTTGTACTTTAAAACATTTCCAATATTTTTTGGAAGGCCGACAATTTTGTATCTTTTCTGACCACAAGCCGCTCATATATGCATTTAGGCAGAAACCAGATAAAGCTTCTCCGAGGCAGTTACGACAATTAGACTATATAGGTCAGTATACTACAGATATTCGTCATATAAAAGGAAAGGACAATACTGTTGCTGACGCCCTCTCCCGGATTCAAACAATTGGGATGCCTACGAATTTGGATTTCCAAAAATTGGCTGAAGAGCAGAAAGCTAATGAGGAGCTTATGAACATGGTGAATAGTGGCAGTCATTCCCTCAACCTAAAAGAAGTTAAGATTGGCAAATTCAAGATTTACTGCGATGTTTCGGGCTCAAAAATGAGACCTTATTTAACACAATCTTTTCGTAGAGTGGTGTTTAATAATCTACATAACTTGTCTCATCCAGGTGTAAGAGCTACAGTGGATTTAGTTCGCTCACGTTTTGTTTGGAAGTCCGTAAAAAAAGATGTTTCTCTATGGGCAAAGTCTTGCATTTCTTGTCAAAAGTCGAAGGTATGCCGGCACACAAAAAGCCCAATAGGTGAGTTTAAACCACCAACTCAACGTTTTAAACATATCCATATAGATATTGTTGGCCCGCTGGGAAGTTGTCAAGGGTATCGTTACCTTCTGACATGTATCGACCGGTTCACAAAATGGGCGGAGGCGATTCCTTTGGCTGATATTAAGGCTGAAACAGTGGCGGCTGCTTTAACAAGTGTATGGGTGTCAAGATTTGGAGTGCCAAGTAAAATAGTAACGGACCAAGGAAGGCAGTTTGAAAGTAAGCTGTTTCGAGAACTTGCAAAAATATTTGGCTCAAGAGTAGTACACACGACAGCTTATCACCCCCAATCGAATGGCTTGATTGAAAGGTGGCATCGTACGGTGAAATCGGCATTAAAATGTTACGAAAACAAAGACTGGGTAAGTGTGCTTCCACTTGTTATGCTAGGCTTGCGCACAAGAGTTATAGGTGGCTCCGAGGTATCCGCTGCGGAAATGGTTTATGGAACTTCGCTAACACTTCCTGGGGAATTGGTGGAGGAAAGTGCTCCGAATAGTTACGACCCTGAATGGATTAAATTATTTCGAAATAATATGCAGAGCATCAAGCCTTTGGTTACTGGTAGCTATAGCAATAACAAAACTTATGTAAGCAGTCAGCTCAAGAATTGCGAGTATGTATTTGTACGGTGTGATGCTGTCAAGAAACCGCTTCAACAACCTTATGACGGGCCGTATAAAGTTGTTTCAAGGGCAGAGAAATTTTTCAAGCTTCTTATAAATGGTAAAGAAAAAGTTGTTACGGTAGATAGACTAAAGCCTTGTTTTGCAGAGTATTCAGCAGAAAGTATCGTGTCAAAGGAAACGAGAAAAGTCCGATTCGCTTTGGAAAAAGCTGGAGGGGGAGTACTGTAGAGACCGCAAAATCAACTTTGCTGAGAAACACTTTATTAAATTTGAATTTTAACATTTTTAAATGAACAGTATTTCATTGCTTTTGTAGTATGGATGGAAAAAATAAATTTTAAAAATTATTATTAGTATTGTTTTGAGGATATTGAAAAATAAAAGATTTTTATAGAAAATTTTAATACTTTTTTGTTTGATTGTATTGCAATCATTAACACATACATAAAATGTTTGAAAAGTAGTATTTATGTCATCTAACAAATAATTGTCATAATAATATTAGTGCTTGCAAACTACCAACATTTGCAACAAAAATGACATTTATTAACATTTTGTTCTTTTCCATTGAAAGTACAAAAAGTAAGAATGTTTATGTATCAGTTCGTTTTGATATAAATAGATAAATATTTTCGACAATATTTATGGTTGGTATTGTATGAATTATATTAAAAATTTATAAATGTCAAATGCTTAGTCATGCAAATAAAAACAGCAATATCTTGAAAAGTTAATAGGGTTTCCATGCTTACTTTTTTGTACTTTGAAATTAAGATATACTTATATAAGTACAACCTAATTATATTAAAGGTATTATTTCTTATATTTATTTATTAAACAGCTATATTAGAAGCTCTTCTTAAAGCGTCTAAAAAATATGTACATACATACATTTATGATATTAATAATTCACTGAATTCTTTAAATTTGTCTAATAATTTGCATATAAACTTGAACACAGGTAAATATACCAACTTTTGTTGTCTAAAACTAAATTATTAAAGTACATACATAATGGCACAACTTTTAAGCTTTAGGAACATTTTTAAATGATAATCTCTAAACTTTTTAAGCCAAACATATGCCAGGGGTCATCAACTTTATATAAAACGTGCTTAATGGAAATTGCTTTTATTCACAAAAAACATATTTCAAAATAAGTATTCTTTTTTAAGTTTCATTGATTTTTTTTTATTAAATGAATAAATTATGGTTTCAAATGCCAAAGTTTTGATATTTGTTAATATAAATTTGAAAGAATAAAAAGAAAACAAGACAGATTAAGGGAAATTTCATATTTTATGTCTATCAGTAAGCAAAAAACTTTTAAAAAAACTTAAGCCTTCAAATCTAATTTATAAAATAGATTGACAAATTATTAAATAATTTATAAACATTGAAAAATTTTCAAAGTTTAACAAGGCATAAAACTTTTGCTTTCATGTATGTATGTATGTATGTATGTATGTCTGTGAATACATAAACATTCTTAAAATTTTGAATTTATGTCTAGAAATTAGGAGCATAATGTAATTCGCTAGGATGAGAAGAAACGTGACTTCTTTCCATTTAGACTGACTTCTTTTTTTCCCCATTTAAGACCGTGTTAATTCAAAATATTAAACAACTTTGAACCCAAAAACTATTTGGGTAAAGCATACATTGCAAATTTACAAAAAAAAGTTTTTCAAGTAATGCAGAAACTTTTTTTGACTACAGCAAAATTATTAAGTACAAAACCATATTTTTTTAATGAAACCCAAATTTATTAAGACAAAACCTAAACATTTATAAAAAAAAAAAAAATATATAATGACCAGAATAAAAACCAAAAATTTGCATTAAAGAAGTAAAAGTATTGTTAAAAGAGGCTTTGAGCGAGTGGGTCTGGACGTGTTTTTAGCTTATTTAGGTGCTTGTCCACTTAGTTTAAAATTTCGAATTTAACTAGTGTTACGGCTAAGACTATACCGAGGAAAGGCAACGTTTTCTTGTATAATTTTATTTTAAGCTACTAAATTTGTTTATACGGGAGAAGGAGAAACCCCCCACAACTTTGTTCCATATTACCAAATTTATTTCAAAATTAGGTTACAAAGCTAATGTTATCTATCGAGATTATTTTCAGAGTTTTATCAATATGTCAATGAATTTATGTAGGCTGCTTTGAGTTTCATTTGTGTCGCATATCTTTGAATTTTTTTAAGATTAAAATCCAAGCAACGAGAGATTATTTCGAAATACCTACAACAATTGGACGCAGTAAATATAGTGTAAATGCAAAAAGTATTTCAGGGAATGACACGTTATTTTAGGGACAAAGCATAAACATTCATATAAATATTAATGGATAAATAATATAAATAATATTCACATTTTTAGAAGAAAGATGTTAAGATGTTACCAATACCTTTTTATGCTACAAAGTTGTGAAATGTTTAACGTCAGCACCAGCCGTGTTGGTTTCATATCACGGTGACTTAACACCTTCACGAAATTTCCCATGACATGGCACCCCAGATGGTTTGCCAGACCACCTTGGTAGCAATTGAGTTGGGCTATCAAAACTTGAATTGCGTCTCCACACGCTTGTATAACAGCACCCAACCTTAAGCAATAAATATTATGATTATCATGTCGCACCCAACAATTGCGACACTAAGCTCTGTTTTTAGGATCTTTTCGCATTTAGACGAATCAATTCAAGTCAGGACTTAATCACGCAAATGCTTCAACATGCCAATGCCGGCATTATTTGCTACTACTTTGACGGGATCTTGTTTTAGATCCTAGGGTCCCCAGCCGTAGCCAGTTTCCCTACTCACCTACTTCAAAACACACTTACACCTTTTTAGTTACTAGCCTACTTCATCAGTTGCTCATGTGCCTGGGTAGACTCACCAAAACTAGAGACTCTGCTTGTGAATCTTAAGTTCATATAAGATCGCAAACGCGATCACTTTGGAGGCCGTTTGATACCACGAGGAGGAAGACTTTGGCACTTGTGCTGATGGAAGGTTTACCGTGGGCCCTTCTCTTCCATAATATAGCTTATCAAGCCATTTTATGCTACAGCAATTTTATTTTTATGCTATTTATATTTATACTCTATTTGTTAGAAACTTCGAAAAAGTGTGGCTGGGGATAGCCAAAGAAATGATATATAAAAATTTGGGTAGACAATTTTTTTAAAACAAAACATTTTAAAAAGAAATGATATTTTAGCGATTACAAAGATCCTTAATTTTTTTTCTTAAATGTTATAAAAACTAATTTGCAAGTTAAGCTTATATTTTGTTAACAGCCTGTCATATCAAACATTGTTAAAAGCTTGATAGACATCATTAAAACTTCTCGTGATTCATATAACCTGTTCAATTTTGTGGATTTGTTCAATGGTATTATATTGCCGTCTAATATCAAGTTGGTGTTAAGAAATGCATTTCTTTAATTCAAAACTGTTGTTAGCTAGGCCTGTAAGACTTCTACTTCAAATTATCGTATAAGGGCTGGAAAACCAGCGTTACAAAGGCAAGCTAAAATATGGCGCTAAAATACATAGAATATAAAGGGAAAAGCAGCTCTAAAAATATTTTCCTTCTTATTTACTAAAAACGTTTTTTGTTAAATGTCTGGGCTTTAGGAAAAAAGTAGATGGGCCTAGCTACGAAGGATTGCATATCTAACAAACTGAAATGGTCTTGAAACTTATATAAAGTAATCTTTAACAAACAAACCAACAACGAATACCTCAAAACTACAGTTGAAAGCTGTTCTGACCTTTTTCGAAAAATGAAGATTTTAAAAGCTGTAAAAAGCAGTGACTAAGACGATGTTTCTTATGCAAAGGTTTAGACAAATAAAGTACTTTGGCGAGTTTTTTGCTTTAATAGAACATTTTCAAAGGAAAGCAATTAAGAAGTACAAAAGTGTCAGTTAATCTTAAACTTACTTAACACTTTTGAACATTTCTTAAGTTTTAATGAGTAAATTTACTTCCATTTCTTTTTAACGTAACATTTTGCTTATTACTACTTTCTGTCATTGCTTTGGTGCTACTAATACTTGCTATTAGTTTTGATGATTTAATAAAAACTTAATAACTTTTTCCAATTTCTTCTTAGTGTTAAAAGTGTATAAGACAATTAAAGTAGCAGACTGTCAGAGTGTAAGAAAGTCAAAATAAACATTAAGTAATGTAAGCTTCATACAAAACAAGAAACATGCATAGATAAATATATAAAAAGTTTTAAATATAATCTTATATATTTTTGAAACTCAAACATGCCATCAAAGGATAAGTGAGGATGTGAAGACTGTGCCCAGCCAGAGATGGAAGAGATGGTAGTGGAGTGCTATATTACGCTTTAAAAAAATATTGAAAACTTTCGTTTAACACTGAAAAGTAAAGAGTTTATAATTATTTGATATTGAATTTTAATTTTAACTTTAAAAGTTTTCCTAATTCCTGTAACTGACTTTTTTACCCCAAAGCATTTGTGCCATTAAAAGTATTTTGAATGTTTGTTCCGGATATTTTAAACATTCCGGCATTTTGCCTCTCCCAAATATAGTTGACATATTGCTTGGGGATTAATTATTAGTACAAGTTAATTTTCACAATAAACCAACATAACAAAAAAAATAAAAACAACAGCAAGTAGCATTGACAGCACAAATAACAATAACAAACTATATTAAAACAACAACTATGTATAACAACTTAAGAACTAAAAGCTAAGAAGATGAAAAGAAATGTCTGCAAATAGCAAAAAGAAAAACAAATTGACTTTAGAGTGGGGGAAAAAGTTATTAAGCAAAAGGATAAACTTTTCATATGTTTCGGAAATTGCCTGGTTTCTAACACTAACATTACCATAACTACATCAAAGATATTAAGAGTTTATGATGATGTTTTCAACCTTTTAAAGGGATGTTCTATAATAGTATACACATAACTATAAGAGATAGTAAAAGAAGCCTTATAAATAAGTATGTGTAAGTTTGAGTGCTTATATTTGTATATAAACAACTAATTTTTCGATAGATTCAAAGAGATGTTGATGTAAAGATTTTGTTTTTTAAGAAATTTTTTTTTTATGAAAATTCTTTTGTTGAAATATAGTTTTTTTTCATATTCTTTTTAACACATCTATGCCATTGAAACCCATAAACTTTTACCCTACTATAAAAATCACCGCACTCAGCTTATACTTGTCCTTTTATTGTATCTAATTTTTTTTTTAATTTTTTAAATAAAATTATAATGCGATATGCTGGTTTTGTTAATTTTTTGTTTTACTACTTATAGTTTTTGCCAAAGGAATAGGAGCGTTATTTATTTTGTTTTACTCATAAAGTCATTACAGAAAGTATCAAAGCTAAGTACTTAATACTTAGCTTCGTCTTTATTCATCCTGTTTCTTTTCGTTTTCTTTTTTTCTAATTGTTTTTACTTGGTCAATGATTAGTATTTTATTGTTATTGTTTTATTATACACATTGCATGTATTTAAGTGTAAGTGATATTGAGATGGATTAATAAGTATATAGTGTAAATTAATTCATATATGTGTATGTGCTGGACTAGATTTCCATTTTATTTAAGGACTATGTTAACACTTTAACATGTTAATCCTAGAAGCTTTCCAAAAATTAAAAAAAAACACATTTGAAAATAAAAAAAACACAAAATGGCCCAAACAATAATGTAATTTCTACTTGCAAAATAATATATTGAAAATATGTTGAAAGTATTATCTTTATCAGTCAAGGTAAAATATCAAAATAATTACTAAAGTTTGCGTAAGACTTTCTTCAAAGCTACTTTTAAAGTAAAAGGTAATGCATCTTTGAATGCGCAATTTACTGTGGATTTGTTCGTGCTCCAGAGATAAAAAAACTAAATATCTACATATGTGCGGCACATCCTTTTTTGCTGAAGTTTACTTAGCCTTAGTGAACAAAACAATAAAAGATTTGTGCCTAATACATTATTTATTGAAAACTTAATTCATTTTTAAGTTCAGAGACAATTAGGGGATTCACAACGTATCCTATTATTTCCTATTGTCATATTGTTATAAAATTTAACAATGGTTTTGTTGTCTTTCTTACAAAAATAGTTCTTTAAAAGTACCACGTCATTTAATATTCTTATTAAATTAGCACAACAACTCCACTTACACATGCGCCGAGTGTCCAATAGTTGGTAAAGGTTGTTAAATCATTGCCAAAATTTTATGACAATATGACAAATAGAACACCTTGTGAATCCCCTTAATATATTTTTTTTTATTGCTACGGTGGAAAGCAGCCAACAATTTTAATTAATTTAGATATACGTATGACTAGCCTAAAGTATAGACAGGGGCTAACAGCTATAAGTTGACATCCACGCACCAAGGGATTCTGTATTAAAAGCTTTTAGTAGCACGTAAGTCAGTGATATAGTAATAACTGTTCAAATCAGTCAGATCGAAGGAAGTCGTTCGATATTAAAGAAGATCCAAGAAATTGCTGAGGACAACAAAGAAACACAAAGTACTGCAAAAAAAATATTTTCAAATTATTTGCAAGGTTGCCAAAACAGAGTGTGTGTGAAGGACTCTAAAGTATAAAACGCAGATGGTTTCCGATTTATTTGTAGCTTTGTTTAAGCTTGAAAAACTTGTTCCCGAGTTTTTAGAACAACTTGTAATACACGTTTTAATTTGTTATTGTGTTTCTTTTGTTAGGTGAGCACAGTTTTAAATATAGTTTTTACCCTGTTCTACTCCCTAGGGTCCAGAATTTCAAAATACGGTAGATACAGGTCCTTTCGTTGTTTTAGTTGAATAAGATACTTTCAAATTTTGTATAGTTTAGAAGGTAAAAACAAAGTATCAATATTTACCCCTTTGAGTCCAAAATATCAAAATACGTCTTAATAGAACTGTTTGTTTTAAGTCTCTGAATTAACGCGTTTGGGATGTACAATGATAAATGAGTCTGTCAGTCAACCAAGTTCTTCCTTTTTTTAAATAAAATTTAATTCAGTATTTTAAGGCTTTTAGTTTTAAAACATAAAACCCATACTTAAAGAAAAAGTTTTCAAATTCAAGTTTTGTCATGTTGACACTTTGTTTAGCTAATGTCTGGTGAAGATGAATTAATTTATGAAATCTTTTGGTCAAACAATAACTTTTGTTAAAATTTGGATTAAGTTAGTGTTTGTAGTTCTTTGTAGAAATAAAAAAAAGACAAACAAAAACTTTTAATGCCACTTAAACACTAAAACAAAAGCAAACTTTTTATTAATGTATAGTTTACATATATTTTTTCTCTAGTTTATTTTTTTTAATTTGCGTTTTAGTTTAACATACCTTAGAAACAAAAACTGACAGCCCAGAAAAATTAAATATTAAAAAAGTTTTGTTTTTAATTCAACTAAAGAATTATTTAAGCATTTAAGGGAATTAAGGTAATGGGGTTTTAATTCGGGTTTTAATGCTAACAGTTGGTGTTAGTTTATGTAAATCATATATTTTTAAAAATAAAAAGGGATAAGTAAAATTAAAAAAAATATGTTAAATGATATTTTTACAGATATACATAGTTACAGGTATAGTTAAACAAAATCATGCACGCTTACAGTTTCTACATTTTAAGGTGGTTAAAGTTAATATGTATATTGGAAGTAGTTATACCCACTTATATAAATATATATGTATGAATTTTCGTATATTCCAATGAAATGTGAACATAATACAATTTTGTATGTATTTAGCTTTAACTCCCGGTGTGAGGAAAAGTTAAGGTTTATCATTAAATTTAAAAAAAAAATCATCTTAGTATTAATAAAAAGCCAACACTTAAATATTAATGTGATTTCCCAAAATTAGGGACAATATATACTTAAAGTTAATTTTTTTGAGACCATCAAAAAAATTTAAAGCAAATGATAAGCTTTAACTCAAACTTAAGCAAAGCGACTTAAAAATATTTTTAAATGGATTTTAAGTGTAAACCTTTTCCTCATAAATATATTTTTAAATCCAAAAAAAATCTTTCCACAGAAGGAAGGAAACCATGAATGGATTAAACATGTTTTTCATTTGATCTAAATTTTTCCTTTAGATTAAAAATTATTTCTAAAAATTGTGGAAGATAGACAACAGCCAAAAAAAGTGATTTGTTTAAACTGACAGATAGACAAGTAGACAGAAGACAATACAGATAAAATAACAGACAACATACAGACAGACATATCTAAATACCGTGAAAGAAATATAATGACAAACTGTGATTAGTCACGTAAAATGGCATGCAAACGGTCAGAAAAGTATAAAACGAGATTTGGCAAATTAAAAAATATATGTATAAAAGGAAAAGGAAATATATTTTATTGCAGATATAATATTGATGCGATTAAATTTTTGAGCCGCTTAAATACAGAAAATAAATATTTTATATTTTAATTTAATGGGTTTTTTATGTAGAATAAATTGGCAAAATAAATATTTATTATCTATAAATCAATAAAATTAAGATATTTTAAGGTCGTATTCAACAAGTTTTCTTTTCTTAAAATACTGAGTTTATATTATTTGTTAACTTGTTGTGCTTAAAATCACATTGGTAGAAAAGCATTACTTTTGAACGGCTTATATAATATAGTTTTTTTAAAAAACTTTTCCCATTTCTTTACTGGGATAATGTGATGCTAAAGTTAGTTCAATTCATTTAATAATGATAAAATGAGCATCATATTTTTATTTAGGAACAAAAACAGTCGAAATCCAAAACTATATGGATTTTTTTTCCAAAATTTTTGATATTTAATCGATTGTATCATAACACTGGAAGGAATTACCCGATTTGAACAAAAAAAACACAACAAGGCCAACGACTATTTTTAACTTGCTTAAAATTATTTATTAATTTTGAACTGTTTACGAATAATTTGACCCGCAATGGTAAAAAATTAAGATTTTTGGCAAAAATCGGAGAATTTTTATTTTTTGAAGGTTAACGAAAAGCAGAAAGCTGAAAAAAGTAAAATTTTTAAAACACGATTATAAAATAAACAAATTTGCAATAACATAAAACTGTGGCTCGCTTCTGTATGGTTTGTGAGAAGTTATTTAGTCGAGAAATTTATAGTCGCCCTGTCAAGTACAGAATGAATAAAAGAAAAAATATTAAAAATGTTTAATATTAACTTGCAATTATATGACTCACCCTGTCAATAACTGGAACACTTTTATAATCTTATAAAATTTCTCGATGCGAAAACTTCGCGCAAGCTATAGAAACCAGATACTGAATAGATAAATTATGTTTTTAAATAAAAAATTAAGTTTTTTGTTAAGGAAGTTTTTAACGTATTCTTCATTCCGCTGTCAACAAAAAATTACCAGGGGAACTACGATTATCATAGAAATTAATGTTTGAAAATAAAACGGCGAAGTGATTTTTTTTATTGATTCGTAACGGCAATGAATTTTAATAACTTATTATTAAGAAAAAAGTATGGGTTAATTTAATTAAGATTTAAAAAATTGATATTCACTTATAAAAATTGAATAGCAATAGTCTTAATCTAATCTTAATGCAGTAACCCATACAAAAAACGTTATTTTGTAAAAAACTTTGACAACAAAAATTTTTTCGCATGAAACAATTTTTAAGATAGCAGACACAGCATTTGATAAGAGGGACATTTTTGCCTTAGGTGAAATCTTTGGAACCAGTTTTTCTTTAATTTGAGAGCCTTTTTTAATTTATTATTAACTGATTTAACATATCGTCGCTGTTAAGTTATTGTGTTCTATAAGTATAGGATTTGCGTGTTCGATAGAACACAATAACTTAACAACGACGATATATATATCTTTAATGTTTATTATTGATACAATAACTTAACAAATTTAAAAAAAACTCCTGAAAGATATATTTTTTTCTAATTGATACAGTCGGTCCTCACTGAGAGAGAATTTCCCACTGTTTTTTATGTGTTCAAATACCTTTTTTCAGAAAAATGTCTCTTAAACATTTTAATTAGATAAATTAATTTAAATATTTGATTCATGTATACAGAAAGAAAACTCGCTTTCTAAAATCAAGAATTTTATTTTTGAATTTATCCAAAATCTTTTTAAGTACGATCCTTACTTACATTTTTTTAAATCAAGCCTATTCGGATTGCTTCAACAAATCATGCAGAAAAAAGCTTGTTGTTTTAATATATTATTTTACATTTGAAAACAAAGTGTCTCGGTGGCCTAGAGGTAACGCGCTTGTGCTGTAGTGCAGAAATCCCTGGTTCGAATATCAGCTTCGGTAAGTACAAAAAATAAAATTTTTAAATTATAAATTAATTATAAAATAAAATATAAAATTCTTCTTTTTTAATAAAGCTTCATAAGACAAAATGATATTTTACTTTCGAATTAATTCAGTTTACGGCTTAAATCAATCTTTTTCACGCTTACATTAAGTACGGTTCCGAACTTAAATCAATCCTTTATTGGCTTAATTGTGGCTAAAAGTAAGAAATTCGTACTTGAAAAATTTTACTTGGAGTAAGAAGTTTCGTACTTGATTTAGGAAAAACCGTACTCACCGTACTTTTGACACCGCTATGGCTTGATTTAAGTAAAGTTTTCTTAAATAATTTTTTGTGTGTATATACACTGAAAAATTCGAAATTCTTTACATTAAGTTAATAATTAAAATAAAAAGTAACAAATCTTGCCTACATGTGTTTTTAAGGCACAAATTAAAAAAAAAAAAAAAGAAAACGGCTTTAAAAGATTATGTAAAAATTAATGCTTAATTATTTTTTATTTCTTACACATTTTATAACCCAAAAACTAGAGATCGGTTATTGCAGATACTTCTGCTACGTTTAACACTTTCGCTTTTTTAAAATGAATTATTTTAAGGTCGTACAAAAGGCATCTTTAGTTTATTTCTTGTCGTCACAGTCTTGTTTATCTTTGACGTAGCTGGGGAGTGATAAGCCTTTCTGATTGTTATAAAATCTTGGAACTTTTTTAGCTTAAATATCTTCCATTTTTAAGTTTTGGCTTAAATGGGATATAAAATAAAGGCTTTTATTTCCGTAACATTTAGCAGAAGCTGGTCAAATTTTTTTGTAGCTCCTAATAAAAATTTGTTAATTTTACAAATTTAGCAAAATAGTAGAGTTACTTGACGCTAACTGAACTGCAATTTGTTTGCCGCATACCATGTTAGTTTTTTTTAATATTCACTATAAAATATTTTGAGATTAAATACGCCTTGGAATATTAAAATTTTAAAACCATGGAGTCCCGTCTTTAGCAAAAAAAAGTTTACCAGGTGAAGTATACCTGTTAATTTTTAAGTATCCAAACCAGTATTAAATATATAATATTTATTATTACTTTTAATCTATTCATTATTAGATTGTGCCAAAATATTTTCTACTACAATATGTATATTAAAGACACATGCTTTTAATAATTTTATACTATATAAAATATTAAAAATTAAATATTTTTCAACTTTCTTTTTATTAAGGTTTGATAAACACATAAAAAATAAAAGTCATGGAGTTTGTTTGCAATATACCAGACACTTCCATGGTTATATAAAATCAAATGTCAAAGTGTGCCTCAGAAACATATGTTAGTAAGATTCGGGCTTAACACTGAAATATTTTTAGCACTAATAACTAACAGAAATTTTTTATATTTTATTCTTAAATTTTTGTAATAAATTTTTTTGTTTATTATTTTTTTTTTGTGGTAATGAAGTCATTTTAACTAAGAGTACATAAAAAACACATATGTATAAACTTAAGCAAATTCTAAAGTTTTTTTTATGATCCTTACAGTTTTGGTTAACAAAAGTATTTATAAAAATCATTATTTGACCATAACCTACTTCCTGGTTAATTCACTATGATAAAGCCAAAGCACAAAAGTTGTTTTGTTTTTGTATGCTTAAATTTAATTAAGTTTATCATCGTAAAGTATAAAAACTTTTTACAGCCATCAGTATACTTAAACTTTGGTTTTGCTGTAACCGACTGCAAAGAAAGCTACATTAAATTAAATTTGTAATAATAATTTTGTTAAAAAAAACGTAAAGTTTCGGATAAGATTTATAAGATTTCGAACCTATTTTTTTTACCAAAAACTTAATATAAATTAATTTGTGATTGTTGAAACAGCGTACAAAAGATTGATTTCTGTCAAAAAGATAAATACTTTTTTTGCAGACCAAACTAAATTAGTTGAGTCTTTTAAATGGAATTCTAAACAAATTTTATATCAGCCTTAACCATATTACTTTATAGTTGTAGTGTTTTCAAAATTCGTTACAGCTCAAAATATCTATTATTTATTTCTATTATCTACCAATCTACCAAAATGAAATAATAAAAAAATTAATAACGACAGCATTTTATTTTGTTGTTTTTTGAGTTTAAGATATTTCAGAGGATATTCTGATGAGAAAAACTGTTTAATTTTATAAACTTTGGTTTATTGCTTCTAATAATATATTATAAAAACTTTTACTTTTTTATGGTTTTATATTCAGTTCAAAGTGGTACAACAGTAGAACGTCTATTTACTCTTACTACTTAGCATTTTATACTCAATTTCTTAGTTATTTATGTGCGTTTGTCTGGATATAGGCAAAGCATGTTTGAACAGTTGTTTTATTCTGATTTTTTTATACGCATCTTATCTTGAACAATTAGGGGTTTTTGATCTCTCAAGCGTAATTTAAAGCTTTTTCATGGCAATAGCATAACTTTAGAAATCAGCTTCTTTAGAAGAAAAAAGTTTTTTTTGTGTTTTATGTACATCAAGAACAAAACAAACTTACAAGAATGATTTAAGAAAGATTACGGCACGCGCATGATGTGCCGTAAGATGATATACTCGATCCACTTTAATGGTTGCCAAATCTATTTCATATGAAAAAGCTACAAATTTGTTTTTTTTTTCATAACGAAAGCCTTAAACAAAAAAAAAATTATAATAAAACAAAAAAAAAGCACAAGAATGGTAAACACAGGTACAAAAATTATAGCCAATAGGAAAAGAGTATGTGTGTGTTAAAAATTATTAGTCAATAGAAAAGCATTTTGCGTGACGTCAATAATCCTACATGAGCAGAAAATTGCAAATGTTTGCTTTTCTTGGCGTAATCTTCAATTTCAGCATTCTTGAGAACCCATACTTTTTTATGCAGCAATAAACATTAGCATCCTTAGAAATTACTAGTAGTTGTAAGTTGTTGTTGAATAAACAAAAGTGTAAAAATAAAACCAGCAGACATAAAGAACTTTGATCATGTAAACATTTATGCATATACGCACACAAATACATACATATGTACACATAAAGAAAAAACACTTTCTAAAATCAAGTGTTTTATAATTAAATTTTTCCAAAGTCATTCTTAAAATTTTTAAGAACGATCTGTACTTAGGTTTTTTAAATCAAGTCTATATGGTTTACTTGGAAAAAACAAGCGAAAAACTTGTTGACTTTGAGTTTATTTTAACATTTCAAGATCAAAGGGTATCGGTAGCCTAGATGGCAGTGCGCTGGCGTTGCAGCTGGGAGAGTCCCAGGTACAAATCATAGCTACAGAAAGTATAAAAAAAATTTGTAATAAAAATAAATTAAATAAAATTTAAATATGTATAAGATAAAAATAAAATAAAAGACTGTTTTTCCTTAAGATAACTCTGTTGGTTAAAAAAATAAATTTTATTTTTGGGTTAATCCAGTTTACGCTTTAATTAATATTTTTAAGTATGGTTACGAACTTAATCTTATCCTTTTTTTGGCTTAAATGTGGCTGAAAGTAAAAAAAATTGTACTAGATAATTCATGCTTGAATTAAAAAAATCTGTACTCATCGCACTTTTCATTTAAAGAAAAATTCTTGGTTTATTCCTTGTGTGTAGGCATACAGATTTTTACACACACATATATACAGTAGTGCTTGTCTACTCATGTATTTGTTTGTTTATATAATAGAGCAGTTTCTTTTAAATTATTTTTACAATTCACCCTTATGTTTTGCAGTCTTTTTAAGAAATTCTTTTATACTCAAGCACCTGCCCACATACATACAACTGTACATATTTGTGCATGTATGTTCATATGCAAGTTCATGTTTGCAGTTGTTTTTTCCTTTTATTTTCTGGAAGAAAATTGTATGAATATGGTAGGTGTACTGAAAGTTATAGCTTGTTTTCTTTTCAAAGCTTTTTTATTTTAAATGCATTCGAAAAATCTTCTAAGAAATGTTTGTGTAGTGTATATGTGTGTATGTGTCTTTTTTTTAATTATGATAATGGAATCTTTACAAGACGAAATATTAACAATTAGTCAAAATTTTGCATTATATTTTTTTACACAGGGTGATTTTAAAAGCATGTAATCATCCTCAGAGGTCGGTGAACTTTTTAAAGAAGTTGAAAAGTTAAGGCATTTTTCTTATAAAATTAAATTTAAAATTTAATACCCATATTCATAATATTTATTGTGTGTTTATTAAGTGTTTATTTGATAATTTTTTCATCCATATCTATTAAATAATCCTCAATTGAACCTACTATAGTAATATAATATGTATAGGCGTAAATGTAAAATTTTCCATGTATAAACAATGTTTGCAGTTAAAGGGCAGAGAAATACTAAAAAATTTTTTTTAATCAATATTGTGGGATTTAACAAAAAAATATATTTAAAAATTTATTTACACATATTTAAATATGAAAGAATTTTCCAAAATTTAAACACGGGTTTAAAAAATGCATATATCGAGTGATAACATTTATAACATTACTTTTATAGACATACATACATATTTTATTTAATCCAAATTCTAAAATTTTTTTGGTCCATTTTTATTTTTCACGCTTAAGAAATTTTTTCTGTCTTGCGGATTTTTTTCTAAAACAGGGTTATTTCTAACTTTCGGAGTTGGTGTTATTTTTTATTTATTGGGTAGTTTTTGTTAGGGTCCAAAAAATTTAAATAAGCTTCCTATTTTGCTCTAGCTTGTGTGCTAATTACAACAGCTTTTATAAAACTAGAACTCCCGATACTTATATTTCCAAATTTAATTTAGTTGGCATATACTGTTTTTTTAACGAAAATCTCAAAAAATTAATTATATTCACTTCACGTTAACAGGAGTGCAATGTATGTTTCGGAAGTTGTAGTTTTATAAAAACTCTAGCCTGATGATGCGCATTGTCTATGCGCAAAAGCTGGGTAACGATGCTATCCTTTAATAATTGCTCGTAATGCCCATAAATACTCTAAATATCGAAACAATATTTGGCCCAAGGCCTTACACAAGGTGATTATTTGGTCAAAGAATCTCATATGGAATGACTTAGTTGATTTTATATTTTCAAAGTGAAAATTCATAACACCCTTCAATGCGGCAATTTTTTCCTAACGTTTTGCTATTAAAGTTCAATGCGACTTTTGACGGCGAAATGTTAAATACTTACAGGTTTCACCTTATTACAAACATTCTAAAAAAATGTATTGTTCGTACTAAATTTAATTTCCTAAATTATTGTACGATTTTTCACCCCCGTCAACCAAATTCAGCTGGTATGTTGACTAGACCTTAATGATGCATACGAAGGCAGGAAAAAGATCTCCATTTTGCGTGTGCCACTTCTACTTGTTATGATCTCTTACTTGCTATATTGAAGTACACGTATTTAACTTGACAGCTGCTTATAACGCGAGAACGAAAGAAATTAATTTTTTTTCTCATATTTTTATTATTAAATCTTCGCTAATGCGAACTTACAATAAGTATTCAAATCTTAAAACTAAGTAATTTATATTAGTCCAGTCAGTACCAGACCAAAATTTAAGTTCTCATAACAAAGTAAATTAATTTAAACAGTTTCATCTAAGTTCAATAGTGTCCCTTCTTTTCAGACGAGTGTGTCCAATATGTTGCAAGATGTTTCGAGCGAGCGGATTTGGATGCGTTTCCAGCTTGTTTAAATACTTGTCCACATAGTTCAGGATTTCGCATTTAAGAAGTGGAACTTGTAGATCCTTATGGATGTTGCTGTTTTTAATATACCAAGGAGCACCAGATATCATTCTTAGGATTTTGCTTTGACGGCGTTGAATTTTTTCTATGTTAGAGGCGGAAGCAGTGCCCTATAATTGTACACCGTAGCACCAAATTGGTTTCAAAACCGATTTGTAGCGTAGAAGTTTACAATCAAGACGAAGCCGGAGTTTCTGCCAATTATCCAATGAAGTTGTGTAGCTTCAAAATTCATTTGCGTCAACTTCGCATCTATATGCGTCTTCCATGTAAGGCGACGGTCTAGGTGAATGCCAAGGTATTTCGTCTCAAATCGTTGATAATAAGGATTGGAGAGCACGTTTTTTTGCGTAAAGTAAATGTTACGTGGGTACATTTTTGTTCATTAATTTTTATTCCCCATAATTTTGCCTATTTCTCTACTTGGGTTACGTGTTGTTGCGATTGGCACGAAGCCCAAAAAAGAAACGCTTTAGGTTTTTGGAATATACACAACTGTACTTCTTTTTATAAAACAGGTGCCCTTTGTTTTATAAAAATTTAAAAATCAAATAAATAAAGTTTTTATAAAAATCAGCTTTTCATTATGTTAAAGTAGCCATTTAAAACAAAAGTAATCATATGTGTTGACATTACCTTTGTCTAAAAGGATTCTATTAAAAACAATCCTTTATATAACGTAGCCACCTCTTTGTTCACCAACACTAATTGGGGAGTGCTTTTTACGCTAATTAAAACTTTTTACAAAACTATTTTGTTTTATTTTATATAAGTCCCAAGGCAACTATATAGAAACAAATCTATTCATACATGTGAATATTTACACATATTAAGACAAATGTCAGCAATAGATTACACAAGGCAATTATGATACAGGTAGGGGAGACTTAATCCTATATACACTAAAGTAAAATAAATTAAATTAAATAAAAAAGGTACAAAGTAATAGATAATGGAATCTCTTAGTAATTCTAGTAAGTCGTAAAATTTTGTGACAGTAGTTTTATGCTTTTATGCAGAGGTTTGTTTTACCCAAAATAAAAGTTTGACCCCTATACTCTATATGGATAAATAGCATTTCGGAAGCTTATGCGGAAGTTTTATAGCAAGGGGATGTCAAAGTTTCATTTCTCCTTGCGGTAGAGCGATTAAAGACTCCTAGTAGTGATGATAAAAGGTCGCTGTTGGAGAGTAGTTTATGTCAAAAGAGCAGAATGACTGCTCAGTGATGCTTGTAAGCTCTGTGGTGTACCGAGTCACAGGGTGCCACGTGAAAAACTAATTTTTTCCAGAGCAAACTGATAAAGGTCCCATATCTTTAAAAACCTGGAAATATTATCTGAGATTGGTAAGACCAGACTATACAAAAAGAATAGCTCACATTCTGAAATCAAGTATTTCATGCTTGAACTTATCTTAAATCGTTTTTAAAATTTTTAAGAACAATCCGTCACTTGATTTTCTTAAATCAAGCGTATTCAAATTGTTTCAACAAATCAAGAAAAAAAAACTGGTTGTTTTAATTTATTATTTTACTTTTAAAAACAACATTTTCGGTGGCCCTTGCTTGAATTCCAGCTACGATAAGTACAACAAATTTTTAAATTATAAATATAAAGTATCTATTAAATAAAAATAAAAAATAAAACAAGTCTGCTTCTTGTTTTAAAACAATTTGCGACTACTTATTTTTTAAATTACGTAGTTAAAAATAAAAAGACTTATTTTTTTGGCATGACTACCAAAATAATATCGGACTTGTTGTGAGACATCGCGAACAAAAATAATTTTTTTTTTGCAGTTGAATTGTAAGAAGTGCTTGACGATAATTCTACTTACTATTTTGCTTATTTTATAAGTAAAGTTTTTGCTGGGTTGTTTCATTATCGAGCTTACTTCCCACCAATCAGGTTAGCTCCATTTTAAAAAGTCACCTTTGCTCACACTGTGGAACTTAATATAAAATAATTAAAGGTGTAGAATAAAGTGTAGTCAGGCTTGATCAACTATAACTTTTTTATAAATTAATTTCTATAAAATTACGATAACTAACCGATTTTAAATTTTTAAATTAAAATTTTAAATTTAAATTTTTGACTAAAAGGTTAAAAATTTTATTTTAATAGCTGACAATTGATTTGACTTTGACTTATAACATTCTTAATTTTTTTTTTATATTTTCCAATAAATTACGTACTGGGCTGGGTCATATTACATTTGCATTTGTAATTGTAGAGAATATATAACTTAAAATAACCTAGTAACATAAAAAAGGGTTGAAATGTATACATGACCATCATAGTTAGTCGAATGAATACAGCCATTAAAAATGTTCAACTACAACATTCAGCCAAACACTCTAACTATTTACAATGTCTAGTTTTTTCCTTTTTCAGTAAACCCCAATAAATTTTCTATTGATTTATGTAAATTCTTCTTTAGTGTTTTATCTTTTTTACATAATTTTAAAAACTTTTTTCGCCTAAAGTATGCTATTTATTTTGCATAGAGAGAAACTAGAAGCCGACCACATAAAATGTTTAAACGTACAGACTTACTGTGCAGCTGGCAACGATAATAATCAATAATAATGATGAGCAACAGAATATACTTGTGCAAACTCACACACATATATTGCACAAAATATTACAATATAAGTTTAAGGCAAAGGACACAGAGTAAAAAGTAATCATAAAACAAAAAGTTGGCTTGTAAATTAGAATATAACTAGTAACCACTTTGGCAGCACTGAATGAGTAATTGTTCTGTAAAATATATCAAACTAAACTTTGTATTAAATGCTGGACCTTGTGCCGTACATGATGTCTGTATGAAATGGTTTTTAACAATACAATGATATATGACGTTGATAAAACTGACTATCGTTCGTCATTGCCATGACGATAGCAAAAATGTTAAATTCTAAAGAAAGAATTTCTTTACGTCAAATTCCAAAGCAGCTGGAGGTAATAACAAGGATGATGATTATGAGGTTGTCTTTCATTGCAAATTGTCAATCTTTAATAAGAAATTTATTTGAAAAAAAAAACCAAACACTGCAACAAATAACAAGACATTGACATATGACATAGAAATAGAAATCTAAAAATGTTTCAATAACAAACCACATTTAATATTTGCGGTTTGATATGCACACATTGATGCATATAAAACTCATATACATATAAAAATATATCTGTGGGCATGTATTTGTGTGCACATGGTAATTTTTAACAACAGTCAGTTGCAATATTTTTTTTTTTTTGTAACAAATATTTAAACTTATGCCAGACTTACATGATAAAATTTTTAATGAAATTACTTCCACGAAATTTGATGCCTCTAGACAAGGGGTGCAGAAAAGTAGGCCCTTCTTTATCCCTTTCGACTACTAACAAACTAACCAAGCTGTTAATGATGCAAAAATACCATTTTCTGAGGGGCCAAAATATATTCTTTTGAAACGACCATCTGATGGCCAATAGTCTACCTTAGTAGTCACTATGTGATTCATATGCTAAGAAATATCGGGATATAATCAAAAACAATTTAAGGTACATTTCAGATTTTAATTAGACCCCAAAAGGTATACTTTCAGAAGTCTTCTTTAAAATTAAAGTCTATTTTAAACTGATTATGAATATTCAGCGCTCGGAGGCACGTGGCCAAATTATCAAGCCACTTATTTGTTCCAAGGCCAGGAGGAAATACCTGGGGTTTCAAAGATAAGGCTGCTGCTAGTTTGTTAGGTTAAGAAGGGTAGTAGTGATAAATGCAATTTGACACCTTCACCCAGAGACCCTTAGGCCCGTTGTGAAGGGTCAAAAAAGAAGTATGGCAGACATGAATTTTATAGGTAGAGCGATACAGAAATATTTCAAAGATAGCAAGAGGATCCCCAAGAAGACAAAAAAAGTCAGTAATCGTAGACGCTGGACCCGTATTTACCCAGCCACCCTTTGATGAATTCTATGATGTTTTCCAGCCCACAGCCAGAAACCTCACCAAGTCCACCTATGAAGCACCCTCCCATTTACCTCTGTCGGCTGATCTTCAGTCTAGGGCAGTTTCAGACAAAGTGCAGAAATCAGAAGAGTTCCTGTCTTATTTGCTCATCAATGCCCTGTGAAAATCCCAATGAAGCACCTCAGGATCCCCCTGCTCTCTTTAAACAGCAGGTCAGTGTCCATCCTGTCCAATCTGGGCCACAGAGTTTTGGAAATCCCGAAATCAGCTCCGTCCCTCTAGGTTTAGCTTACCCAGTTCATTACCAATTTGTCTATCAGCTCATATTAGAAGCCCAATGGTAGCCTCAGCGATTTACAACCAAGTCCAGTATTCCGAGCCGATTCCCTCCTTGCCAATTCAGCGGCAGTCTCATACCGGAACCAAGTCCAATATCCCGAGCCGATTGCTTCCTTGCCAGTTCAGTGGCAGTCTCATACCGGAAACGTAACAATGACCCGGAACCAACAGAGCTTAATCATATAATCTGTCACACCTGACCGCCGCAGCAGTTGACCATCCCCCACCCTTCCCAGAATACCGGCGTGTCAATCTGAGCTTTCCCTAAGCATACCTTAGCCTAAACAAGCTCCTTGCCGCCATTCTAGCAACGAAACCCTCGATTGGAAGAAGATGTAGTGTGATATCCAGCTCTGCTTAGGTGTTCTATTTTTGTTCCCTGTAATACCTAGTACAGCACATCTCTGAACCTTTGACAAGAGCTTCCTTATGTCGTCCCTCTTTAGAGTCCTTGACCATAAGATGCTACCGTACGTAGGAAGTAGTCTTAAAACGTATGTACAAATCGAGGTTACCATAACTGGCTGCAACCCCATGTTCTTGCCTATGGAGTTCCTGAAGTCATAATAGACGTTGAAAGCCTTCCTAGCCCCCTACTATGCATTGGCACTCCAAAATTACTTGCCGTCCAAGGCAATACCCAGATACGAGGTTCTATCTGTTAGATTCAGCTCCGGCAGCTCAAATTCTGCCCCCTTGTGCTTCCTTGTGAAAAAGAAAAGCTCCGTTGTATTTTAGCTTACTCCCAGTCAATTGTCCCTGGCACAAACAGACAGGTCCGATAATGCACTTTGCATTACCTCGCTCGCGACGGGCAAAAATTTCCCTGTGAACAAAACCACGATGTCGTCTGCATAAGCCACTACTTCTATTCACTTAGAAACAAACCGCTTCAGTATCCCCTTGACTACCAAAATCCACAGTACTGGCGTAAGCTTTAGCATTAACTTTTTTAGCTTTAATTTGGTTTTTAATTCTTTCATAATTGTATGTACTTTAAACTTATTTTTGCATAAACTTTCATGGAAACCAAACTGTCTGAAGTATGAAGCGTTTGTCAAAATTTTAATAATGCTGAAATAACAATTAAGTTTTCTTTAACCTTTTTTAAGTAAACTTAAAGTTACAAAGTAAATATATTCAAAAGAGTTCTCTAGTACATTAAATACTCAAAATGAAGTCTAAAAAACCATCCAACACTACCTCATTTACGTACCAGTTCAATGACTACCTCAGTAACACACAATAACTTTTACAACATTTTGCGAAAGTGTAAACATTTAGTTACAATAAACCTTTGCCTTTAAGTTGTGTGTAAATATTTTGTAATAGCTAAAACTTTTTTTACAAAAAATTAAATAAAAAAGTTGCAGACCAAGGGTAAAATTATTTAATACTAAATAGAATTTGTTATGAAGTATATCTTGTTGATTTTTATTTATTTTTTTTATGTTCGTATTTCTCTTTGAGTTTTCTATTTTAATGCTTATTGACATGAACTGCCAAAATTATGTCAAAAGTGAATTTGCAATTCTCCACTAAATGGGTGTCGATTGTGGAATTTAACAGCTTATCATTTCGATTTGCAAATACCATAAAGAAGGGGGAAAATTTTAAAAGGTTTGAAAAAAATATGCAAAAGTTAAATATCCTGCCAAAATAGAAAAACACAGTTGGGCTTTTGTATATTCCGCATAAAAATTTGTAAGATATTTGTAGTTGGTCAAGCCCGAACATATTATACTCTACACCATATTTGTGTTGGCGTTATATTAGACAAAATATATATTTTTATCTTGCTTTTTAAAATTGGTTAAAATGAACCTAGAAATACCCAAAATATAAATTTTACCCTTGTCTACCTCCTAGGATCCAAAGGTTTTAAAAATACGATACTTTTTAAATTTTTCCATAGAATATAGTCAAGAAGCCAACAACCTACCAAATTTTTCTTTTTTATAAATTACGTCATAATCGATCTATAAATAGTTACTTTAAGTGTCAGTCGGTCAGTTAGTCATTAACGGCGTTTTTTAATATTTAGATCTAGAACTTATATTATTTACGCCACTGAATATCTTTTCTATTTTTTAACCCCTTTCTATGTTAAAAAAACTCTACTGAAAACTTTTTACCTCCAAATTGTTTTGGTTTTTTCTGTACTGCAGCACAAGCGCGTTATCTCTAGGCCACTAAGACACTTGGTTTTTAAATGTAAAATCATATGTTAAAACAACAAACGTTTTTCTGCTTGATTTGTTGACGCAATCCGAATAGGCTTGATTTAAGAAAATGTAAGTAAGGATCGTACTTAAAAATTTCAAGAAAGATTTTGGATAAATTCAAGAATAAAATTCTTGATTTTAGAACGGGATTTTTCTTACTGTGTAGGGATGCCAAACACAACTAGTTTCTTAAATCCAGGAGTTAAAAATTTGGAAATCCCGGGATTCATTAATTTTCTTGGGATTCCGTAATTTGTTAGGATCCCAAAATTAAAATTCATTGTTAAACTAAACAATATATACATTTCACTGCACAACACAAAAAATATAATCCAGGCCCATTGATTTTGATGTAGGGAAAAAAAAACATGTATCGTCGTTTTAAAAGTTTTCATCTGACTTTCATTTGTAGAGGGGGTGTAAGTTTCCCAATTCCGACAACTTCTTATTATTAAGCGGCATTAGAAACCATGTAACCCTCAAGCTTAAGGTATAACATGTGTTCATAAAATTAATCTTAAATATCCCGGAGAACATTTTTTTGAAATAAATTAACCCTCTAACTCCTCAATGTATGGGTTTTTTTTCCTTCTTTTTTAAAAAGAGCAAACAACTCCAATTAAGACATTTTGTACCTAAAATGTAAGGATCACATGGCTTGTGGCATAAGAAGCCATTAACAATAAGAATGGGTCAGAGCAAGGAAACGTTTACCCCCTCGCCACAAAAATTTCAGATGTTAATTTTAAAAGCGCCAATTCAAGCCCCTTTTTTTTGTCTCCTCTATCAAAATTTGAAGGCCGGAACTTGTAATTCCTGGGAAAAAATTTAATTTTGTTTTATAACATGTTTACAAGTCTTATTTAAAGAAAATGGTTTCAGTTGTAAAGGTAACGTCAAATATGTTTAGAGGTGCATGAAAAGTTATATTGTTTACTTGCAGAATAACTATTTCCAGATTTTTTTCTTAAGCGAGATTTCCCGGGACTTTTAGGACCCAATCACGAGAGGCAGGACTTACAAGATCGGGATCCCGTGATTGGCTTCCTTATTCTAAACAGATTGAGAGATAGTGAAGTTGCGTTCACTTATAGAAATAAAACTTTTTGATTTTTTAATTAATTTCCAAATTATACATTAAAATAAAATAAACGATTATAAGGAGAAATAAGCTGTACTAAGTAAGCCCTACGATTAGACACAAGCCTAAACAATAATTATCGTAATAACTTACAATACATTAATTTACTTTGATTATCTTTTAGGATTGTTAAATATAAACAGTGGCTTCCACCTTTATTAACATACATATGTATGCATAAGGACATACACACATACATTCACATTTAAAAACTATTAAAAACCACACTCACAACGGTCACATTTATAGATACGTATATACATTCGAATTCATTTTAAGTAGATATTCAGGTAGAAAAATTAAAAACACTAAATAACCTTAAGATTAATATATAAACCATGAATAAACCAGACACGTAAAACGTATAAAAGTCCAAAAACGATTAAAATTTAGACACACTGTTGGATTTTTTATTTAAAATCCCAGATCAGTCTGCTAATAACTGTATATTGGATCAAAAACATTAAAAGTGGATGGGATAAAAGGAATGAAAAAAGGTGATATGACGAGATAGAAGTAAAAAGTTTTTTTCAAAGAAAATAATGAAAAAAACTTTATTAAAACCATTTAAAATGTCGTATATAAAATTTAGAAACAGTGGGTGGCATTACATTTTGTACCACAAATTTTTTTGTTAAATGGCTTCCTTTTTTTTATGACTTTATGGTAGCTGCAGGATTAAAAAGAGATCAATTATAGTTTAAAATATAATAAAAATAATTTTAAAAAACTACATGTAAAAATCAGAAAAGGTTGGTTTTTAAACTACTTACTGTAATTTTTGAAAACACAATTAAACATGGTTTCCAAGTGTTTTAATAAGGTTTGTATCCTAAAATTGATCTAATGAAAATTTGTAATTGAAAATATAAATTAAAAATTTTAATATTTTTTAAAATATTAAGAAAAAACAAAAGCATTGGAATATATTATTATAACACTTGATAGCTTAGCTAAGTTTGTTAAATCTAAACATTTAGTTTTTGTTTAAAAAATCAAATATATAAATATCACATATATGCAACTGTTTAGTATTATGAATGTATATGTAATCTGTTAAAAAAAGGGGTCCTTCAATTTTTTCCCTACAGCCCAATTCTTAAATGTCTAAGGCTACCATTTTCAGAAATAAGTTAGCATTAATGACCCCAGACCAAAGAATGCAAAATATAAACATTTTCGTTAGTGATCCTTTTACAAGTTTTTTGTAAATTTGTTAAATTCATTAGGGAAGTAGAAATTCAAGCAACAAGAAACAAACGAAAAAAGAGGAAAAACAGTTTGTTGGTTGTTAACAGTATTTTGTGCTATTTTTTGTTTGTTTTTATAAGTCTCAATTGGTTGAGATTATTAAATATTAACAAATAATAGTCAAGAATTTGATGGCAACTCTAATAATAATTAATTTAAAAACAAATAAAATGCATACATATAAATATACTGAAACTAATAACAAACTAAATAAATTAAGAATAAGCTATATTTTTCTATTAAGTAAAGAAAGACACCACTAGAAACTTAAGCTCTCTGCTTCTTACAAATAATCTTTCCTGACGTTATGATGTCAGTAGTTTCTTAAATATTTTTGAAGCTGCACTGAGATTCAACCCGATTTGTCAAAATATTTTTATATATTTTTACTGATGAAATTTTTCCTCTGCGAGCTAGCCATTAGTATTGGAATCATAAAACTAAATAATAAGTAATAGTTTAGACAGTGCCAGACTGAAACTACATTCTTATGTGAAAGATCACCACAATTTCAGTGGGTTACATCTTTAGCAGCAGTTTTAGAAGTTTCCATATTAGACTTGTTTGCATATTCTTATAATTCGACTGTAAAAAGTATTTGTTTTTGTTAGCGATGTCTCAAAACGGATCCAATATTATTTTGGTGATCATACCAAAAAAAATAATTACTTTTATTTTTAATGATTTAATTTAAAATATAAGTAGTCCCGAATAGTTTTAAAATAAGAAGAAGACTTTTTTTAAATTTAAATTTTATCTTATTTATTAATTTATAATACTTAATATTTTTTATTTCAAAACTTAATTTTTTGTACTTACCGTAGATGAGATTCGAACCAGGGACTTTCCGCACTCAAGCACTAGCGCGCTACCTCTAGGCCACCGAGATACTTTGTTTTTAAATGTGAAATAATATGTTAAAACAACAAATTTTGTTATGCTTGATTTGTTGAAGTAATCCGAATAGACTTGATTCATAATAATAGTTATAGAGTTTAAATGATTTTTCAAATCATAACGTGCTTTTAAGTCATTACAAATTAAATAGTAAATAGAAGAAAAGTGGCAACTAAGGCTTCAAAATAATGAAAGGTTTGTAAGCGAAGTTTTTACTGGGAAGTTCAAACTTTTTTAAAAACTTTTAACTTTAATAGCTATTATTTGCATTAACGCTTCCCTTCATTTAAAACCTATTGATCAATAATTTGCGCTACACTAAAAAAGTCACCTTAACCTGCATAAATATTATAAAATGTGATTTGAGTTTTATACCAAAATTTAGGTTAATAGTTAAGAGACTATATGAAGTTTACTCAAATCCAAACGAAATTATAGTGTTCGTTAAGAATTTGAGCAGGAATATAATTTTAGAAAAAATAAATAATTTTAAAGAGTTTTTAGTTGTCACTTTTTTGATTTAGTGTGCGGCAAATAGCAACACTTTTAACAAGTTTTCTTTTAGAAGTGCTGTTCATACATACTCCTACAAACCATAACCTACAAAATTAAGCATAAAAAAATATACACATGTGATTTTGTGACTGGCCATATCGCTCATTTATTTTTAAGTTGGCGGTAACTTATAGTGGCAATAACAGTATAAAGTTTTATATTAGGCATTTGCACGCAATTTCACTTTTTTTATTATATTAATCCCTTGTTTTACGTATGCGTGTTTATATCTCTTCTTATCAAAATAAACATATTTTTGATTTATTTTTCATGTCCCATTTTCTAGTTTGTAGGTTTATTGTAAAAATAAAAATATGTATAAATTTGTTGTTTAATTTTAAAACTTGCTGCTACTTTATAATTGTTGGTCATATTTGCTGTTATTAGCTTTTTATAAATATGGGACTTCGTAAGAGGACACAGACAAATTCTCCAAAAACTAAAGAAAAAAATTAAAACTAATTTTTCTTTGACCATTTTCCTTCTAACAGATAACCGAAACTCTTTAACTTATTTAAACGTTTGGCAGCAAAAACTTGTGTTTGTTTTAATCACAAATTAAATAACTTAGCTAAGCTAAGAGAACTAGATATTGGGACTTTCTTGCGTTTTATTATATGACGAATAATTTGTTTTATTATTTCATATAAATTAAACAAGGAAAAGAGTCTAAAAACGGACCATTCAACCCAAACATCCAAAAATTGATAGATCGTAATGGATTAAATTTTCGAGCCAACTAAAGCAAACAGTATTCGGGGGGTACAGTGTTTTGGGAGGCGAGTCACAAAATTAAGCATTTATATTTATTTTCAGTGGTACAGATTGGCATGGAGTAAAAACCTATATGCCAAAGTTTTTGAAGAATTATTAAGATTCAGCTCAATAACAGGCCAAAGTACTTATTTCATATGACATGCTGTGCCAAAAGTATGGACCATTCCTCTCCACACCCTACGTGAAATGATTATTTTAACCAAATTTCATCAAAATATCTTCAAAAATACGATCTGCACTTTATTTACAAAACGACATGGATGAGGGGCGGACATACTTAAGTGAATTTAGAAAGTGATTTTAGTTTCGAAAATGAGTACTAAAAAGCAAATTGGAAGTCTTTTTGTATTAGGTAGGAATATATAAATTTCTTTATAAGAGAAAGAAACATAAAAAACTAATTTAGTCAAAAAAAAAAAAAGATAGCTTTAACTTACAAAATAAAAAACAAAATTAATAAAATACTCTCTATTCTATTTCTGCATTTTTTTAAAGATAATTTCATTTACTCCGATGTTTATGTATTTAAATACAACTTGTGTTTACATAAGCCACCTTTTGGCGCAAGTTACTATTCTTTTTCATACTTTGAGAATTTAAACAATATTATTTTTCTGCAATTTTTATAAAAAAAAAGTCTTGACGGTTAAAGCATCTGCAAAAATTAGTAATTGAACAGTTTGAAAACTGACAAAGAAACAGATTTAAATAATTCAGCGTATGCTATAATTTATCCAAGATTTACCTTACCGGAGCAAAATAAACATAAAAAATAGCAAAAACCAAGCTAAAAGGGGTAAAAAAACTTCTCGTTTTTGAACATCCTTTTAAAATTTTTTTTTTAATTTTTTTAATATGTAAAAGTTAACTTTTTGCAATAAACGATCTTATAAGCTATAATATATTTCTGGCTTTTAGTCAAAAGTGAACTAGCTGGCGTTTTTTTTTTATTAGTCTTATTTTCAAACTTTGGTTACAGACAAAGATAAACCATAAGAAAAAATATTATTAATATTATAATCTCTAAGAAATCTTTAAACTATCCTATTTTTTTATGAAAATATATTTTTAAGTGTTATATGTACCCTAAGGTTATTAAAAGTTGCAAAAATGAAAAACATCTAAAAGAAAAAACAACAAAAACACGACAAAATAGCGAAAAAAACAAAAACAGCATTTGTATATTCTCTGGTAATTAGGTTTTTAAATGAATATTTTAGTGTGCTACAAGCAAAATATTTAAATATATAACAGTGAAATAACATTTTTCTTTGAGGCTTATAAAAATTTCAAACAGCATGTGGTTTTGTTGAAATGCTGTCACTAATGTTGTACTTCTTTATAATTTGCTGACATAAAAGGTGTGTAAAAACGTAAGTTTCAAAATATAAATATGCTGACTTTTTCTAGTTTTAGTTGTTTTTTGTTTTATTTGATTTTTTTGCGTTTTTTGTGTATGTATATGGTCAACAAATAAATAAGATGAACTACAAATGAAAGTAAACAATCACGTTTAAAGTAAAACTTTCCTTAATAATATTAAATAATTAGAAAAAAGTAGATATGTTTATTTATTCCCCATAAGTCAAACGCATTTTTGTAAACACGAAAGCAAAGCACATCAAAGTTTTCAAATCAAAAAAGAATGTGTAATTATAATTAAACTTTATAAAAATATTAACTACTTAATTAAAAAGATAACAATAATAATAATAGCAACAAATAACAAAACCATGATTATGTTGGCATAAAAAAGCTATAAGAATGTCTGGTATTCAGTATAAAAACGTTTTCTGGTAATAATGATTAAGCTTTAAAAAAAACTAGGTGCAGCTGTCAACACGGGTAATGGTTATAAAAATTGTTATAAATTTTTTGTAAAGAAATATCTTAAAAATAAAAGAAATAAAGGCCAGAAATTTTCAGCAGTAAATGGTTAACACGCAGGAACTAAAAAAAGATATATTACATTTTCAAATTAAAAAAAAAAAATTGAAAAGGAAGATTTTGATGCCTATACAACATCGTTTGGAAGGGGCTAAAAATCGTTCTTTTGTTCTTATAGGACGACTGTTGAATCAAGCTTGTCGTTTTGCATTTCTTTGTTTATTTTACAAAATTATCACATATTAATTTTTAATAAATTTTTACAAAATTTTTTTAAAATTCACTTAAAAAACTTTTTTTTTAACAATTTTGTCAAAAAGAAACATTAAGATTTTAAGTTTTAAAACTCAAAATATCCGTCAAATGTGACAATTTGAAAAACACATATGTATATTAGAGATGAGCGATATTTCCGTACCTGCGATTTTATACCTGTGACTTGCAAATCACTGGTAACGACAGTGACATAAACTGTAAAGTAACTGCTACTGTTACTTTTAATTTATTGTGTTACTCAAATAACATTTTGACATGTAACGACAGTGACATAAACCGTGAAGTCACTGTTTCTACTATGGTTTTACTTTTAATTTATTATGTTACTCAAAGTAACATTTTGAAATATTAAGCAGTAACTCTTACCTGCGATGTTACTCTTATTTTATTAAACTTTGCAAAATGTAAAGTAACATTTTTGTGCTTCATGTTTACATTTTGTTCCATAAAAGAAGTAAAACGCTTATGTTTTATATGTGTGTTTGTGAAAGTGGTGTTAGAAACTTTACCAGAAAAGTTTCGTCAGAAATCTGCGCCGAGCACTGTTTGTCCGCGATGGTGGATTAAATTCGGCTATGAGCCGGCTAAAGCATTAATACTCAAAAACAGATTTATACACATATTTATTTTAAATACATATCGTTAGCTAAAATGAAAAAAAGCACAGCTAACAAAAATATAACTTTACGCGAGAAGCGAAAATCTTTGTAAGGGTACAACAATAAACAATTCGCTCATTTACGCAAACAACGCCGTAATAAAAAAATATTTCGAAAAAAATGCGTATAAAGTTTTTAGTTTGCTTTCGTTATATAAAAAAGAATAATTAAATTTTTTTAACACGTTATAAGTAGAAGCATTTAAAATATGAAACTTATATACGAAATAAAGCATAGCATAATAAACAATTCTGAATCGTTAAGGCCAAAAATGTATTTCTAGAATTAGGACATTTGAGTAAATAAGCGATATACATATGTATATAAATCGTTAGTTTAAATGAAATTTTAGTTATTACGATCAGAATTTTTAAACTTCTTTTTCAATTATCAAGAAATAAAAATATTTTTGATTGGTGGAGTACAAATAAATATAAATATCCAAATCTTTCTCAAATAGCTCAAGAAAATTATTGTGCATTAGGATCGTCAGTTCCATGCGAAAAAATATTTTCAAAAGCTGGACAAGTCCTAAATGACCGACGAACGCGTTTAAACGAGAAAAAGCACAAATGTTATATTATACTGAGTTGTGTTATGTACATATACACCTTAATTTGTGTAATTTGTTTTTTTTAGGTTTTTGTTTTTGTTGCAATGGACTTATCCATTTTTATATATTTTTATGTTTGGAATCTATTTAACAAGAATTGTAAGATGCTTTTCTAAATTAAAGCTTTAATTAAATGCTCCAAGGAAGCTTTAAAACTTATCTTAAAAGGTATAAATTTAAACTTTGTATCTAAATTTTGTTTAAAGTTAATTAAAAATATTAATGTAAATATGGGATATTGTTGTAACTACATACCTACTGAAAATTGATATTTCTTATTCATAAATATTTTGAATTCCTATTTATTATTTAAATTATTTTTCTAATGCGTTGTTCAGGAGTTCGTTAAAAACAACTAAAATCGCATAATCACTGCTTAAAATAACATTATGTATATTAATTTAACAGAGATTAAAATAAACTCTTTTACAAGAAGTGAAAAATGCTAAACAGTGATCACCGTCACTGTTTAAATAACCGGTGATTTTAAAATCGCATTCACTATTAACGATATTCCCTAAAAATCACGGGATCGCTCACCTCTAATGTACATACATATGTACATATATTACAATTTTTGATCACAAAAAGTTGTTTAAAACTAACAAACTGATTTTCTTTTAATTATTATTATGTTTTTAAAAATTCTCCAAAAATTCTTTATTGAAAAAATAAACAAATTTGGTCCCGAAGATTCTAGGTATGTTGAAGCTAGAAAATGCTTTTGAAAAATCCTAAGGATTTTTTACAAATTCGAAAAAAATATTGGATAGTTTAGTTTTTGTTAAGAAATTAAAAGGACCCAAAATTGCTTTAAAAAGTATTTAATGGCTTATAACTTACAATATTATTAACCATGCAAAAGATTAAGAGGCTAATTTTGTGTAAAAATTTTCTTTAAAAATTAAAGAAAAGTAAAATTGAAAAAGAAAATATCTTTTTTTTTGTATATGAAAAACGCTTTAGCTATAGAATATTCTCCATGACAAAAGATCTTTTTATATTAGTCAATCGGGTTTTTACCATTTCTCGGACAAATATTTTGGAGTTTATTTAATAGGTGTTCATTATTAAATAGGTAGCAAAGTAATTAGTGTTTGTTTTTTGTAACATTTTTTTTAAAGCATAAATATAAACCTTGTCAAGTGTTTTTTAAATTAAAAGATTTGTAATTAAACCGTTTAACTCAATGCTTGATAACTAAAGGCGGGCAAAAACTTACTTCATAGAGATGCGATAAGAAAAATTCGGCAAGTTAATGAATAAAAAAATTTAAATTTAAATTTTTTTGAGCGGCTAACATTAATTGTGCCAAATAAAAGGTCGATTTTTAAAATAAATTTTTACAATAGCGTTTGATGATATTAACAGACCTTAACCAATATTCCATTTTTTAAAATATATATACAGTTCAGTTTTGGGTTTACTGTTGTACAAACTAAAAACACTTAAGATGACTTTTTTGTACATTATTTTTTGTGGATTAAAGTCAAACAGAATATAACTAAAATATATAAATAATATAAATAAAATATAAAATATAAATTAATAATATTGCTAGTAAAAAAAGTAACTCCAAAACATTTTTTTGATACCCAAATTATATTCTAATTTTTCGTTACAGGTTCACATATTATGATGCGTAAGTCTCTACGTATACGTTATAAATAATTAATGCAAATGGTGTATATTGCTTATACGCATGGCCGTATGTGCTTAAATAACTAAATTCAAACAAAGTAATTTCCAAGTCCGATGTTAATTGATTACACAAAATTTTTAGAAAATTTATTTAAACTAGACCTTAAATTGAATTATAAAAATTTCTATATCTACCTATAACTAAAACTATTTTCAGAGGGACAAGACAAGAAACACGCGGTTACGGATTTTGTAATGTTACTACGCAACTTGGTGACTTTTGAATATTAATGTGTAAGCAACAGTTATTGCAAAAAAACACTGCCATACAATGAAGAGAGTTTGCATGTGTATTGAACAATTTAATAGAAATAACGGGTAAATTTCCGGCTTTTAACGATATTGATACAGGCTTAGCGGGGCATTTACAGAAGGCAATAAATTTCGCTTCATAATTTGTTACATTTTCTTTTTTTCTTTACGGATTTTGCAAATAAACCTGCTGAATTTTTTATATATTTAAATCAAAGAAAGTATACTGACAAACTATTTTAACTAATTTAATTTTTTACACAGAAGGCCTCAGCTTTTTTAATATTGAAAAAGATTTTTCATTAAGTACGCCAAGTTAACAGCGGTCAAAATAAAAATATTAAGAAAATTTATTTAAATTGAACAAATGTTAAGATTAAATAAAACTTTATATTTTACACATTTTTTGATGACAAATGTGAACTTATAATTTTTTGCGAATTAAATATAATTAGGTTTTTAATTTTTTATACGGATATAAATATGTTTATAAAATTTTATTTTTCGCTTTTAAGTTTGTTCTTTAATTTTAGCTTTAAAACCGAAGTCTTAAAAACTTCCGTGTATTACTGCATATTGACTGGTTAATAGTTTTTACTTTAAAGGTAAGTCATACGCAACAAGATAATAGAATGAAGCTTCATAACAGTTTAAAAAATTACTTTTTAAGCCCATTTATTTTCGAAACAAACAAAAATAAATGATGAAAATATAGTTGAGTATGTAGGTACATGTTTATACAGTAACAAAAAAAATAATAAGCTCTTATACATATTATAAAATACCTTTGACTTATCCCATACAAAAACAACTATACATTAAACAAATGAAGCTAATAGAGGTAAATGACAAGATGATAGAAGCTGGACCCATCTCATGGTTAACCTTTTTGGATTTTGATAGTTTTAAAAATAACTAAATTATCTCTGACCATTTTATTCTATCAAACTTTTAACACTTATATTGAAAAAATTAAAATCTATCTATATCTTTGGGTCTCCTTTGTTTTTTTTTCATGGTTTTATTATTTGACATATTTATTTCAAATATTACAAGTAGCCTAAGTCGTTAGAAAATCAAAACATATTTGATACTTTTATTAGAAAAGGTAGCAAGCCAATAAACTTTAAACAAGAAAAGAAATTGGAACAGTAAGAAAATGGAATACAAAATGAAAATAATAAAACATAAGATGTATATTTAAAATAATTTTAGTGTATAAGCTTGCGTTTGAGAAAAAGCAAATAAGAGCTGAGCAAATTGAAATTAAAAAAAAACTTTTGAGCATTTATTCACAAAATTCTTTTTTTTTTTTTGATTTGTGAAATATGTAATATTTACCAATAACTAATCCATAAATAATATAATTTAAATTATATGTTTAAAAATTAAATTAATTGACTTCAAGGTAAAATATCGTGTAAGCGTGGCCTACATTGCAATAATATTTATGAGTTCAAAAGCAGATAATGATTTTAAAGTGCAGTGTTAAATCTCTCTTACATCAGACATAAAATATAAAATATAGTTTTTTCGACAATTATATTATTTTATACTTTAGGTTCTGGATCTAATTTTTGCATAAAAACTGCATGTTTTTTACTTTTTTAAGCTAGCTTTAGAAGAAAAATGTTTGTAGAAAAACCAAGATTTAACCGATACTGTTCGATTAAAATGCATTTTCGAGAACAGCTAGGATTTTCATCATCAAGACTCTTTAAGCAGTTGCCATGAATATTAGTGCCTTATTTTTTTTTTTCATATACATAACATTTTTCAAAGATTATTCAGAAAATTATGCCAATTTTCTCCTTTCATTTAAAGGGTTTGTTGTAGGTTAAGGTTATCTATAGGCATTTAATTGGTTCTTACACCAAATCATCAGTAGACTTCCATGAAAAAACTTTTTGAAAAGAATCTCTTTACATCACTTTGTAATAAGTGCACTGATTTTTAGAAAAATTTAAGGCCCATAAAAAGGAAACGGTCACTAATCTTCCCAAACTCAAAACGGTGTTTTTCTACCCTTGTTGTATTCAAAAAGGATTTATTTATTGCACAGAGTAATTATTACTTCAGTCTGTATCACAAAAATGCATCCGCAAGTGTATACGTTAACAGAATAAACAATCAAAGTAAGTAGGTATATTGCTTTTACCCCTCTAAACAATTGGAAGTTAATTTTAGGATAAAAGTATCTAATAAGTTACTACTTTTGATAGTAAACACATAACAAAAACAACTGACCTTAATTTCAATATTTTGTTAAAATTTATTGTAAATTTTAAAGTTGAAAAACTTTCTTATATGTAACTACTTTTATATATTATGAGTATTAGGGTATATTTTTTGGATACAAAAGTAGATAGATTTTGGTTACATAGTAGATATTTTAAAAACAAAAATTTTAATTTTTCCGAATTGTTGCCTTTAAGAATTAACTAAATAATCGAATAAAGTAAGTATTATGGTAGCGGAACGTGTTTTCCCGAACGAGAATACTTTTAAGGCAAAACATTTATATCATATTCGATGAGTTTAACTTTCTTTTGTATCGAATAATTGTCATTTTGAATAGAAATTGTTTGAAGGGTTGTATCAAATCATTGTCATTTTGAAAAGAAATTGCTTAAAGGGACGTTCAGTATACAAAATTAAATACATTTGAACATAACATTTCACCCTCTTTTATACACAAATTTTTAATATATATATAAAACAGATTTTTTTATAAATCCTATAATTTTTTTGAAATTGATAAATTTTATAACAATGTTATTCTCTTTTTAGGTGAAACGAAATGTTCGAATGACCCAAATAATATACATTTTCTCTTCTTTCTCATAAATAAGAATTGGCAAAATTTTTAGACATTAAGAAGCCTATCTAAAGAAAGTGTCGCATTTCTTATATAAGAGTGATCTTGGCATATGAGAAAATGTGTATGCAGTCATGTTAAATAATGAACGCAAATAAGTTTTTCACTACAAGCATTTTTTACAAAATACATATACGAAGATTTGTTTTTTCTATTTTGAAATGTAAATAATCATAAATCAGTTTTTGTATTAACCTATTTGCATTTATTTAGGCCACAAAATCTCCAGGTGATAAACTGTCAACTCAAAAATTGAATATAATTTTTTGGCAAGCTGGTTTCACGAGTGTAAAATTTTGCGGGAATTCTTAAACAAATACATATGCAATGTTAATACTCAAAATACAGATAGAAATTCTTAAAGAAAAATCTGTAGAAGTTGCAGAAAATTACTATGCCATACAAGTGTCAGCAACATATTTCATATACTTAAATATGAACTATATATTCTACATTATATGGCTGCTGAAAAATACTAAACTACAATAATGCTTATAAAAATGAGAAGCAGAAATACAAACACATTCAAATACAAAGAAAATAAATAACAACAGCAGCAGTAGTTTTACCAACGCAATTACACTTAAGATAAAGAGAAAGAATAGAAAATGGAGTGAAGAAAAAAAAATTTTTATATACAGTCAAATCTCGATAGCTTGAATTTTAAGGGAACAGTTAAAATTTAAACTATTTGAACATATCATCCTACTCCACAAGTATGAGAAACAAAAATCACAGCAAGTTTTTGTATTTTAGCAGCTGTCGATATTGTCGCGTGTTCTTTAACGATGGCATAGAAACTAAACCAACCATTTTCAACAGAAACATAATTTAACTACGAATTTAAATTATAGTATATATAAAACCCAAAGATAAATTAATAGAACATTCAGGAGTAAGATGCTATTTTTAAAAAAATCCATAAGACCTAGACAAATATTGTTTTATTTATTAAATTATTTTCAATAGCACAACATATTAAACAAATTCAAATTATAGACCCTAAATCCCAAGCAATCAACTAACAGCACGCTGGTGATTAATATTCGATTCAAATAATTTCGAGTTACTAAGAGGATCAAATTCTATATATTTTTTTTTAAGAGGCCAAGAAAGCATACAAATTATCAAGAGTCAACTGTATTTACGTATGTCTGTTAGTGTGAGTGTAGTATTTTCTTAGAGAATATTTATATATAATTTATATTCTGACACTAGAACAAAAATTCACATGCACATACATCCAATTTATAATAATCTTGGCAAATTTCTAAAGAACATATCACTATATGTATGCTTAGCTAATGTACATATAAACATACATGAAGATATTTGTTCAAACTTTCTAGTTGCTTTGTTTCCTTTCTGAACAAAAATTTCTAAGAAAAATGTGTCAAAATGCACAATTTATTTTTTGGCACAAGCGCTGACATATATTGCATATGAAGGCCTCCGGCAGCAGCAGTTGCAAAAGTAGTATTATTTAAAAAAAAAAATTGTTTTTATAAATTGCTTTTCAAATTTGTCAACTTTAAGCTTAAGTTAATGTTATTATTCGCATTGGTTAAAGTTCAAAAAAATTTTAAAACTATGCCGCTTTTACCTTTATATATTTTGTTTAACAAAAAAATATTTGGCATAAAAGATTGTGATTGACATTTCTTTATAGAACTTAAAGCGAAAAATATATAATGATAAATTTTCCCTTTTTTATTATTAAAAAAATACCTTTTTAATAATTAATATGATTAAGGCTAAAAAAATTTTTTTAACCATAAAAATTTTTGCTAAAAATTCAAAAGGTATTAAAGTTTTTACTGGAAGTATGAGTTTTCATTAAACTTTTTTTTATACCCACACAACATATGTAGAAGGGTTATATGCGTTTATGCAAAAGTATGCACAACCCAAAACTAATGGTCTGAGACTAATTGTCAAGTAAACTGGTCAGCTCAGAATCACTTCCCTAGTAAATTTAGACTTGTTCATCCGTTCACCCGTAAATAAACGGATATATCTAGTACGAATTTCTAACTTTTTACCACAGTTAAGTCAAAAAGGGATAGACTTAAGCTCAAACCCGTACTTGATGTACACACAAAAAATAAACTAAGTGAATTCTACTTATATCAAGCCGTAACGGTGTCAAAAGTACGGTAAGTACGGTTTTTTAAAACCATGTACAAAATTTCTTAAGCCAAGTGTCATTCTTCTACTGCAAAATTTATGCGTAAAAGGGAATACCCCCATGAAATGTAATTTTTTTATCCTACGGAGCTTTATTGAAGAAGATGAGTTTTAATATATTTTATTTAAATGTCATAGATATTTTATAATTTATAATTGTAATTTAAAAATTTTCTGTTCTGTGCTGGGATTTGAGCAAAGGACTCTCCGCGCACTACCACCAGGCGACCAAGAAGCTTTATTTTTAAATGTAAAATAGTAATAGTAAAACGACAAGTTTTTTCTGCTTGAATTGTTAAAGTAATTCGAATAGGCTTGACTTAAGAAAATCTAAGTTAGGGTTTTACTTAAAAATTTTAAGTACGATTTTGGATAAATTGAAGAATAAAATTGAAAAGATTACTTAAAAAATAAAAAAATTAAAACAAATTTTTTGACTTACGGAGCTTAGTAAGAAGGGTGAAATACTTTATTTCTATTTTTGAAATATTTATCCCCATATTCCTAGTCCTTATACGAGTAGTAGCATTTTCAGAGGATGATAAGCCAATTATGTTTTAGATATCTGTCTATTAGGCCTTTAATAAACCTTCTTAAAGTTTTATGAATAAGGGCTTTAATATTAGTTATTTCAATATTTTTCACCTATTTTCTTCGATCTTCTGTTTTATTGCTTTGTCCTATTTATTTAAGCTCAAGATCTTTTCTGTTTTTTTATTTTTTCGATATTTCGCCACCACAATGGGAAGCTTCGTCAGGAAAATTTTTATTTTTAATAAACAATTCAAAAAATTATTTTAAATATTATTAACAACAATTTCAAAGGAAACGGAAACAGAAATATTTTGACATACTAGTACATACATTAAACAAATTATCTAACTAACAAAAATTAAAAGCATACATATAGCATGAAAACATTACATAATTGTGAATAAATTAATTAAACTAATATTCAGATCTTATTTACTAAAAGTCTATAATTTTGGGCTACATTAGCTGTGTCTGTTTTATAATTAATTCGTTGTGTAGATGAAAGTTTTATAATTTGTAACATTTCTAACGTATACCTTCGTTTATAGTTTTTCTCTATGACGATAAAATATATATGCAACGGAAAGGACTTCCAATGGGATCTCCAGCATCTCCGATAGTAGCAGATATTGTTATGGAGAAATTATTAGATTACTGTGTTGATAGATTAGATGTAAAACCGAAGATTATAACAAAATATGTGGATGACTTTTTTTTGTATTGTTCCGAGTAATTTGATTGATAATGTTTTAATGGTTTTTAATTCGTTCCATGAGGAACGAATGTGATTCTAGGATTCCATATTTGGATACATTAGTTATAAGAAGGGGTGGAAATTTATTAATAGATTGGTATCAGAAGCCAACGTCATCGGAAAGAATTATTAATTATCATTCAAAACATCCTAAGAGAGTTATTATCAATACCGCACAGAATTTAATTGAGAAAGTTTCGAAGATTAGTAATATAGAATTTCATAGGAAGAATATGGAGAAGGTTAAAAATATTGTGATTGACAATGATTTTCCAATTGCACTAGTTTGTAGGTTGATAAGACAATATAGGAACCGGACTAATTTGAACAGGGAAACGCAAACTGAACCTAAGGTCTATAAATCACTAACTTATGTTCCTCTTTTATCTGAAAGATTAGAAAACTCGACAATTTATGATAATAGGAAATACAAAATGGCACATAAAACATATAACACGTTAGATAAATATTTTAGCAAGACAAAGGGTAAAATAGATAAATTTGAAATGTCCAATTTAGTATATAAGATACCATGTAAGGGTAATGAAAATGACAATTGTAATAAGGTATATGTAGGTACAACAAAAAATAAACTAAAAACCACAAATCAGATCAGAAATATAGAGACAGTACCACAACACAAAAAACGGCATTATCATTACATTGCACTAATTCAGATCATTATCCAGATTTCAAAAACACTTCAATTTTGAATATAGAGAACAACTATAAACGAAGGTATATGTTAGAAATGATACAAATTATAAAACTTCCATCTACACAACGAATTAATTATAAAACAGACACAGCTAATGTAGCCCAAAATTATAGACTTTTAGTAAATAAGATCTGAATATTAGTTTAATTAATTTATTCACAATTATGTAATGTTTTCATGCTATATGTATGCTTTTAATTTTTGTTAGTTAGATAATTTGTTTAATGTATGTACTAGTATGTCAAAATATTTCTGTTTCCGTTTCCTTTGAAATTGTTGTTAATAATAATTAGTTATTTCAAAAATTTCAAACCATAAAAAGAGGGAATCTCAGGATGTCGTTGTACAAATTAAGGGGCCGATCCAAAACCACAGCTTTCTTAAAAAAAGAGCCCTTTTTATTTTTGCATGAATTTATTTAAATTGGAAAAAATAGTTTGTTCAAAGTTCAAAGAAAAATTAAAATCATATATATAATAACTTTAAACCAAGTGTATCTTTTCCTTTTCTTCCATCTCTTCTCTTTTTGGTTATGATTTAGTTGGTTCTTTCTGCTAAGAAAAGGTCGAGTTTCAACACGTGGTGTGAAGTTGACTTTTTACCTAAGGTTATACTTGTATGTGGCATGTGACATTAACGAACTTAGAACTAAGTCTTGTCAGTTTTATTTTATCTACCTGTAGTATGCTACAAAATTTCCTTAAGAAATAAAAGATTTTTTTTACTTAAGTTTATTAAACGTTTTGATTTACTGCATATACTAAGAAATGTAAAAACCATATAAAAATAATGTGACAATAAAGTAAAAATGTGTCAATTATAATTAAACATATTGACGCACGTGTCACTCTATATAAATGTCTCTGACACTACGTATAAAGTGTGTATTAAATTTAACATATCTGACCAAAATAAGACCAAATGACTATAAAAAAATAGAATTAAGGTAAGAAATTTATTAAAAGCATATAAAACTAGATTTTAAACGCAGTTATTTTTTCTATTGGTTTAAAGAACCATAATTTGTATTAATTTTATAAAAGGATTTTTTAATTTCGTTTTTGATAGTGTGTTCTTATTTTTGTTCTAATGTTTTGAATATTTGCATTGGCTTGTATTCTTATATAGAATATGTTGAGTCTTACTCTAGAAGCGATTCTTACAGGTTGCACCGCAAAAAACAGAACCAGGGGCTATATGAGTGTGCACAGTGTTACATGATATGGGGAAATACACAAAGAAGAAGCAAAACCAATATTTAAGTTACAGTGAGAGAATTTTGAAAATAATCAAATTTAGATGCCACATTGATTGAAATCCCAGAAAGATCTGTCAACACCATTATCTATACAAACAAACATAGATAAATATCTGCTCAATTCACAAGCTCCAGCTAAGATACCATTGTGCTTTTATAAGAAGATATTTTTTTTGGTTATTTAACATTTTTTTAAAAAAAATTGCATAAAGGCCTGGGACTCTTGTATTATTTAGTCTTCTGTGAAAATATTCCTCCCTTGTTAAGAATTATATATTATTTGCAATGAAGTCTACTTAAAATTGCAAATAACTAGTAGCTTCAAAGCAATTTAAATCAATTTATTTTTTCTCCACAATAATTAAATTACATAGATATATTTTTTGACATGTTAAAAAATAACATTTTCAACTTACAATTAAATCAACCAGACGATTATTTTAACAGTCGATAGAACTCTGCATAGACCTTGTAAATCGCTTTTGTGTGACGATACCAATCATGCAATAAGGTGAACAAAGATATTTTACATTTTGACAAAAATTTAATTTTAGAAGCAATTAATAGAAATAAATGTTGGTTAAAAAATATCCCGCTTGATCTTGAGTAATTGAATAAAACTTTCCTGTTTACTTGCAAATAGCTTTTTTTAAGGCAAGTGTGAATGAAATAATGAAAAGAAAAGCTTTTGGTCATTAACTTTTTGCTAAAATATTTGCATACAATTCATATCGTCGAAAAAAACCAACTCCTAACCAAACTTGAAACAGTTTCTAGGAACATACTAGATATATTAATCTTTTCTCGCACCGTTAAAAGAGTTAAATGTGATCTCAGTATCAATAAATTTTGTACAAAGTTCCGGTGTATTTCGCATATGTTGCCAGGAATCTAATATCACGCCAATTACCAAAAAGGGATTTATTTGTTGTTTGTGATCGTCAGGCGACCACGATTAAGAATTTCGTAGAGAATGTTTTAGTTGAGTGACTCTAAATGTTTCTAAGACGTTTGATAGAGTCTGTCATCATGAGCTTCTTTCTTATTTTAGGTTCTTGGCGTCGGTAACAAAAATGTTTTAAATTTTTATCCAGTTTTCCATGAGACTACACTTTCCTCTACTTTTTTTATGTTCTTAGTAGCCTTCTTTTTCAGGCTTTTAAAACTATCCACTCTTTTGCAGAAAACGGAAGCGTTTACCAATAAAAACTTAATTGGATGTAGGCCAAACTCATTAGAGATTAGAGCTATGAGACGGAGTGTTAAAGATCCTTTTTTAAACCGAACGACTTGGGATGATGTTAATGCATGTAAGACTCAAAGTTCTTTTTGAAAACATAAAAATACAGTAGGCCATGCCGCATCTTCTGTTTACATATTCGATATAAAGGTTGGAAAGACAGAAACTCTTTATATTCTGGTAAGGAAAATCGAATGATATGTTCACTGAAAGGAGCAAAATTTGTTTGTGTCTGAATAGGTATTCAAGTTTCTTTAAACTGTGAAGGAGTTACCCAAAACCATCTGATCTTCTCATTATTTATGTGTGCCACCTATGTATTTTTGACCAGAAATAAAATACAACCCTCATGTACGGACTGGGGTACAAAAAATCTGTTTCGAAGCTACTTGCTTGCCTACAGTAACTGGCGAAGGGACACATCAATGACATTGAGGTGTAAATCGTGTTGGGTCTCTAGAATATCATCGTAAATTGGGATTAATGCTAAAGAGTGCCCTTAAATTAATATAACATTTTAATTAATTAAAAAAACACAGTTTTGAGTGGAGTTTTCTGTATTAAATTTTAAAGAACATAGGATAGGGTTATTTGTAGAATGTCGCATAAGGAAAATTGCCTTAAAAGTCTTGTATGCACACACAAACTTGTGTGTCGAAAATTCCTATAGCAACTTTTTTTAAATGTGGCTAAATTTGGTTGACTCAGACTTTGATTTTTATTAATCAAGTAGAAAATCTATTAGTGTTAAGTTACACAATCTAGAAGGCTAATTCCGATTACCGCAACAAGAAAGTACCCGACCTGAAATGTTTCAATATCAAATCAATATCATCCAGCTCCGGCAGGAACAACTGTACTATTAAGCTGCGATATCAAACATCAGTATTAAAAGTTAATTTCAAAATCCACATAAAATAATATTACATTTGAGATTCATTTATTTTTAGACAATCACTCGTTTGTTGTCAAAGCCCAAATAGTGGCAACTTTGGCGATTAACAAGGTTATCAAAGTAAACATATCTATGATATAACGATGAATTTGCTTAAAAATCAGTATCCAAGTTTTAATTGTTTTTGAAATATTTTTTGATAAAAATGACAATTTGTTCTATCGTAGAGCGCTATATTTTTACCAGCTATAATCTGCCATCTATCGACTTGTATTTTGTTTTGGCTTGCCAACACTTTAGTGCAGAAATGGCATAAAACTTAAATCTGGCGTTTGTTTTGAGATACAATTTTAAATAGAATGTAGTCTAAAGAAATCACAGGACTTGTTCTTGAAACCCAGGATTTTGTGTGCGCCTTTCAAGAAAAAGCTCTTATTTGAGGTCAACTAATGAGTGAATTGCACTGCGCTTACAGGGAAAATGTGTTTTTATTCGTTTAGTTAGTTTAAAATAAACTACTTTAAGATATGTCTTCTCTAACAGATAAAAGCGAGAAACTTAAGCCAAATACCCACAAACACTACTTCTTTTATCCTTATTCCAAAAACCTACTTTTCTAATACAAACAAAATGCAATGCATGTATACTCGTATGGGGCTTCTTCCTAATAATGGTCTAAAAGCGAAAAAACAGCATGACGTAAGTTTATTTTAAATCAAAACATATAATTAAAATATCATATATTAATTCCAAAAAAGTATTGAATCGTAGTCGTACACAAAAATACCAATTAAGAGCTGCTAACTAAAGCGGGTTTTAAAATTGCATTCCACATTGCTTTTATTTTGGAAAATTATTATTTTAGTTATATATATTACATTTAACTATAGCCCTCCTATAAAGATAAGGGTACATCTAAGCTTGTAATTCAGTTTGTGAATTCGGTAATATTCAATTGGGACCCCATAGAGTATATTAACTATGGATCCCTCTAGATTGTAAAGGCTATTTTGATATATTCCTCTATCTGTATGTTAGGCCCAAGTTGCCGGAGCGAAATAAATTCGGGCGGAAAACGTTTTGGGTTTCATTCTATCAGAAATATTCCTAAGCATAGCTCTGTTTAAAATCCGCAAGTTCAGTTGAGTATGGACAAAATTTATTCATATACCCCTAAATATTTCAGCCGCTGTTATCATAGAATTTCTTATGACGTAAATTTAAAAAAATGTTTTTTTTTGATAGGAGCAGGGAAAGGGGTATCCTCCTTCAATTTAAAAAATTTTGTGAAATTTTTCATGCTCTTTATTTAAGAAACAATAACCGCTATCGGTACAAAATAAATCCAGTATAATGCATACATTTTGGAACAAATATTAGTTGGTAAGAAACAGGGCGGGAAAGCCCGTACACAAATGAATAATTTTAATAATATTTTAATACCCTATATCTTGGAAACTAAAAGGGCTATTGACTTGAAGAGTCAAACAAAATTTAATGTTAAAATAATACCTACGTTTTGAGAAAACATTATTCGGATAGTACCATGGGGGCGAAAGGCTCCATACAAATAAACAATTTTTATTAAACTTTTGATATGAAATAATTCCTAAAGTGTCAAAACTATCCACTTCAATCCTCTTACAAGGTCTTTTTTATAATGTTTTTTTGAAGCAACGAATCAGATCAACTAAAACCCTTTACTTTTAGTAACTGCGAGTTCATACAACCCGCTTACAACCATTGCGTGATATAACTTGTTATCTTTTTTTAAAACAACTTTAAGCTTTTTGATTTAAATATATAAAAAGAAGGCTTTTTTATCTTGTATTTATTTTAAAAATACAGCGTATAAAACCACAAATTTGTCATTAATAATATAAGTAAACGTATGTATATGTATATTTAAATATATGTATGTATTTGTTTATTTTTAAAATTTAAAAAAAATATTTTTTTATATTTATTCGTCAGAAGATAATAATTTACACTTATTACTGAAAAAAAAAGAGACTTACCTGGATCATCATCGTCGTCCCAGTCTATCTGGCCCGTTGTTATACTGAGTGTGGAAAGAAGTATAAAGAAGGTTGCCAATCCCAAACAATAGTGGCAGACCAGATGCAATGTTAAACGAGGAAGCTTTAACAATTCCATGATGCGATTTTTATTATTTTCCTTTGCTAAAATGGTTCGAAGCACAATTTCGTTTTATTTGTTATATTTAATATTACATAGGTGTTTTGTGGCTGAAGTAACTTTTAATGGGATGAAAGTATTGGCGAAGTTATATCTCTAAACATAAGTACATGGAAATACAAGAATGGGATTTTATGCAATTTATATTATTTATTTCTTTATTTTTTTTTTATTATTTATTTACTTATTTCATGTTTTTTTTACTGCGATTTATTGTTTCGCAGGTTTTTAAAATAAATAAATTTTATTATTTCTGCATGTTTTTGTGTATAAATGTGTGTGCGATGATAAAATCCAAGAGCTACATTTATAAACAAACTAGAACAATTTTAATGTTTCCTGTTTGCGGATGTTACAATTTAATTTCTGAAGCGTAAAAATTTTCCAAATGCCTTGTTTTTTAGGAAATATATTTTTACGTTTTTAAAAGGTGTCTGTTTTGCAAAGAATTTGTACGTTGCTGCTGGTTTTGATGGTGTGGCAGCCGTTGCCTATTTCGTTCGTGTTGCTGATGCATTGCAGATAAAAACTCACATTTTTATTTGTAGATAATAAAACCTAAAGCCACTGTTTTAAGTATTTTATTTATAAATAAAAAAAAAAAAAATTATTTCTCGCATTAAGCGCTAATTTTACCTCTTGTTGTTGATTTGCTTATTTTTGATATTTTTTTCTCTGTTTTCGGTTTAGATGCTTTAAGTTTTATAGTTTTTTTACGTACAGTTTTTGCGCTAATTAACCCCTTTTTTTTATGAATTTTATTTTTCCTGCAGGTAGTTTTTTATTCATCCAGCGTTCGGTAACAGTTTGATTAACATCAGACAAAAGATAACAATTGTTCTTGTTGTTCTGCCAGTTTTAGTTATAAAATAGTTTTGATTTTTTTATTTCAGTTTTCTGGTTATTTAAGTTAAATCCATTTTTTACGTTTTGTCCTTTACGCCCAGTTTTTTCTTGACCTGAAGAAAACCGTTCTGAAACAAAAAGAAAAAAAATTAAAATAAAGGATTTTTTGTTTTAGTCTTATTTTTAAATGTCAATTAAAAAGTTCTGTTACAGACAGTTTTTTGTTATTCTGTAAAATTTTAATGAAAAAAAATTTTTTTTTAAGTTTTACATAAAAGAACTTCAAAATTTTAACTCTTAAAATTTAATTTTAATGAAATTCATTATTTTAGTTTTTTAACATTTCGTGTTATTCATCACTTTATTCTCAACTTTCGTTTTTGTTTACCACTTCAATTATGCCCTCATTCCATAAACTTAGTTTTATTTATTTTCTGTTTCTTGTAACTTTTTGCATTCATATCATTTTGTTGCAACAAGGAGTTAACTTTGAATGATGTGCTCTTGAAAGTTTTCGTTTGCTTACTGTTTTTTTCTCTGCATTTAATATATATATATATATATATATATATAATTATTTTTATTAAAGTTTTAACTACTATCTTTAAAGCACTTAACCCTTTATTACTCGCACCAAGTAAGTTAAATAATTGATCGCATGAGAGCTCATTTTTTTTTTTTTTTTTTTCATATATTTATTATTGAATCTTCGCCTGTGGCGAACTAACAATAAGTGTTCAAATCTTAAAACTAGGTAGTTAATATAAGTCCAGCCAGTGCCAGACTAAAATTTAAGTTCTCATATTAATTATCAAGCTTCATATAAGCGCAATAGTATCCCTCCTTTTCAGGCGGGTGTGCCCACTATGTTGCAGGATGTTTCGGGCGAGCGGATTTGGGAGAATTTCCAGCTTATTTGATTACTTGTCCACATAGTTCAGGATTTCGCATTTAACTAGTGGAACTTGTAGATCCTTGTGGATGTTGCTGTTTTTAACATACCAAGGAGCGCCAGTTATCATTCTTAGGATTTTGTTTTGCCTGCGTTGAATTTTTTCTATGTTGGATGCGGAAGCAGTGCCCCATAATTGTATACCGTATCACCAAATTGGTTTCAAAATCGATTTGTAGAGTAGAAGTTTACAATCAAGACGAAGCAGAGAGTTTCTGCCGATTAGCCAATGGATTTGTGTAGCTTTAAGTTTCATTTGCGTCAACTTCGCATCTACATGAGGCTTCCATGTGAGGCGGCGGTCTAGGTGAATACCAAGATATTTTGTCTCGGTTCGTTGAGGCACCAAATGGTTGTTAATAGTGATTGGAGAGCACGTTTCTTTGCGTAAAGTAAAAGTTACGTGAGTACATTTTTGCTCATTAATTTTTATTCCCCATAATTTTGCCCATTTCTCTACTTGGGTTACGAGCTCATTTGACCCCGTATATTTTAAACGTTTTTCACCCTGAGTAGCTGGTTAAGTTAAATGTTTTTATTGCAATAAAATATTAAAAACTAAGGGTGACGCAAAAAGGTAAGGAAAAATAGGGCATCAAGTAGAGAAGAAAATAATTAGTAACAACAACAAAAATTGCAGTTAAGTCTTGCAGACTTGTTGCATCTTGTATCACGTTTTTTGGAACGAAAAAAATAGAACAAATTTAGCAAAACACCTTTGCCAAAAAATTACATAGTTGGTCGTATGAGGTCTTTGCCCAAAAGAGCAGCGCTGTGGCTTTTCTTACTGTCACTGGAGTGATACTCAGTTATAAACTTTGTCTAAAATTAAAAAGCTATTGAGATTGCAATAAAACTCGGAGTAAAGAAAGTATCTGTTTTTATGCAAAAAACCATTTGACCCCATGCGACTAGTTAAGGGTTAAAGTCAGTAACTAATGCTGAGTACACACTATGACATTTTTTGACACCGCTAGGAATCGTAATAGTGTGTACTGATTGAAACGTCAATAATTTTTGTTATTTTTTGGTATTTATTATTGTATTTTTATACATTTTGCTCATTTGATGTGGACGGTTGTCGAAACGGAATGCAGGCACTTCAAGAAAATGACAGGGTATTGTCATTTTGTAGCACATTACAAATGGGCATTAAAAATGCCTAGTGTATACTCAGTATTATAAGCAAGACAGTTTAATAAAACGTAATTACTTATATCTTTAATTTTCCAAAAGAATAAAAGGACACTATAATTTTCAACTGTGTATTCCACATTTTAAGAAAAAATCAAAACCTCGAAAAGAGCAACGATGACTCCAAATACGACAAATACAAGGTATTTTTGAAATTTATTTAAAATTCTGGATACGACAATTGTCTAGCCCGGGCCATAATTCCTCACTTTTGACGCTGTGGTATGCTCTTTACATATCTACAAAAACCACGAAGTGATAAATTGTATTTTAAAGACGGGTACAATATAATAAGCAACGTGTTATGTCCTCAACAAATTTCAACTAATGATATTTTTTTATTTAAAAGAGTAAATTGGTTAAAATACAAAAAATTTGTCAGCACCCACTGTTCGGAAAACCAACCACTACGAACTCCCGCAGACATCGATGATTGTCTAAGCAGCCTTAATGAGAACATAAAAAAAGCCATTGATCATGCCTTTTCTTATTATCGTCAGACTATATACAACAAACTTTTTCAGCCGATGTTCAACGGCTTTTATCTGAAAAAAGAAGAGCCCGAAGAGAATGGCGAAAGCACAGTTCACCCCAACTTAAAGACAAGTTGAAAGAATGTACAAACTAATTAAAAAATTTTCTAGAGGTTTACAGAAAGTCATCTCTTAAGAAATACCTCGAAAGTCTAGACTCGACTCCTCAGACGAATTATTCACTATGGCGATCAGCGAGATATCTTAAAAGACCCGTAATCGCGAAACCACCACTACATAATCTGAGAGGATCCTGGGCAAGAAGTGATGAAGAAAAATGTGATCTGCTAACAAGTCATTTAACAAATGTCTTCACTCCAAATACATGCACTGACATGAGTAAATTACCGCCTGTTATTGCTAGATGTCCTGTGGAAATACGTTTTCAGTTGTCAGATGTCGTCGAGGCTATCAATAATTTAAATGCTAAAAAATCTTCTGGCTCTGAATAAATCAGCAACAAAATGCTTTTATAGCTGCCTTGCTCTGCAAAAAGAATAATTCTTTTTATTTTTAACGCCATATTCCGCCAGTATGGAAAGTTGCCTTGGTAAAGATGATTCCTAAGACGGGAAAAGATCCTTCGAAGGTGGAGTCTTACAGGCCTATAAGCCTGTTACCAACTATGTCCAAATTGTTTGAAAAATTGCTTAAAAACAAGCTGACTCCGATCCTGAATGAAAACAACTGCATTCCAGATCACCAATTTGGATTTAGAAATCAACATAGTACCATCGAACAAACTCACAGATTGGTACAGGTTATAAGAAAAGCCTTTGAGGAAAAAAAATACTGCTCCGCGCTTTCTATAGATGTCCCTCAAGCGTTTGACAAGGTATGGCACAAAGGCCTGTTAAACAAATTAAAGCTCAACCTTCCATCTAATATTTTCAACCTATTAGAAAAATACATAACCGGCCGACAATTCATGATTAAAGAGGGAACCCAAATAAGTTCTTCTCAACCAATAGGGGCTGGTGTACCTCAAGGGAGTATACTAGGTCCAATTCTGTACTTGCTTTACACAGGAGATATGCCCACAAACAATGTTACTCATACGTCGACATTTGCTGATGATACCGCCTTTCTCAGTATTCATAAAGACCCTAAAGAGGCCTCTAAACAATTTCAAAATCACGTATCCCAAGTATAAAAATGGGCAAAGTTATGGGGCATTAAAATAAATGAACAAAAATACACCCACGTCACTTTTACTTTACGCAAGGAAACGTGCCCCCCAATTCGTATTAAAAGCCATACGGTGCCTCAACGTATTGAGACGAAATATCTTGGCATCCACCTGGATCGCCGCCTCACATGGAAGTCACATACAGATGCGAAGTTAACACAGATGAAACTTAAAACAGCCCAAATCCACTGCCTTATCAGTAAAATCTCTGTGCTACGTCTTGATTGTAAACTTTTACTTTACAACTCAATTTTTAAACCAATTTGGTGCTACGGGATGCAATTATTAAAAAAAATTCAACGCAGGCAAAACAAAATCCTAAGAATGATGACTGGTGCTCCTTGGTATGTTAAAAACAGCAACATCCACAAGGATCTACAAGTTCCACTAGTTAAATGCAAAATCCCGAACTATGTGGACAAGTATTTAAATAAGCTGAAAACTCACCCAAATCCACTCACTCGAAACATTTTGCAACATAGTGGACATACTCGTCTGAAAAGAAGGGATACTTTTGCACTTAGATGAATCTACTGAATTAATTAATTTTATTATGAGAACAGCAGCGCTGCCATCAATCCTTCTTCCAATCCAGCAAGAAGCCTAGAAAGCCCCTAAGTTTATTTGAGATGTGACTATACACAAACGTAATTAATCCTGAGCTTGCTGTCAAAAGCTTTGAAGGCGTCATTTCAGGTTGAGCGGCTTTATTGTTTTTAAGCTTAGGATCTACTCGTTTCACATCTTTAAAAGTCGGTAGTCATATGCACTTGCCTCGCCTTGGATTACTTCTAGAAAGTCGTTGTGAAGGCGGGCTGTTTGCCCTCGTTTTTAGCAGTGAAGCCCTAGGCTTCTCATCGATGTTAATACTTAAAATCAATAACGGTAAAGTGTATAACATAATGTGACTTGACCGGCGATAACTTTCATTCACTCTAATTTTTATTTTAAATAAAACATTTTTCTTTGAAATTTCATTATAGTTTATTTCTACATGCAAAATTTTCTACTTTTTGTTAATTTTTTGTTTTGATACGTAAATGTTTTTTATGCTTGAAATTGCATTGATTGTTGTTTAAAAGTAAAGAATGTATAAAAAAACAAACGAAAAGTTTTATATATAAAAGTATTTTACGAGTACCTCGCTAAATATATACACAGCTCATACATTAATGCATACCAGCTGATGTCCTTGAATATTATTGTGCTGATGACGATATAGTGTGAATAAAGAGTTGCATGCTACTAATTTCTTTGCTTGCAAACGTACGTTTTTTTATTTCTTTAAAATTTTTATATAATATTTAAAAAAATGGTGCTTTTTTCACTTAATCTGCTCAAAGCCAAAGAGAACGAAAGCACAGAAAAAACTTTTTTTAATAAAATGCATTAATGTTAAATAGAATTCAAAAAAAGTAGGTTAAATTCAAACTAAACGATTGAATGCAAGTTTTTTCATGTTTTAGTTAGCTTTTAATTTTAAAGCTTTTTAATTTCTATGCACTTAATAAAAATAATGTTATTTATACATTTCCCCACCCTCTTTTTTCATTAAGTTTATCAAAAGCAAACATTTAATCAAAGGCAAAGAAAATACTACATGTTTCTTATCAATTTCTTGCATCTGGCTATTTAAAACTTTTCATAAACTTAATTATATTTTTCTATTAAAAACTTAATTAAACTTATTTCATTAAGAAATTTTGAGTTTTTAAAAAAATTGGCAAACCCAACAAAGGTGCATATAACCCTCATCTTGCATTTACTAATGACTTTGAGTGTATTTGTTTTCCATTTTGAATATTAAAAAAAAACAATATTTGGTAGTTTCTTGGGAACAATTGAATTTTAAAAATTTTTTCCTTTAGTTTTTTCTATTATTATTATCTTTTGTCTAAGAGTAAAACCTGGAAAGCTGCAATAAAATTTGTTTGCCACAAGGAAGTTCTTTATATCCTGTTAATAATAAAGGTAACAATGAAACGTAGCGTAACAATACTCAAGGCTACATAACAATACGGAGTAAGGAAAACAAAAGACTCAAATGTTTGAAAACTAAATTTTTCTATAGATTTACATACACATTTACAGGTTTTTGTTTTAAATATAAATATATATAACTACATGAATACAGTACTCTATATATATACGGGTTGCTTGTTATATACATAAGTAAACAGCAAACCGCATTTGCCGTGTACTATCTGCAACCGTCTATTGTTTTTTGGTTTGAAAGCAAACACCTGGGAGCTTATGGTAAAACCAAACTTTATTCCAGTAGAGTTAAGTAAAAGAATTTATATGTTAATGCTTAAGGAGTATATGTGCGAATATACATATTGGAACATATGCATGTAGACTCCGCACACATTCACATAGCCCTCAGGTAAACCGCAAATATATGCGTATTATAAAAGAGATTCTGTGTATGTATAACGGAAACGGAAGCAATATATGAAAGCACCGAGGTAACATAACTTGTTTATACCAATACACATGGTTCTGTTAGCTCTTTACTTCATATATTTTTATTGCTTTGAAAAATTTTAGTCTAGCTTCGGTTTTTACAGTAGTGCTTAAATACTAGTAACTACAGCATTTATTTTTAAGCTTAAAGTTACTCTTTTATTTATTCTCTTATAAAATCTCTGACAGTTATATTTTATAATATATTAAAGCTAAACAATTATGTAACAAAGGTGTTGAAATAAATAAAACGCTGTTTTAGATTTTTATTCTAAAAGATTTTATTATGCTTTTTTTACAAAAATAAATTTTATTTTTATTATTTTCATACTTTTTGCTGAAATCAATAACACTATTAAAGCTTTGCACACGGGAGAAAGACCGTGGCAACTGTGTGTGCTACAAGATCAGAAAATTAAAAATTTTTTGTGAATATTCAAAAGCAGTCCTAAGATAATCATAGACAAAACATCCAATAGGCGCTAGCCTTTCAACTATTATAAGAAAAGAACGAAAAATCCCTTTAAGGAATACTAAAAAGCTTATGTGTCTGAAAAACATAATACCTCATATTAAGTTTGTTTAAACCCTTTCTCTGTTAGGCCTTATAATAATTTGAAAATGTGTTAAAGCCCAACGAATTTAAATTGAGTTTTCAAAAAGAAATGTGTTTTTGCAACAATCTTGGCATCAAAATTTTTTTCACAACTACTGACACATTTCAAAACGACGCATATTGCTTCCAAATACTATCAAAAGTAGCCAAAAGCGGAAAACAAAATTTTTTGCCATTAGATTCGCTATAGAATCCGTGCAGAAGAAGAAATTTCTTTATAGTAAGATTCCGTGCCTTTAAGGGCTTTTGTATGAGGGCATCTCACGAACGGCCCAATACTGTGTGAGAGGTTAGCTAGTAGTTGCAATTCAAAATGAAACAGTTACAAGTTGACCTTATCTGTTCAACAAAGTTCAATAAACTTTCTTACACACCTCAGCATCTTCTTTGCAAAATAAATTTTTGAGAAGACGGTCCAGAATCCATAACGTTTGACTAAATTGGAATTTTCATACGAAGCTTTTTTTGTTTACTAGATAAAACCATAGTCTTAGGTTCAAGATAAAAAATTTCAAAACCCGTCTGGTTGGAAAAATTTTTATATTGGGTTTGAAATTCACTTAAAGTTTTAGATGACTTTTTTTTTGTACAAAAGTGATGTATTGAAACTTGATAAAAAAAAGCTTGTTTTACCCAAGGTCAGATTTTGAGGCACGTTTACAACTTAAACCTTTTAAAAACTTAAATTTTGTAAGAAAGTGCCAAGCTTGTAAAACAATAAGTACGAAGGGCTAAAGGTCGGCTTTTTTGAGGAAGTAGTTTGGGTTAGAAGTTATAAAGCACACAGAAAAATAAAAGCATTGGTTAAAATTAAATTTTAATAAAAATATTTTTTTATAAAAAAGTCAAAAATATACATTATAACTACCATATATAAGCTTTTGTTATAGATTTTATAAATAATTATAAAATTGATAAACGACACAAAATTTTAAGACGATAAAGTAACGATTCCTTTACAGTTTTGAAAACCTACTACTAATTGAACAACTTAGTAAATATACCATTTAAAATCCTCGAGTTTCATCTTCTATTGCTAGTTTAGCTTTATCGTTTAATTCCATAGAGTTATTTTTCCATTTTTGTCGTTCATATACATAGGTGACCATAAAAAGTTTTGGCCGCCGTCTCTTAATATGGTCCACTGTGCGCCACAAAACAGTTTATTTCTCGCAAATTTTATTAACTTAGAACTAACATATATATCGGGTTTTATTAAACTTGAGAAATAGTTTTTATCATCAATGTTTTATAGTTTTTAAAAATATTAATTTAATTACTAAAATCTGCAATCCTAATTGCTATGGATAAATTTCGTTTTAAAAAGGCAATATCTCAATAAACTATATATATATAAGTGTTTAAGAAGCTCAAGAATTGCACAATTTTAGCAGTTTTATTAAAAACTACATGATAAAAATTTAAGCCACAAAATTCAAAAAAGGGCAGAAAGTGAAAACTTACCAGTATCAAGTTTTAAAGTTTCTGCTGTTTGTTAACAAAAACTTTGGCATATGAGACGGTTTCAAGCTTAATAGAAAAACAAAAAAATAAATGAAAAATAACCCCCAACATGGAGCCACAAATTACAAAGGGAGAGTATAGTAACAAGTATAAGGAAATATTAGTATGCATACACATGCACTAAAACAGTAACCTTTTCAGTTGTTTTCAGTTACAAAACAACAACACCGACAGCAGAGAAACGATCTGACTTTACTTACATCAGAATATAGTTTTGTTCACTTTATTTGTCTCTGTTTTACAAATTTTTTCATATTTTGTTTTCTTATGCAAAATAAAAGTACAAAATATTCATCCGAAAACTCAGAAAATAGCATTTGGGTAAAATTGCATTTAAAAAAGTGGAGAACTTAAACATGCAACAAAAAAGTGAAATAAAAAAAATAACACAACATTCGTATGAACAAGAAAAATATTAAGTTTTAAGAACTTGACGAAGTAAAGATTTAAATGATTAAAAAAACTTGCTTCCGAAAACAAATTTTAAAATAAAAAGGAATTAAATGAAATGGACTGTTATTTTGTATACAAAGTACTTGCAAGATATAGAAAAAACAAACAAATATAATGAAATAAAAATAAAGCGAGTAAATGCGTTCAAAGCTTTTAAGAAGCTGAAGTTCAGCTGTAATTTGAAAACTAAATGATTATGTTGGCACATTAATTTCAATATTTAAAATTTGAACAATAGGTGATTACAATAGATAAAAAGTCACTTTTTTAAATACTTTCAGCGTACACATAATGCAAAAGCTATTTTTCTCACCACGAGGGGTATTTGTAGACTAGTGGCAATTAGAGGGGTATTTTAAAGGGCATTGCCTTGGCAAAACGGAAAAATTATTTCTACATCATTAACATGCAGTTAGTTTACAACAAGATTTTAAATTTTTATGCAAAATCTGTTTCATAAAAAATATAATATTTATTTACGAGAACAAAGGTTTTTTGCAAAAGAATGTTCTGATATTAGATGGACAAGCGACAAGGCGATTTTTAGTACTTCTTAAACTTTGCAAAATTCTTTATTTTTGTACCCTTCACATAGTGATAAGGGCATATATCAGTTTGCCTTTCTATTTGTAAATTCTTTATTATCTATTTGCGACCGCATAAATAATATATATACTCGATCCTAGGTAGAGAAGTCCATTTAGCCATGCCCGTCTGTGTGTCTTTTGAAATTAAGTTTCCGGAGTCATTTTAAGTACTACGAAACAGGTGTTGTTGTCAAACTGACGGAAATATCTCTAAGATGCTTACTATTTAAATGGGTAATTTGCCACGGACCTAGATATAGGCAAAGTGCGGAGGAAGAAAACCACTAAAACATTGCTATGATGGAAATAACTCAAATTAGCTGATTAGTTTTTTAGCCACGTTTGCAAAAAACCTTTTATCTTTTTGACAGTAAACGGATAGTTTTGATGAAACAAAAATTCAAGCGAATCCCGATCCGCGATTCGAAAAAAAGTGATCGAGTTAGAAAAACTCGAAAAAAAACTCTCTCCAGTCACCAGCTTAATAAATCAGAAAACCTTCAGGTCGTCGTTCGCTTCTTACGATGACCTGGAAGAGATTAAAGCCAGTTTGTACAGAAAAATCTATTAAGATAAAGCTGTATAAAATATAAAAAAAAAATACTCTCAACTATTATTGCAAACAGAAGATACGCCTTTAACAGTGACACAGTAAAATCTGGTCATGTACAGTGCTTAAACTGATAAGAATATGGCCATACTAAAAACTTATTATTAGTTTCTTCCGTTTGTATCATGTGTAGTGATCTGCATGTTTCTTCTAAGCCAAAGTAGATCCCAGGGTGAAGAAATGCAGCAATAGCGTTGGATATCATACTGCAAGCTACAAAGATTGTTTTTGACTTGGAGAGGCATTCATCTAGCCATCAAGCCCATCTTGATCAGCAACACTACTTAAAATTTTCTACCATTGGCGCAGCTAGTGGTAAAATGTTCGGCCCAGTTAATAATGACATAATGTTTTTCGAAATTCAAGGTCGATTTATAAATGTCAAAGAATTTCTTAAAAATTTAATGTTTAAAGGGCCCTGGTTTTGACAAAATCGACAAAAAAAACTCGCTTTTTTCAACACCCAGAAAACTTTTTACAGGTCTCGAACTAGCAACAAAATTATATTATCGAGCAAATATATAGGAAATGGAAACAAATAATTAAAAACAATACCAAAATATATTTTACCTTTTTATTTGTTGCATATAATATACTTAATATATTTTTAATGTTATATATATATTTTTAAAAAGTATTCTTTATTATTAATTTTTTCAATTAGAACTTTTTTTTAAGAAAAATGGTCACTCTACCACAGCTGTTTTATTTGTTTTAAATGTGTATTGAAAAATTTACGCATAATGGGAAACTCGTCGTTCGTCTCAGTTGTGTTAAGAGCATAGCTTGCATAAGTTTTTATTTCTTTTCTGAAATATAGGGACCATTTGTAATAACATTCATACCCAGAATGAACAACTCTATGCATTAGTTGCAACAAATATATTTAGAGAAAAAACAGTAGAAGTCGCGAGAGCGAAAGCATAAGTAGTTTGACAAAATGTAGTTAATGTTACGGTTTGTAATTTATATTACTCCTCAAAGTACAGTTTAACAGTATTCATAAATGGAAACCAGTAGCAAAGCATCAGCTTCATAAGTAAACATACACAGAAAAAAAAAGTACGCTTTAAAATCAAAATTTTATTCTTGAATTTTTCCAAAATCGCAATGGAAATTTTTTTGATTGAACATTTTGTTGCTTTTATACATATTTTTACATGATGGTAGATGGTAGCATGCTAGTACTGCAGTTTAAAAAGTCCTAGGTTCAGATACGAACTACGTCAAGCACAGAAAAAAAAATTTCAAATAATACATATGTATGTATTAAGGGCCTTATTCATAAAAACTATTTTATCTCTTTAAGGGCTTATTTGACACATTTGAATGAAATAATTGTCAAGTAAACTCTTAGTAAGCACAAGAAAGTTTTTATAAATTATTAATATGTATGAAATTAAATGAAATATAAGACTAAACTCTTTTTCTTTAATAAAGATCTGTAAGTAAAAAAAATTAGTTTTAATTTTTGGATTAGTACCTTTTACGATTAAATCTCCTTAAGATAACGTCAAGAGGTGTTTCAAACTGAAATAAATCCTGTTTTGGATTAAAAATACGTAAAAAAAAACTTTTACTAAACAAATTGTGCTTGATTTAAAAAAATCCGTACTCACTGCACTTTTAACACTGCTACAGCTTAGTTTAAGAAAATATTACTTGGTTAATTTTTTTGTGTATATTTAATGCATTGCCTCTTCATAAAATTATAAAAATTTATAATAAATGTGAATTTTTTTGGAAAGCCCTATTAAAATCATATGCGGAATTTAACAGAACGTGCAGATAATATCTTTACTTATATGGATATAAAAGTAAAGTAACTTTTTCTTTTACATCCATGCATTTATACTTTTATAATTTTGACATTTTTTTTAATAAATTTAGCTCTAAATATAAGCACAGTTTGCATAATTAACTTATTTCAAAGCTATCTGTTGCTAAAAGTCAAACATAGAACGACATACCGTACTAAAGTAAAAATATTAAAAAAGGAAAAAAATTAAATCACACCATGCGACCAATCAGGCGTATGATTGATGTAAATAATATGCAATAATACGTAACGTGTATACGTCAACACTAACATAACGGCAAACAACAAGTTGAACTATCCCGCAAAAAAAGGCGACTATCCGAAACACGCGTGCGTTAGTTTTACAACTACGACAACTCAATATGCATCCGTTAAACCACGAACACCTGTCGTTTAACTACAAATTATTGTTTGACAATGACATGGTTCATGACCGCATTACATTCGATCACATTGTAACTAGTTCATTCCTGATAAAATGAACGATTTGGCCAAATATTTTTTTCAAGGTAATTGAAAAAGATGTTGATTTTAAATTCAACTCAGTCTGTTAGTTAGAAATATTATTTAGTTTTTTTACGGAAAATTGATTTAAGAAATTGTATATTTTATCTATTTTTATCTTTATCTATAGCGCAAACGCATGAAGCTAAAGACTAGAAATTGGGCTGCGGGGACCTCTTCTTATTTGCAGATTCACTAAGGACGATATTCGCAAAGGGTACGTCCCAAAAAGTTAACTGATAATATATATTAAATTGGTAAACCAGTGAGTATAACAAAACTAAACCCATATGCAGTAGTAATGTTGGAGATTTCTGTGGCCATAATGCTGATTCTGTGAGAGCATTGATAAGCGAGGTATTTGAAGAGATGAACCGGCAATAATAGAATCCAGGATAGAGTTTGATGGCACTAAGTATCATTAATATGAAGATATAAACTCCTTGCTTTAAAGGCTGCCTTAAAACTTTCAATAGAAATTTTTAAACGTATGCCAAAATGTAATCGTAAGCCTTTTAAATCTTGCTGTAATATGAATTAAGACAACATCTTAAACCAAATAAGTTAAAATTTTTTATAACCAGTTACTACCTTACTTACAATTTCAATTACATTACTTTTCCCCCACACCACAAACATTTATTTAATTTATGTATTACATTTGCAATTTTGAGTTTAAAACTAAGGAGGTTAGAAATAAATGCTTAAATCGCAAGTTTATCCTAACCTTGTAAAACTGTTATCTTGTAAGTAGAAAAAAGTTATTTTAAACTGCACGGCTACATACCTACTAGCACTATATTTAGAAATATTAAGAAACTTTGCTTGCAGTGTTACATTTACACAGTCAACGCTTTAGTGCATTTAAGTTTGGAAAATTTTGTTTTCGTGTACAAAACTTTATTTTTATTACTTTAAAACATTTTGTAACTTCTATCGTATAATCAAGTGAGTAATATTTTTATTTAAGCCACTAAATTTAAAATGTGCAGTTTACTTCTTTAGCTCTATTCCTTCACTTTGTTTTTAAAAAAATAATATTAAGAACACATGTCTACAAAAACTCAGAAGTATATGAGGTTTGAAAAAATGTTCATATTTTTCTATCTTTTGTGGCAAGTTGTTTATGGCAACACGTTTATATACTGCAAAGAAGTTTTGGAGAAGGGCTTCTGGTTCTTCGCATGTGTTATTATTCTATGAATATGAACAAAAAATATTATTGTGTATAAAAATATTCAAATAAAAAAATTAATATTTAAATAAGGTTCTTTATATTTTTTTCGACCTTAGTTGCGGTAAATTAAAATTATTTTTTAAGGCTCAAGGTCACATTTATTTGAATAAAACTCTTTGTTGTTTTATTAAATGTTTTTTTTTTTAAATTAATTTTTTCAATATTGTGAGTAAAGCCGTTGTTTTTATTTAAGAAAAAAAATTGTAAAAGCGTCGTTTCAAAATATAACTATCTAAAGCTTAGGCCTTGAGCCTGAAAGAACCAATATAAAATATTTAGAGTGAGAAATAGAAATAAAGTATTATTTATACGCTAAAGGCGAAAACTGCAATAGAAAAGTTTGATGTTTTGTTTTTAAAAGTATTGTAAATGAACAAAATAAAAACCATGTCATCAAGTTTATTGAACTTAAAGTAATGGGAAGCTTCCTAGCAAAAACTAACATTGCTTTGTAATGAGTTAAAATCCAAAAAAACTCTTACTAATTGGCATTTTACCTCATTACTTTAACATGGCGATGATATTGGAGGCAAGTACTTACCATGCTTGCTTACAAAGAGGGATTTAAATAAGTACTTGCCATGCTCGCTTACAAAAAGGGACTTACATAATCCATTACTTTGCTGACATTAAAATAACCTTTTCCTTGGGACCCCAGTTACTCATTGTTGCATTTAAAGTTTTTTTCTTTAATGTTTTGGTTAAAACTGGCTTAAAATATTTAGTCAGAATAAGTTAAGAAATTGTCAAACTGTAACTACTTGCCTAAATTTTTAATAAGAAGTAACTCATTATCTAACAACTTCTAAACAATGTAGACGGTATGTAATAGTCATTGAAAATGGCCACCAGTTTTTGCTGGGTTAATGTACATAATGTGGAATGTGTTCGACCAGAATTATTTTTTTATAATTTTGAATTTGCGTTCTCATGATTAACAGCAAATATTCTTTTGTAAAATATGTTCCAGACACTTTCAAGCTAAAAAAAATTGCTCTGAAATCAAAGTTAACATCAATCCAGATGATTTCGTATAGTGCCAACATTACCTTTTCTTTAAAAGAGTGTGCCTTCCTTATTATACCATATTTCAAGCGAGTCCATTCGGATGTGTTTTCAGGCTATTCAAATACCTGTCAACTTAGTTATTTATATATGACTTTCATGTGACCGGTACTCTAAGCACATGCAAGGTGTTTCGCCTTGAATTTATGGCACACAATTTTGTAATTACTAAAGACTAGCAAAAAGGCATGATTTTTAGGATAAAGCTAAACTGTTTGGGTGCATTTTGCATTTTTATGCCCATAGTCTTGGCAATTTCTTTACTTGGTTATCCATATGCATTGGTTGGGGAGAGACCAAGAGAGAGAGGTTTTGGATTACCACTTAAATACATACCAGATTTTTTTTTTAAGGGTGACTTGATTATCCCCTCTCTTTATAAACATATATGCCGAGATCAATTATATACATTCATAAAAATGTCTTTTTTGTGTTTAAAAAATCTTCATGCAATACTTCTTTAAAAGCTTAAGTAATATCAAGCAAAAATTCATAACAGCATTTCTGCTTAAAAGCTTTTTTTTGCACTTTCATCCATCTGTGTTACGGACTGGGTTATCACTTCAAACCAAGTCGTTGATTAAGATTTAACTGTTTTCTTTCTAGATCTTAGATTGATGGATTTTAATGGATTTCTCAAGCTACATTAGCATAATTGTTAAAAAATTTAAAAGCCTGTAGGACTTTACCTTCGAGAGATCCTTTCCAACTTAGGCAGTTTTTGTATTTTGCCAGGATGTATTGAAGGCGTTATGTGTCGTTAACAATATTATATAATTAGCTTTTCTTGCTGTGAAAATTTATACATATATTTATATTTTAAATGTTCTCTTTGATATCTTAAAATTTAAATCGAGTCCTATAGGCTGCTATCAGTCACAATCATCTTTAATTCATTAATGTCAGTACATATAATGAGAGAAAATACTTTTTTGTATTGACTTGCAACAATTTAATATTTTTCTTTTCTTTTATTTTTTCAAAATCACTTTTTACTTAAGCAACGTCCGTTTAGCAATTGCTAGCTTTTAAGGCCTTCATCTGGTTGTCATAGTGAATAATTTTTCAACGGAGTCATATCTAAATCTTCTAAGAGCGTCTTAAGTGATGCTGTTCTATGCGCCTCCAGCAAGTGTATTCATTTCTTTAGCCTGGGCCTAAGCTGTTGAGATTTGTGCTTTGGTCATTGCATTTGGGCTCTTTCTATCCCTCTCCATATCTGGGGACAAAAACTTTGTTGTCTCTAGTCTGCCAATAAAAAGAAGAAGCACATTTTTCGAGGGGTTCTGACATATTCTAGTCAATTTAAGGGACCTTAAATGGTAATTATATTGAATGAGGGGTCTAATTGTAGATTCAAAGAGGCTTCAATCTCCAAAAGTTCGGATGATATACCTTTCAGTAATCCAAATCAAATTTATATATGGAGATTATGTTGTACCCTTTAAGTACAAAGTACAAGTGGTAGCACAACAAAAAATTTTCAAGTTCACAGTAAGCTAAAATTTATTTTCCTTTAAATGCTAGACTAACAAGCATTTTTATTTAAATCTAAATATGTTTGTACAGCTTTAGAATAGCTTTTATTTTATTTATATTTGAAATAACCTTATTTTTTAATTTAAGTGCTGTAGATCCGTAACCATATTTTTGTTTTCATGTTTAACAACTTTATTGCTTCATTTTGACAATTAAAACGAACTAAAAAGACTCGTTGAATGCCAACCAACAGTCATATTGCAACTTTTTTTTACAGTTACCATGACAAAACCATTTTACTTATTTAAATAAAATAAAAAATATGTAAGTATGTACATCCTGTTAATTTTTCAGTTTCTGTTTGCGGTAAATGCTTCACAATACGTCTCACGAATAATTGCTTTACTTCTGTGTTTTTATTGAGTTGTTTTAAGTAAAATTTTTTACAGATTGTTATAAGCATTCTCCTATGTTTTTTCTTATTTGCCTTTTTATTCCAATGTTTTTTGAATTTTGTGTACGGGAGCTCTCTGCTGATGTATTTGTGCCTGTGTGGGTATATGTACGTGTGTGTAGTTAAATATTCTGCTTTTACGTTAGCAAAGATGACAACGTCTGTTGCAGTTTAAGTTTATTTTTATTGTTTGCAATTGTTCTGGTTTGGTTGTTCAAACTAAACAAAAGTCTACAATTTATGACAGTTTAAAAATCACAAACTGTAAAATTTAAAACACAAGGGTTTGTGTGTATGTAAGTGTGTAGTATATAGCGGCTGCCACTTCAAAAACTGCATCAGAAGTGACAAGCAATTAATTGTGTATAAAAAGTAGCCGGTTAAATTAAATTTTTCTTGTGAACGTGATATCATTTATGAGTGTGTGTATGTGGATAAAGGTACATATGTCTTGTAAGGTCCAAAGATAGAGTAGAAAATGATTCTGATATTTACAAGAATATTGAGCGCTAGAAAAATGTTATTGTCTTAGTAACAACTTTAAAATTAAACTTAAATATTGAAACTACTGAGTCCAAATCTCCGCATTTGAGTCAAATCGATATTAAAAAAATTCTAACGAGAAATCCCATATTAAAAGCATTGACAACTCAATCCATCGAGTAAATTTCGGTTCGAATCGAATGCAACGATTTGGTCCCTGTTTTTGAAAAACAGCTGTTGAAAATATTAAGGTTTTGGTAAAACTAACAAGTAAAAATATATTATAATTTTTATATTTATATTTACTATATTAATTTATCAATTTTGTACACAGAACGAAAAACGGCTTTTTTATTCTTGATTTTATCCAAAATCTTTCTTGAAATTTTCAAGTACGATCCTTACTTACATTTTCTTAAATCAAACCTATTCGGATTGCTTCAACAAATCCAGCAGAAAAAAGCTTGTTGTTTTGACATATTATTTTACATTTGAAAACAAAGTGTCTCGGTGGCCTAGAGGTAACGCGCTTGTACTGCAGTGTAGAAATCCCTGGTTCGAATCGCAGCTTCGGTAAATACAAAAAATTAATTTTTTAAATTATAAATTTAAAGTATCTATAAAATAAAAATAAACTATAAAATTCTTCTTCTTTAATAAAGCTCCATAAGTCAAAAAAATGACATTTCATTTTCGAATTAATCCCGCTTATGGCTTAAATCAATCTTTTTTTGGCTTACATCAAGTACGGTTCCGAACTTAAATCAATCCTATTTAGGCTTAATTGTGGCTAAAAGTAAGAAATTCGTACTTAAAAAATTTTACTTAGAGTAAGAAATTTCGTACTTGATTTAAGAAAACCCGTACTCACCGTACTTTCGACACCGGTATGGCTTGATTTAAGTAAAGTTTTCTTAGATAATTTTTTGTGTGTAGGTTAAAATTTTACTAGGCAAAAATATAGAAATTCTAAATAAAATATAATTCTTATTGCTCCGGTTGTTCCTTTTCTATTTTGTTGCTTTCTTTCTTTTTTCACCAGCAATAAACAGCTTGTTTTTATTCTAATTTTGTTTTTGTGGTTTTTATTGTTGCTTTTGTAGTTTTTTTTAATTTTATTGCTCTGCTTATACTAGTCGCATGGAAATTATGATATTTTAGAAATTTAATCTAAAGTTTATAATGTAAACAAACATGTGTATATGCATTAACAACAAAACATGTGCAAGTTTTAAACATATCTAAAAGGCTTGTATTAGCAATTTAGGTCATATAGTAGAAGTTATTCGTCTTTTATGAAAAGTGCAATTAGTTGTCGTTCCTGAATAAAGAACTTCTCGATTGTGCAGGAAGCGGTCTTTTATTTAACCACAACACGTTCTAGGCGATATCTCTGATATCTCTTTGCCTACAACGAAAGACCTTACGAAGTCTGTCGTAGAAACGCTGCTTCAGCAGCCCTTGATGGTGGAATCGCAGCTTTAGGCAGTAGCAGACAAAGTACTCCACCATCTTAAATTCCTTTTTGTGTCTGAAAGGCTTAGAGACCCCAGGAGTATGCTCATTGTGCTTTCTGGCCATATATCTCAACAAGAATTTTTTATAAAAATCATAACTTTTAGCATTACATCCCCTTCCCTTCTGCTCTCGTTGAGAACCGTTAGTAAGCCATACTAATCTAAAAATCTTGCAGTCAGCTTCGTGTTTTTAAGTGTTTTCTACCTTATTCAATATATATGTCTTTATAAAAATATAATTTTATCTAATGGCGGCCGAACCCGCCCATAGCCTTGGCCCTTAACACTGCCAGAATCTCTACCTTAAAAACGCTTTATTGATTCCGATATCTGCGTGTCACACGAAATTCTTTATCCACTGCGGCTCCCCCTGAACAGTTTGTCGGATCCACTTCAGTTCTCCTTACCCGCGCAGCACCATCCCAGGTATAGTCACTTAGTTAAAGCAGACTGCCCCAGAGGTTGCTTTTCCAACCACAAATTCGTCAGTTACAAAATGATGTATCACAGCTGATTTTAGTGTATTATTTCTGGCAACTTTATGCCCAATACAGCATTATTCTGGTCTTACAACAGATCTGTAAGTCCAGTTGAGGCCCTCAGTTTTAAGCTTTTTACCCCTTCTTAACTGTGTTTGCCCACCAAACCAACTTGTTTCTCAGGAGCTTAAAAGATATCTGGTGTATTTCGTACGTCATAGTTTAAATGTATTAAGCACAAGAGGCATGAAGCCTGCTACTTTTCTGCTTAAGGTTATTATTATTCCATCTGCCTCTGGCTTGCACTAAATCTTCTACCTACTGCCTAGGAAGATGTATCATATTATGCAGCTTTCTTTACTGTAGTCGTTGTTTGTTAAAATTTACCCATTACCACGATATCGTCTGCAAAAATCACTATCTTTTTTGACTTTAAATCAAACTATATTAATACCTCTTTAATCCCTAAGATTCACAAACAAAGGTAAAATCTTTCACTGTGGCATGCCACTGGTTGCATTAAAAGTCATGTATTTCCTAAAAATAAGTTACTAAGCCTAGAACGTCAGCACTAATTTAGGGTTCCTTGACTTTCCAATCCATTTAGTATGTACAGTTAGTCTCTGTTAATACACTTGTAAAGACTTCGTCTATATCTAAGAACACAGCAGGTGTTTACCCCTTCCTGTACAAATTTTCCCTATAAATTTTAATACATCTTGAAGAACACTCTCAACAAATCAACTTTTGAAAAGCTTGCTTATATCGATTTGAATTGCATTTTTTTGGGATAATGATCAGTTTTTTGTTCGTTCACTTATTGGCATAAGCTCGCGCTGCTTCGAGTTACTAGCTTTGGGAATAATATTTGTCCTCTACTCTCTCCACCATAATGAAATGTTCCCAAAAAGGACAATAAACGCACTTGTTAGGAGCAAAAGTGCCGGATCTGATGTTTTTCTAACATTGGTAAGTAAAACATTTTTTTTAATACATTTAGAAAGTAGAAAAAGAAACCAGTTTCATTTAATATGTTTTCTAACAAAAATTACTATATAGAGGATCATATTTTAATTACACATTATCAGAGCTTGCGCATCACGGTTGGAATTATATGTACTTTTCCTTAAAATGTAAATATTTATAAAAGTTATATTTTACTTTATTACATTAATTTTTAACCACTCTGCATAAAAATATGAACACATTAGAATTTTATTGATACAATTAAGCTTACATATAAGTACATATACATACATATATTTATCGCACTATATAATTTGCAGACATACATGGACGCATTTTAAAATCTACCAACAATTTTTTTTAAAAGACGACAGAGTATTAAGTCTTAGGTACTAAGATTTTTTATTTTAGGAAGAAATTTTTTATTAATAGAATAAGTTTTTGTTTAGAGAAATAAAAAAATAAAAGAGAAATAAAAATCTCTGCCATAAAAGTTAATGAAAAAAAACTTCAGGATACAACATGTGAAATATATAGTTAACATTAATGAAAGTAAAATATTTCTACTTTTTTGTTTTAATACCACTTGGAAGTCATTAAATTATTTTATTTTATACACATATGGAAATAAAAACCTGTGAACACCTACTCGTTATATGATACATATGTATGTGGATGTATGTATGTATGGATTTACTGCTACATTTTCACAGCTATTTACATATATACGAAGGCAGGTTTTAAATTCACATAGTCTGTTGTAGTGGAAATGTAAAATCTATTTTTGTCCTAAAACTTCCTTCGTACCTTCCTTTCTAGAACGTTAAGTAGTTGCAAGTATAAAGTTTTTTTTACAACATCATATGTACTTCATTTTCTTATTTTTAACAAAAATACTTACAAAAACTAAGTATGAATAATACACTGTAAGTTTAAAAGCCAACATGTGTGTGTGTGAATTTTTATACATCCACTTGAAAAAAGGAATTAACTCACAACATATTTACTACATATGGGTATCTTTAATACAAAAAGTTTTCTAATTATTTTGCCATAAAAAACAAAAGTCTACAAAACATATTCATACCAAAAGTAAAAGAATAACTACTAAATTAGATTTAGATATCGTCACCCCAAAATTATTTTAACATATCTCCACAAAATATTCTATGAGAAATTAAAGCTTAACATTTCTTATAAAAAAGTCATCCAATATTTTTTTTTATGTAGTAGGTATACTCCTTTATTTTTTTTCTTTTCATTTTCAAAAAAGGAATCATTTTGTCATATACATACGTGCGGTTGGTTATAGCTTGTAGCCTATAAGATAAAAACTTAATTTTTTAACTATTTACATTATCTATAAGATCATACGTTAAAGTACCATTGATGGCCCTATAAAAACTTTTTATTTTCGCTCTTTTCCTATATAAACAAGCAGATTTTTCAATGGGTGACTGTTGATTTACTAAATCAACAATTGTTATTGAGGTATTATGCGTTTGGGCAGATGTTTGTAACGAGACAAAAGTAGTGGTCTGAGACAAACATTCAAGTATACCGATCGACTCATAATCACTTCCTAAGTCGATAAAAGCATGTCCGTCCGTCCATCCGTCCGTCTGGCAGATTGTTTATAAATTCTTGTAAATATGCCGCAGATCGCAATTTTTAAGATATTTTAAAGAAATTAGCTACAAATAAACATTGGCACAAAGCCAATTATTTTGATTAATAAGCGGTAAATTTTTAGCCCCCGTACACATGTCCTCTCGGAATAAGCATTTTGGGTTTTAACTTACTCGAACGACACTCCGTCTTCACAAAATTTTTTCTCTTGTGTCTATTTTTATGCCACAAGCTTATATACTGAACAAAAATATTTTTTTGTTATAACCCCCATACAAATGTCCTCCCAGAATAATTATTTTTGATGTAACTGACTTGAATATTGCTATATTTTGACAAAATTTTGTAAATGGGTCTTACTATTTTCCCGCTAATTAGTAGCTGAATAAACTGATTCAAATATTACTCTATGTTCACAAAAATTTGCATTTATGCTAACCCTTATGCTACTTATTAGTTTACTAAACAAGAGTATGATCGGTCAATTTTTATGATATAACTCTCATACAAATGCCCTCTAGAATCAGCATTTTGGGATACAATTGGCTCAGATTTTACTTCAAGTCACAAGCTAATCTTTATGCCACAAACTATTATACTTAATACAAATGTAATCGGGGGTTTTTAATAAACCTCTATACAAAATTGTTGTAGGGTAAAATGGTCGGGCTTAACCGACTATAACTTTCTTACTTGTTATATTTATCATAAGCATTAAAACGAGACCTACAGGTTATAAAACTACAATTGGAAATTATCTTATCTTTTTTTTGGCAGTTTTAGAGAGAATAATTTCATAACGACGATATTAATATTTATTATAACAAATATATACCAAAACTTGTCTTATTGTCTTATTCTCTTAAATTTATTTTGGTAGGCAGGTAATGCTTATTTTCTGAAAACATAAAAATCTATTAAATTTACAACCGAGTAGTTAAAAAGATATGAGAGAAATTTTGAAAAATTATTTTCTACAATAGGTTTATTCATTCTAATCCATGATTGTATCCGGAGACCGAACACTTATCGGGTTTTATATGTACTTAAAATGAGTACCCACAAAAAAAACCATAAAAAAAGTTAGCAAACCGAGGGGCTACTTTTTCCAGCAACATATATTGAATTGTTTTTAGATAATACATGCAATTAAACAGCACCCATTGAGTAACGCCTTACAGCCGTGAAGGGAACCGATTTTTTTTGGCAATAAAATACACCCCTTTTGGTTTTTTCTCTTTTGTTATTATTACCATCTGAAAGTAATGAATGGTTTTAGATTAAATGGCAAATGATTCTTTAAGACTAAACTTTGATTTTATTTTTTTTAAAAATAAATTATTACAAATATTTTTACAATAAATATTTATGCAAACATTTTACACCCTTACTTTTCCATAGAGTTTTTAATTACATAAGCTTCTTAAAATACTGATTGGCTTCAAATTTTTCTCTTTTGCATAATTACCCCCTATTTAAAAACAAAACAATATGTTACGAATTCAAACAACACATATGTATGTATGTATTTATAAGAAAAGTTTTAAATCATCATATAAGAAAAACAAATGTATATTTATTTCTTACTTGACAACTTTTCGCTGAATTTTTTTTATCACAATTTCGAACAACGCCAAGAAGTATTTTTCTTATAATATTTACACACACATATAGATATGTAAATATGCAAACACGCATACTTGTATACTCGTATAAGAATATATGCTTTATGTCTACACATGCATATGTTTGTTATTAAAAAGTACTAACGTGTTAATACAAAACAAGATGTTATACAAAATGTTGTTACAATTTCTTAAACTAACAAACACACATCTTTAAACAAATATCGTTTCCTTAATATAGAAAGGTCCTAACTCGTATTTTTTTATAAGCTCCGAGTTTTATTTATTTCGATAAATAGTACACTCATATATCAAAAAAATATGTTGACATAAATGATACGAGTTAGGGCCTTTCTATATTAAGCTAGGGATATACATATATGTTTATAGGCATATATTTACATACATAATGATAAATAAACCTACGGGTATGTAATTTGATTAATTTACATGAAACACATTATGTATGTCAAACGCCTGGTGTTTTGAAAAAAATATTTGTTAGTTTACGATTTACGCACGCATGCATGTAAACAATACATGCCCTTATACATTTATAGCTATATCTATATACATCTAAACGATTAAGAGCAATTTACCCAACCATTTTTTTAGTATTCTTTGGTACTTTTTTGCTTACTCAGCACCCGAAATTGTGATAAATACCCGTTTTTCAAAAGCGTGTATTTATAGTGCTTTCAACGATTTCCCACAGTGCTTTTAAGTGCTTTTAAATATCAAAAACAAATTTTGGATATTTTTAATGTTAAATATAGGCAAAAAAATAATTGTTTTACTTTTTGGGATCAACAAGTTTACAAATAAAAATAATTTTGTTTAATGAAATCTAAAAAATAGTTATTAAATGGAGTCTTACGAAAAATCTCTTAATATAGTATCGCGTTATATCCAAATCTGGATTAGCTGTTGAAGAAAAACTGATAAAACCATTTATTTTAATTTTCCGAAACTTTTAAAACCCATTAAAAATCTCGCAAACTGAGTGTTTTATTACAATTTGAAATAAAGATCGAACCTTTATTTTAAGTCAATAATTTTTTGCCAAAATTCCTTAGCATGTTTATTATATTATAGTTAAAACAAACATTTTTTCAGGACTACATGGCGTTTTAGAGTGGCTTGACACGTTCAGATTGTATTGATGTGCAAACACAAGCTGTTCAGCTTTATGGTGGCTTCATTTTTTCTAAATATTAACAGCAAACATTTTAAATTTCCTACAAGTTATTTTAAAGAAAGTAAAGAAAATAATTTTAAAAGACATTTTTAAGTAAAAAAAATTAAAAAAATAAAATTTTTTCCCAGAAAATTTAAAATATTTTTTTTATAGAATGTAAAAATATTAAATAAATTCATAACCAAGTCGGAATTGGTTTTAGAAAAAAAATGATAACACCTTTTTGTAAGGATTTCACTGGTTTTCCGAAACTTTTAACGCCCATTAAAAAAAATCGTCACCAATCTTGCCAAACTAAGTTAAGGGTCTTACTACCTATCGTAAGTAAAATTAAACCTTTGATATCCCGTCTGCGCGTTTTTTACTGTTTCAGTGTTATAGTATGCCTCTGTTTACTTTATTTCAACAAATATTAGGCGGTCTCAATATAAAAACCAAGCATTGATTTTTTAACGTCAATAATAACCTTTCAGATAACGCGACTAGTCGTAAAGGAGAAGGACTACTCCAAAAGTAACCCAATTGTATGAAAAAACCATGGTCTGTCTAACATTATGATGTCCTGGGTTATATATAACCTATTTTTTCATTACATCACTGGCCATATAGTCGTATTTGAATCCAATTTAAAAATTTTTACTAGAATTTCTCTATTAAAAGCATTGACAACTCGATCGATGGAGTAAATTTCGGTTCGAATCGAATGTGACGATTTGGCCCCAGGGTAGTCCTAAAACTACTCTGTGGTACAACATAAAGGATTACAACTACGACAACTTAATATGTGAGCGTTTAAACAAAAAAATCTGTTGCTTAGCTACAAGTGCTTGTTTGAAAAAAACATTGTTCAAGACTGCATTACATAGGACCTTATTTAAACTAGTCCATGAACCATGTGATCTAATGCTACTTGCAGAGAATGAATATTTATGCAAGTGCTCTTCTTCCGGCAATTTGTTTAAGTTTTACCCTTTTTTTTATCTTATTTGTATGTCTTTACAGTGCTTTTGACGATACAAGAATTGGCATCACTGAAATAGCTTTTTAACTTAAATTTTGTGAGAGCAAGGGGATTTTTGAAAAACAATAAGAAAATTATAATTTCTCGTCACTTTTCGGATTCTACTCTTCTACTTTTTGGTCACTGTTTTAAAGTTTGTATGCATTTGTTTTAAAAAATTTTATACTGGTGATTTTCCTGCTGAATTTTAATACGCTCAGCGGTATATCTGTCTGCAAACAGCTCCTACAGCTCGTGGTTCATACGGCACCTGTATTACTTAAATAGCGATACTTGTACAAGCTATTCGCCAAATTAATGCACAGATATTTCCGGATCAACTAAGATGTAATGGTTTAAATGTATTTGAAAAATTTGCAACAGTTTTATATATGTACATACATAAGTACGTCTGCGGTCAAACATGTGTATATGTATACACCAACTCTGCCCACTCTTTGATGTAAAGTAAGCCCACATATAAAACGAAAAACAATGTTTTTAACAAGCAACTTAACATATTTTCTGTTTGACAATGTTTGTACCTCTCATCGAAGTGGTAGTGTGTATGTTGTTAAATAAATCTTCTTAAAAAAGCAAACAAACAAACAATATCGTTACAAATTACATACCTACGACAAATATGACACGTTTACACATCCGCACAAACGGAGTCACAAAAAGACAATTTGGAGGTGACTTTTTATGGCACAAGCAGCCATAAAACACATACTCATAGTTTACCTGCACAAATAAATTAAGGAGTTTCAGCAGTGAAATAAAGTTATTTATTATGTAAAATCTTTCAGAAATTTCAAGGATACTTTATTTTTTGTCAAGGAACAAAAATTTGTTTTCAAAAATTCTATAGGGTTTTTCTGTTAAAATTTAACAGTCAGTCCCACAATATCAAAAGTTTTCGTAAGAGTTGATTTTTGACTAATAACAGCTGACTTCCGTCCCAGTGAAAGATTTGACAACTCGAAAAAAAATCTATGCGAACAAAAATGTAAAAATTTCATTATAAATTTTGCATCCCATGAAGTAATTAGTTTATAGTTTGTGCAAACACAAATGTCAAAATCAGTCACTTGTGTTTGAAATTATTAACAAAACTAAAGGCAACCAAATAAGAAAGCAGGTAATGGTAATTTTTGAAATTGGATCCTTAATGTAAACAACACTTAATTGTAAACAAGTGTTGAAAAATTTTGCAAAGTGTTTTTTTTTTTTTAATAAAAATGTGAAAGCAAGATTTGTTACTTGTGGCCGGTACCAATATTTATTCACAGGTTACACGACTAAGTCTGATTTCTCTAAGAAGAACTTGTTCTGGGCCAACAGCAGATTATGAGATGATCACGTTAGTACTCATTTTAATAATTGCCGGAATAAAATCTTTTGCATATGCACCATTTTTAAAAGATAGAGTAATATTCAAAGGACTTAAAGATAAAAATATACATATATATTAAAACATTATTTTAAAATTCCTATCTGTGCTAAAGTTTGTTAAAATATGTTACTAAAGGCGACCCGTACTTTACATGGATACTTAGCCAGTCGAATGAAGACAGACATAAACTCTCAGACTCTGTCCTGTGCAAAAGCTGTAGGAAAACTTACATTAATCCAACACCCTCCCTGCATATTCTGCAGTCGTTTTTCTTTGCAATCGGCATCCGATTGAGTTACACCTACAGTATTTGAGCTGTTTGTTTTGAAAGTGACATAACTCACTATTTTTAAAAGTCCAGATATTTAAAGATTTGTAAAGATACTGCATAATTGTATTTAGTGTTGCCATTAATTAGATTTTTTTGAAAAACTGACTTATGCCACTTTCAAAATAAACGGCTCATTTAGTGATCACGCTTATCATTTAAACTAATTTAAGTTTTCTTTAATTGGGATCTCCTTAGCTATATGAACATCCAGGTCGCGTCAACGGATTTTCTTAATATTTTCAATGGTTTTGTTGCTTCCGATTGCACTGTGGGCAATTTCTGAACACTTTTGTAATAAAGCCTTCTTTGAGAAAAGTACCTGCAGTTTTCTTGGGCTGCTTATTTTGGGAAATCCAGCTCATAATTTTGGCTCCAGAGTTTTAACAAAGAGGCCCTCAACCCTTGAACCAGTCGTGTAACAACACTTCTTATTCGAGATTGATGGCCACACATTTCCAATATGTTGCCATTGTTCTCGTTTCAAAGGTTTTTATTGTCCCAGTTATTTCAATAAAACCTGTTTGCTGGACTCTCTTCGGGAGTTCAATGTAAAATATTTTCTTTTTTTGATGAAAATTATCCCCAAGACCGTCGGTTAATTATGGTCTAATTATACTTATGTATAGCTAATATGTTATCTTCGATTTAAGGTCTTTTTGGAGTTTGAAGCACTCCTATAAAGCGCTCAACATAAGTAGGTTAAACTTCATGGCTCTTCTCTCCAAGTGGGGCTTCCAATGCAAGTTTCTTATGTGGTTAAGAAATAATAACTTTTCTTCTGAAACAAGATTCCGTTGTAGCTACCGAAAGGCTTGGGTATCAAAATAACATATTTTTATTTGCGATGATTTCGGTTTAAGAAACTGAGGCCATTGTTTGTAAATGCAAATTAACTGAAATACCCTTATACAAATGAGAACTTGATACTTTTTATATTGTTTGTACAAGTGTGTTGTTTTTAACGCGTACATGTACATGTCATACAATTTTACATATAAACAAATATATATGTATAATGACCATACACACTTTGCACACAAAACACAAGAAATAATGAACGACAAAAATACAGCCTTTGGATCTTTTTTAATAATAAACGTTATGCATACAGGTTTACAGACACTTTCATTTGTGTACTGTGCAATTAAGTAATAGCTGTCTTTATGCATAAAATATAAAAGTGTTGTACTGTATACAAGGGCCAAAAATTACTTTAATAATATGAGTTTTTTATTTATTTGCTTTAAATACTAAAAAGGTCTGAAGGATGTGTCATATTTTAAGTATTGTACTTATCAGAGTGTATTTCTTGTATATGTAGATGGGACTTTACTTAATTATACTTACACCCTTACACTTGTAGGTAAATATTTTTATATTGAAATGTATACATATGCATGTCTTATTTAAATAGATCTGTAAGCAAATTTTGGGGACGTTATAAACTTTCACTAAGACTTACTAAATATATATTGAATCAATATAAGTTACTCAATATAAAAACTTCCTAAAAATTCATTTGTATTCTGGGTTGGTTTTAATTTACGATGTACTCGCCAAAACAATTTTGGGACGTCATAAATTGGCAGATAAGAAACTTTGGACACATTTTATTTAACAAATATAGTAAAATTTTTTTATTTCGGTTTTGCTGTCTTACCCTGCAAAACCTCTTGCTTACTTGGTAAGTTAGCAAGAAATATTGGAGATAAACAAAAACTATCTACCTTTTGGCCAAATAATAAATTAGTTTTGTTTGAGTTGTTCCAAAATTTTCAAACCTTGCCCTGCAGGAAATGGGAGTCAATTGGTCGGCGTACTCGTCCTGTTACAGGTACAAAACATGAATTGGACGAAAGTTATTGGTCGTGATCGGTTAAAAAGGCACACATTAAGTAACTGGTTAAAATGTGCTAAAGAGGTTAGGGGAAAAATAGAAATACTGGTTCCTACACATAAACATAAATCTGTTTATATGTATATATATACACACACACACGCGTAAATACAAACAAAGTAGATTGAACAGGATCTTAACAATTAATGCAAAATTGGCTTATTTGGGATTGGCCTGTAACCCGTTCTGAGGTGTTAGTTTTGAACCAATTGTTCCCTCCAATGTCAGGGCAATGTAAAAGTTACAGGTTCTTTGCATATAAAGTGCAGGAACTAGTCTTGAACCAGTCCACTTCCCCATAGGGTGCTTACAGATGTACTTATAAAAATCAAACTAATAACACTTTCGCCAAAAGGTAATTTTTCTGTAGTACCAATTTCATTACCTTGTAACCTATAATGAGAGTTTTTCACACAAATTAAAAAAAATTTCACTGGGTAGTTCGCAATACTCGGAAATTTTTTCCGATATTTTCTATCTACAAAAGCATTATTTGAGTAAAGTTTTGCTTTAAATCCAGTTTGCATCAGGTTTTTTGCACACCACTCCCTTATTTCTTCTTAACTTGTTCAGCTTCAACACTCGATTTTCAAGCAGATAAAATTACATTTAAAAGTACCTATTGGCTAATTTTATGTAAGGGATCATACTGATTATATTTTTGTCCAGTATACTAGTTTGTGACATATAGAAAGATACAAGGTACCCAGAGTTGGGCAAAATACATGCTTTGCTGTATCTGAAATACAATATACAAAATACCAAATACTTTGAAGTCGTGTATTTCAAATACAAAATACAAAATACAGTATTTTAGTATCTTTTATTTGAAATACAAAATACAAAATAAAAAAAAATTTATAACCATTAATCATGAACACAAGATTTTTAAAAGTTTAATCAGATAAGCAGCCTCTTGTTGAAGAATATATAAATCCTGCTAAAAAAAAACAATCTCTCTACAGGTCCTAATGAAAACAGACTGGTGTTAAATTTTATGAAAACAGTTCTCTGCAAGGTACATTCAACAAAGTAAACCCAAGGCGAATTCAAAAAATTCGCCCTCTGCATTTCCTTTTTGTGATTTGAACTGTATAATGTCAGAAAAATAAAAAATTTCATACAAAATTAATTTTTATAACGTGAAAATGTCAAATTGATTTTAAACAGCTGGGCCCTTAACATTTCCTGGTTAAATGGGCCTTGGTGTCTGTATGTGCCTTGTATGTGAAAAACCAAAAAATCAAAAATTCGCCCCCCGCATTTCTTTTCTATACCCTTTACATAGTGATAAGGGTATATATCAGTTTGTCACTCCGTTTAAAATTTCTTTATTTTTCATTTTCGACCCCATAAAGTAATTAATATTCTAGATCCTTATAGATAGGAAAGTTTATATAGCCATGTCCGTCTGTCAGTCTGTTGAAATCAAGTTTCCGGAGTCAAATAAAGTGGTTAGGACCAGTTATTGTGGTCAAACTTTTGTAAATATCCTGGAGACAATCGCTATTTAAAATTAGCAAAATCGGTTGACTATTGACCGAGATATAAACGAAAATTCAAAATAACCCAATTTTTAAGACAAAATCCGTGCATATATCCCTATATATCTCAGTGAATATAGTCATTCTTGCCACAAAACTTGGCACGGATACTCTGCAAATAGGGACCTCAAAAGGAAAAATTTTTTTTCAGATAGGATCAAAGGAAGTGGTTTTTTTTCTGCAATTGCACAAATTTTGTGAAATTTTTCATGCGCTAAATCTTAGAAATTATAACAGCTATCGACCCACACTTTGGAGAAAAAATTGTTTGAGTAGGGGCAGGAGAAAGTGTAGCACCTATACAAATTAACAATTTTTATGAAATTTTCGATACGCTATGTCTCGGAAACTATAACAGCTATCGACTTCTAGTGTTCTACAAAAAGTAATTGTATAATAAGGTCTACACTTTGAAAAAAACAAGGTTAAAGAGGAGCAGGGGGACTAGAAGATCCCATAAAAATTAACAACTTTTAATAACCTTTTAACACGAATAATTTTGAACACTTTTATAACTCTCGACCTCAAATCTTCTTCATCTATTTCTATTATCAATACGAACGTTAATATTTTGTAAAGTTTTCTATGGACTTTAAAACTGGCACAATTTTTTTTATTATATTATTTGCAGTATAAAATAACTCGGCTGGGTATATTAAAAGAACAATGTGAAGAGTATATAAGATTCGGCAGAGGCAAATATAGCGATCTTACTTGATGTGTTTAAAAGTGTGAATGTCAGAAAAATTTTAATTTTTATACAAAATTTTATTTTTTCTGACATTCACTTTTTCAAATATCCGCTTAGCTCTTGAAATTACCTGAATGAGTGAGACCTATAAAAGAACGTGCCTTGCTAAGGCGAAGACGTGAAAAAAGTTTCCATTCTTTTTTTTTTAATTGTAGCATTTTTCAATTTTTCTAATGACAACTTTTTGTATAACAAAAAAATGTATTTTGCAAAAATGTATTTTGCCATCATAAGTATTTCAAATACAAAATACAAAATACTTCAGTGTTGGGTATTTCAAATACAAAATACAAAATACATTAGAAGGTGGTATTTCAAATATACGTATTTGTATTTCAAATACGTATTTCAAATACAAGTATTTGAAATACTGCCCAACCCTGAAGGTACCAGACTTTGCAAAGAAAATGTAACATTGCAGTCAATTACATCCCGGGAGGATATTTGTATGTGGGCTATGTCAAAACATGGGCCGATGATCACTACAAATAACGAGTTTTATGATGGTACCAAAAATGCATTTGTTTTAAAATTGCGACCTGTAGTTTAATAACAAAAACACATGGACACTCAGCCAGAGGGACGGACGGACAGAAATGTTTAGATTGATTCTGAGTCGATCGATGTACTTAAAGGTGAATTTCAGACTATTTTTTTTTTGGGTGTTACAAACATCTTCACAAACTAATAATACCTTTTCCACACATGCGCTGTGTATATAAAGAGTATCCACAGGTTTAAAGTAAAACATTTTTTATATTTTCCTATAAAAAACCTAAAAAATTCTGTATTAAAACATATTATTTTCAAATATTAAAATCTGTTTACTTTTCTGCATAAAAAATTTTAGTTTTCACCAATTAAAAGGAAAACATAGATAAAGAAGTTAAACCTTAAAGAAAATAAAAATGACAGTTTTAAAACTTTTTTAAAAAACTAAAAGTTATACCAAAAGTAACCTTTAACGAAAATTAATTTGCAAAAAGATTATATAAGTTAAAGGTAACCATATAAAGCATAATGTTGCAATGCAAAAAAAAAGTTTTTATAAAAAAATAAAACTTTTACTTTTTAAGAATGTCTTTGAAAAAAAACTTTTTCATTTCTTTCCTTGGTTACAGCTTAATACAATCAAGCACAAAGTCCTTTGTAAAGAAACCAACAAAGCTGGAAAACCATAAATTGTTTTGTTTTCTAGTTAGTTTTTTGTCGTTCACAAGTTTAGTTTTAGCATTTTATACTTTTAATTAGAATTTTTGTGGTCAGCTTAAAGCCAAGCATAAGGGTTGAAAAATGAAATATGTATATGGGTTACTCACATTTACAACATTATCTTCTGGTCTATTGAAAATGGTAATAAAATGGCAGAAACGATATCTAGTGTTAAGTTAGCAGCAGATCAGAGTTAAGAGAACTAAGAGACCGAAAAATATTTAAACCTGTTTTTCTTCCCAAATTTTTATTGAAAAAATTTCAAAAATAATATCTTTTATTTTTATTCAGAATAAGCCATTTATAAGCAGAAAAGTATCCTTTAAAAACTAGTGTAACAGTAATTTATTTTTACACAAATTTTTATTTTTAGCGTTTGTTGTTTTGAAACACTTTTAAATTTTTCAATTTTCTTTATAGGCTGATTAGTTCATTATTATTGTGATAAGATTTTGTTGAAGAAAAAGACTATTATATATTTCCCCGAGACTACATTTTTAAAGTCCGCTACAACTTCTCATCAGCTCTCTTTACTTAGTACTAAGCGTTAATTGTAAACATATTTAGGTATATTCATAAAATAGATTTTAAATTCAGATTTTGGATTAGTATTTTGTCTAAAACCCCTATTTTAATTTAAAATTTGTTTATAAACATTCTCTCTATATTTAACCCAAATTTAATTGAAAACAGAATTCAATTATATTTTTTGTATTCACTTATAAATAAATCTTATAAAAACTTTTAATTACTACATTAAATGCAACCTCAAGTTATCTAAATACTTATTTATTTAAAACGAATTTATTTTATTTCGGTTTTAATATGCATCACAAAAAAAAAATAATTTGCAAAAAGATTTTTGAAAACTCATTTTCAAACTTCTTTTAATTCTAATTTCGAGGATAAAATACTTTTAATTTTGCCAAACATTTAATTTTATTGAGTGTTTGGGCATGTAGATTTATCTAAACAAAAATACATTCATATATAAACCATATATGTATGTATGCCTGTTCATACAGTTTTAAAAACTTTGCCATCTTACTAAACATTTCCTTTTACTTTTTGTTTTTTTTTTCATAAAATTTATTTTTTTAATACTATTAACCACAGTATTTTTAAAGTAAAATAATACTCTTGAGTATAAATTGACAACTAAGTATTATGGACAAGAGCAATATGTACACATGTTTGTACTTGTTTTTGTATATGTAAAGCGCTTTCTCATGCATAAGGAACTATAAATCAATTAAAGCAAAATTATTGATTGCATGAAGGCATGTCCAGTGCAAAGATGGGGCTCTGAAAATTACTTAAAATATTTTCTTAAAATACCACAAACCTGGTGGTGGTATTATACGTTAGTGCAGATGTTTATAGCGCATAGAAGCAATAATATGAGACCCATCTTTAATTATAGTGATCGGCTTAGAATCATTTCGTAAGTCAATTAAAGCATGTTTATTAATAATTTGATTATTTGGTGTAAATCTTAAGTCTTGAAAATTTCTAAATGCATAATTTTCACAAATTCGTTACCTAAACTTTTCAACTAAACAACAAAATCACTTACAAAATTAAAAATATTCTTTACAGACTTAAACTTACGTATAAGTATCTTTTCCAATGCATAGAAGCAATAACCTGAGACCCACCTTTAATATAGTGATCGGCTTAGAATCACTTACTAAGTCAATTTAAGCCTGTTCGCCCTTCCGTCCGGCTGGGTGTCCATGTATTTTTTAAATAAAAATACGGATCACATTTTGAAGTTATTTTTATCAAATTTTACTAAATTAATTTTTTTTGCAGGGGACACCGTCTATTGTCTTAGTAAGGCTAAGTCCATTTTTTAACACAGCCTCATACAAATGCCCCTCCGGAAAAGGCATCTTGGCTGTAACTGCCTTAAATTATACTAAATCTTCACATTATTTTGCAGGTGTGTTAAGATTTATTCCATCAACAATTGTGCTGAATAAAATATATTTTGCCCAAATCAAATCTTTTGAAGCAACGCACTAAATAAAACCTGTTGTCAGGAAGTAAATTGATAAATTTTTCCGGGGATAAGTCGCAAAATCATGTAGTCAGTTACTTATATATATTTTTTTCTACTTACCAAATAAAAAATCCGGCTACCAAAAAATATCCTTTCTCTGGCTTATGTTCGACTAAAGAACATATACTACTACAACCAACCATAAAGTTTATTTAGCTCTAAACAACTATTACTAACTATTAATACTATTAAATGTTTTATTAATATTTTTGATTATTTGGTGGAAATTCTAAGTCTTTAAAACTTCTAAATGTATAATTTTGACAAATTTGTTACCTAAACTTTTCAACTAAACGACAAAATCACTTACAAAATTAAAAATATTTTTATCAGACTTAAGCTTACATATAAGTAACTTTTCAAGTATACAAAAACTATTAATACATGTTGAAAGGCATGAATGAATACCATCCAAATACAAAAAGTTATGTTTAAGACGTACAAGTATACATACAGATATGCGTCAAAATACATATGAAAAATGGCTTAGAAAATATAATACAAAACATCGTACACAGAAAAATATGGCAACATATATCCGGCAATTAAAAAACTAATTTGAAAATTAATACACATTATTTTACTTGGCAAATTATATATATTTATTTATAGCAAGATTCTTTATTGGTTTTCTTGTTTTTGTACTTACAAATTTAGTATTTGCATTAATTTAGTGGCACTTTATATTACAGTTATTTGTCATAATTTCTTTCTGTGTATAAACTTAAGAAGCTAAATAGTAAAACTTTTGAGTATATTAAAAACTTAGTTCGTAGAGCTGCACTAGTAAGTTATGAAAATTATTACCAAAAATATTAAAGTAAGATTTTCGATAATTCTGTTGATTGCCTTTTGACGTAAGATGAAATTTTTTCGTTTACCTCATAACAACAGAAATTCTTAAACTTAGTCAAAAAATATTTCTCCATGCGTGCGGCTGGATGTCCAATTATTTCTGAAGATATTTTAATGAAAGTGGAAACAGATACATAAGTTTAAAAAAACGGTTTAAACTTATTGTTTTAGTGATAAGGAGTCAATTTTTTGGTTATTCCCCAATACAAATGTCTTAAGGGGGTAACTATTTTTGGCCATAACTAGTTACTACACAGAAAGAAAACTTGCTTTCTAAAATCAAGAATTTTATTCTTGAATTTATCCAAAATCTTTTTAAGTACAATCCTTACTTATATTTTCTTAAATCAAGCCTATTTGGACTGCTTCAACAAATCAAGCAGAAAAAAACTTGTTGTTTTAATATATTATTTGACATTTGAAAACAAAGTGTCTCGGTGGCCTAGAGGTAACGCGCTTGTGCTGCAGTGCAAAAATCCCTGGTTCGAATCTCAGCTTCGGTAAATAACAAAAATTAAATTTTTAAATTATAAATTTTAAGCGTCTATAAAATAAAAATAAAATATAAAATTCTTCTTCTTTAATAAAGCTTCATTCATAAGTCAAAAAATGACATTTCACTTTCGAATTAATCCCGTTTACGGCTTAAATCCATCTTTTTTCACGCTTACATCAAGTACGGTTCCGAACTTAAATCAATCCGTTTTTGGCTTAATTGTGGATAAAAGTATGAAATTCGTACTTGAAAAATTTTACTTGGAGTAAGAAATTTCGTACTTGATTTAAGAAAAACCGCACTCACCGTACTTTTGACACCGCTATGGCTTGATTTAAGTAAAGTTTTCTTAGATATTTTTTGTGTGTATATATATTATTCTATCGTCACAAAGTTTTGCATGTGTTTATCACTTTATAAGCCTTACTGTTATAAGTAATAGATATGAAAAAAAAATTTGTAAAAAAATACTGCCCGTTGGTGCCGCCAGCCTATAAACCGCATTGGGTTTTTGACAGTCACTATTGGATTATCATTTACCCACATGCGGCAATTCTGCTTATTGATATATCCACTAAGGTGGAAATGTTCCTCATCACTTCGAAAGTTGATCATCAACAATTGCCATTCCTTCCCACAATTCTGACCATTGACGACGTTTTCAATGGTCAAGAGGCTTTAGTTCTTGAGTCAATTGCGCCTTGTAATATTAATCAACGATGAACGTAAGGGGTGCAATTGTTGAGCACGACAACGAGTTGAGAGCCACTTTATCGCGAGCAACAGCAATATTTTCTGCAGTACGAAATGTACGATCACGCAATGGTGTTTCCACATCTTCTACAGATCCGGTTTGCTCAAATTTTTGCACGACTTTTTCGATTGTAGGATTTAAGCGATTAAATTGAGCGAAAAAATCACGAAGTCCACCATATGCATTTTAATTTAAACGTCTATTTTCATTATAAGCCGGAATAACTTTAACGCGTTGCTCGATTGTGTATCTTTCCATGGTTCAAATTGAGTTAGTCTGAAATTGAGAAATGTCATATGAAATGCAAAAAAAAAACTTGACGTTTTGGTGTGGTTCACCTTCAGCATCGGCCCTAAAAATTTAAGCACCCTTTAGAATTATTCCGATGCAATCCGGCAATAAACACGCGGCAATATAAAAAAGCCATTACGCTACATGCCTACTATTGAATGTTTCCATTTCAAAGAAATTATAAGACAATCTATGGGGCAATCAAGTTTTGAAAATCCCAAATTAAAACCAAAAAAATATTAAACAAATGGTTAGTTTCAACGGTTTCTACAAGTAATGGGACCATAAGTTTTGGGAAACAAATAAGAACGCTTTACGATGCCAAGTCTCATCAGCCACACTTGCCACATTCCAATTAAGCTAATTTGTTTTAAAAAGTAAAAAAATGTCGTTAAAAAATCATATAAATGGTTTCTTTGTATGGAGGCTGCCCATCCACGTGATTATTTTTAACCCATTTTGCTTTCTTAAGTATCACAGTGGTATATGTATTAGGCCGATAACTATTTTAATTGTTAAAGCATAGAGAAACATAATAATGGATTGTTTCAAAAGTAATCGGATATCTCAAGTTTCGCTTATATGTGAGCATCTCAATAATCCTAGAAAAGGAAGTGTTTATTTTTGCAATATTTAGATTTAAATAAAATTAAAAAAATTCCAATAACAATTAAATTAAGTAAATTTCAAACAGAGAGAAATAAGAATAATAACGCGTTTGTTACTTTGTTATAATAGTCCACGAAAAAAATATGATTCTGAAAACGATTTTTGTCTAAATAAATATTTTTGTATATCCGTAATTTTTGTTTAAAATTCTGTTACACTGCTATAATTAAGATCTTTATGTTATTCAATTTAAAGAATTCTGCCTTTTATCTGCTTATTGGGTCATACGGAAATAATAACTAAAATATTCTTAACTAACTTAATTAATTTATCTAATGTTCATATATACACATGTAAATATAAATATACATACTTTTATCTATGTATATTTAAACTGTTCCTTAAGCGTGTTTAAATCCTTGTTTTGTGTTTATAAATTTGTATGTTATAAACGTACGTTACTGTCAATAAAGATTTAAACTTCCCGTTGGGAGATATTAATAAGAAAAAATTTACTTTCAACGTAATTTCAAAATATGTAAGCACATGCGTTTGTATGTTCATTATAATGTTAAGCTTTTTTAAAATTGGTTTTAACAATTTTATTAAAAAAACATTTTGTAAGCATTTAGAAAGGCAAGAAACCTTTGTTGTGCCTCGTACCTTCTTACACACATAAGTGTAAGTACATGTGTAAATATTGCCAACAGTTTTTTTGTAACTTGTTATTAACACGCAAATCGCATTTTAATATTTATATCAATTTTTTTAACTATAATTGTGTAATTTTATATTTACAAATATTAAATTAAATTTTTTAAACGTTTATATCCGCACACAGAATTGTTTTTTTTTTTTAAGGGCTGCGATTTTGTTATTTTTTTAGGTTTTTTAAAGACCAAATTTTTGCTTTTTATTCTGGCTTAAGTTTCCTATATATTCCTTTTTTATTACTATTTCTCCGTTAATGTTGAAAAAAACTTTTATTTGAAAAAAAGCAGGTTATTTCTACCGAGTAGAATGCATATTCGAAAGCTACGCAATTTCATCATCAGTGCTCTTTGAACGGTAGTAGTGTCTTTTGGTTGTTAACATCCCCTTATTAACTAACATGTTAATGATTAAAAAAAACGAAATATAGTTTTTCCATTTCTTTTATTTCGTAAGTTGGGACGAAATTTAACTTTTTCTAATACACTATGCTTTTTGTATTAAAATCTCTTTGGCAACACTTGCCTAACGGTTAAGCATCATGCATCTATTAGATGGAATGAAATGCTTTTTTATTGTTGTATATATACAATGGTTAAATATGTTTTTATTTAAATAAAAATTTTTTTTTAATTACGGGGTTTTGCTGACATCATTGTCATCTGATTTGTATGATAAACAAAAAAAATCGAAAAATCAAAAATTAATATTAATATTTGTCCAATAGAAACAATTTTTTATTAAAAATAGAAAGCATTTTTAACAAAATTTTTTTTCCTAAACTCTAATAAAACTCCTTTTTTATCCGACTTTGTTTATGGGACCAAAATTAGTAGAATAATTAACAGAATCAATAATTTTTTTACCCTTTACATAGCGATAAGGGTATACATATGTAGTTTGTCCTTCCATTTGTAAATTTTACAATATTTTCTTTAGACCTCATAAAGTTTTTATATTTTAGATCCTTATAGATAGTGAAGTCGATATATCCAAATCCGTCTGCCCGTCTGTGTGTCTGTTAAAATAAAGCTTTCCTAGTCAATTTAAGTATTTCTGAGGTAGTGGTGTCAAGCTATCAGAAATAGCCCTGAGACCTCTGAGAAATAGCCCTCAGACAAAATCCATGCATAAGTATATCCCTATATATCTGAGTAAATAAAGTCACTCTTTACTTATAACTTGGCACGAATATTTTAAAGAAAGGAACCTTAATCAGAGAAAATTTTTTTTCAGACAGGATCAGGGGAAGTGATATTTTCCCTACAACTGCACAAGTTTACTGAAATATTTCATGCGCTAAGAAACTGTAACAGCTATCAACTTGAAATATTTTACAAGAAGTAATTGATCAATAGGACCTACATTTTGGAAAACAAATTGAAAAGGAGCAGAAGAAGAAGTAGTCCCCACAAAAATAAACAATTTTTTGAATTTCTCGATACGATATATCTCGGAAGCCATAACAGCTATCGACTTCTCATGTTCTAAATACTGTTCGAAATATTGAAGAAATAAATTCAAAAAACATTTAATAAAACAAAGGAGAGTTTAATATAAATAAATGTGACCATGATCCTGACAAAACCAATTTAAAGTTAATATATGTATAATTCTTTAAAAATATATGAGCACATGGAAAAACAAAAAATGGCAAAGTAGGGTATAATATTGTCGGGCTTGAAATTGAGGTGTAGGGTGTATTATTGTCGGGTTTAACCAAGTGTAGATTTTTTACTTGTTTGATGATATAAAAGAAACACGGGTAGAATTTTTGAGGGTATTCCGTTTAACTTTTAATCGCGAAATCAATTATTCTCTGTCAGAAAAGCGGCTAATATGGATCTAATATTGTAAAGACTAAAAATATTACGAACTGTTGAAACAAGTAAAGGTAAAAAGTAGTCGAAACTAAAAAAAAATGTGTACTGATATTATGGGCGAGCTGTAAGACTCAGGAATAAAAAAAATTGATTAAAATTTTAAATACATTCATGAACATATATACGTACATATTTTTATTTATTGTTACAAAGCAACTGTCTAAAGTTCAAATACCATTAACTTAAAAGGGAGTACCCCTAGTAAAACAAAGCACATTTTGTTTCAGCATAAATAACCAACAGGCAGCGATAAGTAAAGAAACTTGTCCTTTTGGGTTACAAACAACACTTTTGTGTTTTATAAATGATTACCACCACCCCCTACAAGTTGGCTAGCTTGTAGTAAAATATTGGTAATTACTATATTGCCTGTACATACTATTAATATTTCAAATTGTTTCGAGCAGTTAGTTACTTGTTAAAAATACACTGGTTACCCTCTGACCTATTCATATTGCTGCTAAATGTAAATTAAATATAACTTTTTATATACATGGATACATTTATGTACCCTGCAGGAAATGTCAATAGTGAAACTCTAGTGATTCACTATTGACATTGACACCAGTACTTTTGACAAACTATACCCCAGGCAGTGCGTTTGCTTTAAGCATTTAACATTTGCATGTCATTTGAAATCTACTAATGACATTGGTACTTTTGACAAGGTAGTTCTTTTGGGATCATATGTAGACATTGGAACAAGTGATTCACTAGTTCCTTTAAGCAGCTTTAGCTTTTAATCCTAAGGAATAGTTATACCCCAGGCAATGTTTTTTCAGTATAAATTGTGAATAATAACCACTGAAAAAAACCAGTTAATAAAGACTATCATGCCGCCGGTTTATTATTTCGTTTGGCGGCGAATTGAAGCGTTCAATTGCTGCGAACAGTTGTTCTCTTCTTATTAAAACTAAGTATAAAAATGTAGACACGCTGTTGGCAATGTCGCCAAAAAGACAAGACAATAGTCAAAAAAGTGGTGACATGGGGACATTTGTCCCCACGTTTTCCTCAGTGTGTGTATGTATGTAGGTATATTTGAAATTATAGTGAATAAAAAAAATGGAAAAACTAAATTTTAATAATAAATGGAAAATTATTTTACATGTCAGGGGGCAGTTTATGAATTTTGCAAACACACACACATAGCTATTTACATATGTATGCTATAAGGTTTTTTTTTTTTGGTTATTACTATTTAATTCAAATTAGGAGACGTTGAAATATATAGAAAATGGGCATGTTTGTATGTTTTTCTTACAAATGTCAATTATATAAAAATAGTCATTAAGTTAATGCAAATAAATAGTCAGGCTTAGCGTTCTTTATTGTTTACTGACACCAAAAAATATTTATTATTAATGATATTTTAGAGGGTTATACTAACACTTTTAGCTTAAAAAGAACTTATTATAATTAAGGTTGTTTATTTATAATGTAATAAAAATGTAGGTTATATAAGATGATAAATTTGGTTTAAATAAAAAAATGTATAAAAATATTATTAAAGGGTGGCTATAAGTTAAAAATGGCTTAATATTTAACGATTTTTTATTTTGCATGTTACTAAGCGAAACTAATTAAATCTTATCTTAGGGCCAAATCTGATGGCATGCTAGAAAATTTTAACTATAATCAGCTGGTAAAGATGACCGTTTTAAATTTTTTTCAAGTGATGTGAAGTAAGTGAAGTGATTGTCAACTCGGCACTTACAAAGAAGGTATTATGACTTTTGTTTGGAATAAAATATTTACGTATAAAATTTCTTTTATCCCAACAGAAAATAGAAAAAAAATTTTAATAAGAACTTTTTGTATATAAATATTAAGTTACTAAACACTTAAAGGGTATTTTTGTCCTGTTTAAAAAGCTCTTTCCTGTTGTTATGATGCAAGTTTTTAAAGAAGAAAATAAAAAAATTTTACTCATTAAGAGAAAATAATTTCCACTTATAGTAACCAGAATTGCCGTCAACAATTTGGTGTATTAACTAAATCAAATTTTTAATAATTATGCTGAAAAATTTCGTTCTTAACAATTTTTGTGCGATAAACTAACTTATGTGTCAGTCCTCTAATTTATTCTTCTAATCCATTCTTCTAATCCAAATTAATACATAGATTTAACTTATCTTAATAAAATCAAAGAATCTATAGAAAACAAATTTAATTGATTGATTTTACTAAGAATTGTTCACCATTTTTTAAACGATTTAAATACTTTGAAACTTTTAACACTTGTTAAATTTATTTTAAAATATTATTAGCATTAAAGTAGTACAACATAAAATGACACATGTTTAAAATTTGCTGCCACACTTAAATTTAATGTAAATTAAAGAGTTTGATAAAAGAAAATAGTAAAGGAGATGTCTCCCTTTATTACAAAAATTTTAAAAAAGACCAGACGATAATAACTACTGGCAACATGAACTACAACGTCAACAACAGCATCATCATCAACGTTGACGAGAACAAGAAATAAAGGACAATATTTAAAGATTTTTTTATTAATACCGTCACAAGCCATTAGCGTTAATAACTTTTTATTTGCTTTTAAGAATTTTTTTTGTTTTATTTTACATTCCCTTTGTTCGCCTTTTTAAACGCTTGTCGCTTATGTTTAATGCAGGGCTTGCATCTGCTGCTACTAAATGTGTAAGGACTTGAGTTTTAAACATTTTCTATCAACTTTATTTCTGTATCCTTTCATTTTAACAGTTTGTATGTATTCTAAGTGTTTTTAATTGACTTGGACAAAAAACAGAGTCTCTAAAAAATATTCCTTACACCCTACATAGATAACATAAAAGTTTTCTGATTTACTATAAATTTTGAACTGAATTTTATTTATAATAATTTTGTTGTTAAAATTTGTAATATACAGTTTCCCTCTACATAAAATTTTCAATAATATCTGCTTTTTAACAATTATAAGTTAAACTAAATTTACTGTTTAAGGCTTTTCGCGCTAACTAGTAATTTTTTTTCTTTACTTGAAACCGATTTGTTACCTGCTAAGTAATTGTTTTCTCCTTATGCTTTTTCAAATCACTTGCATTTGTTTTTTTGTGTACCTTTGCTTAAGTTTTTAAATGAAAAAATATACAGCAGCCCTCTGGAAAGCACAAGGACTTACTTCAACAAACCTACAGAATTGGCTGACTTTGTTAAACAGATAGCGAGGATAATTGTTGCACCACATTGAACAAAAAATTTAAAAAAGCACTTAATTGTCCAGATTTCATTGAATTTTAATACATGGTCATGTCATTAGTATATTGATGATTTAATTAAAGTTTGATGAGTAGTGGTATGACAGTTTTTAATTCTTTCAACATTTTCAATCTATCACCATGGAAAAACTGATTTCTGTTAAATTCACTTCTTAATTTCAAATCTCAAAAAATACTGGCAAAAATAAAAAAGGTAATATTTTTATTAAAAGATTTATTAAAGTTACTTTCACGATAGTATAAATTCTACAGCAATTTTAAAGTAACGTAAGTTGTTAAGAAAATACACAGCAAACTAATAAATCAATTATTAAATATTTATACAAGTTAAATTTTTCTAATTCTTTGTTAGAAAAAAATTCATTAAATTTAAACGGGTTAAGAAAGAATACAAAAACAACTACAAAAATTTAAAAGTTATTATTTTAAGCTATATACACTCGAATCCCTTTCCTCGTACACAGAAAAAAATTATTTATGATAATTGATTGTATGTTCTTTACAACAGGCTTTCAAGGTCATTAAAAAGTATCTCCAATGTAAATAAAAGACTATATTTTCATTTTCAATATTTTCCGACGTTTCGTTGGTTATTTTCCAACTTCATCAGGGATATTTTTGAATTTTATTAAATCTGGCAACATTATTTTGTTACAAAGGAAGAAGATATTAAAGGAACACAATTGGAGTTACATATAAAATTTTGTTTGATGTTAAAAAATTATTGAAAATGAAAATATAGTCTTTTATTTACATTGGAGATACTTTTTAATGACCTTGAAAGCCTGTTGCAAAGAACATGCAATGTTTTTTTGTTGGTTTTTTAGTTTTAATTTTTTTTTTTGCATTTTAATCAATTAAAAAATAATAGAAAATATCCAAAATAAGTAGGCATCAAAAGCGTAAAATATCATAAAAATTGTTAAAATAATTTTTTTTAAAGTCTTTGGTCTGTAACAAGATTTTTGATTTTCTATGCCTGATTTTGCTATAAAAATACTCTGATAAAACAAAAATTCTTAAACAATTTTTTTTAATTATGAGAACTATACAAATGGCAATTTCTTACCAAATTTTTTAAATTCGTATCATTATTTATTTTGCTTGCCTAGGATCATCCAAAAATAGTGATTAAGTTTCAACATATTCAAAACGCTAATGCAGGTTAAGATGGCTTCCATTCTTTAAAAAAATGTTGTTAAGTCACTTATGTATATCAAAAAAATATTTGCTTATTTGTTATCATATCTTGATATTGTAATTTTTTGCTTTTTATACGGAATAATATGATTTCCGGGAATAAGACAATTGTAAATTGCGGACTGATGATTATAAGACTTAATTAAGCATTTTATATCATTGAGTTCTGTGGTCCAATAAATATGCAGAATTAGTAAAGATTTTTAAAATGCTTATTTTGACAGGACATTTTTAAAACTCTGTGCAAAAAAAAAGAACAAACTTAATATAAATTCAGTTCTACAGGTAATGATGTTGTCTAATAAATGTTTGAAAAGTTTGTCAAAACAGAAACCAAAAATACTTATTGCTGAAGGACATTTGTGTGAGTGCTAAAGTATATCAAATAGTAGGGTGCTTATTAAAAAAAAACTAATTTATGGTAAAATATGTTAACATTGTTATCTGAACTTTCATCACAAGAATGCAATAACAAGCAGCTGGATGCGCGAAAAATATGCTTAAATCAAATCAGAAACGAAATCTAAGTCGACCGATACAATTGAAAATGTATATCTGCAGAAGCTTATAATACACCAACCTTATATGCTGTGTGAGTATAAACATCATACTGAGTTATTTCCAAACTTCGTATGGTGTGTGAGTATAAAAACATGTTAAGTTATTTCCATAAATATTACATATCGCTACCTTAGTATAGAAAGAAAAGTATTTTTTAACTGGAAATTTTTTGACTAATTGTGGTGTACGAGCAGAGCATTTGTTAAAATAAACAAAAAAACTTGGCCTCTAAAAAATAGAAGTTAGGTCCTTTCTATATTAATGTAACGATAAAATTGTTGTCTACGTTAAGTTTTTAGTATATTATCAAAACAGTTTTACAGCCTTAAGATTTCTGTAATTTAATTGGAAGGATAAAGCTGTGCTTTGTGTCCGCATTGTTTACATTGCACAAACTGAGCACTAAGCAATGGTGGTAGGATATTTGTTCTATATATCCATGTAGTATATGTATACCCTTGTTTACTGTTTTTCTCTTTGCCATTCTTTTACTGTCTCTGTTTTTAAGTAAGACCCCTTAAGAGCACTTCATTATTTGTTGACGTTGATAATCTTAAAAGATACTTGTTGTCAAGGATTTTATGGTAAAATGCCATTTGACCTCGAAGAAAACTGTAAATAACTTTTGTGTAACCACTAGCAAACTAAAGCAAAAACAGAGAAAAAAACAAACAAATTAAATTAGAAAGAGGCAAACTGAATTTAGCCAGAACATCCACACACATAGAACTGCTTAGTTGACACACGTAAGTACGATATTGTTTTCGGCTTTAGGAAAAAAATTTAAATTTTAGAGGGTATGCCTTATAGACTTAAAAATAACAGCAGACAAATCCATAGCTATTAACACATTCAATATGTAAAAATGTTTTTTTTTTCATTATTATATAATTGTTTTTTAGGAAGAGTCTAGAACCAATGCAGGCGATAAATATTACAATTAAAAGGTATTCACCCTTATTACTTATTTCCATTACGTATCCGCATGCAAATGTGCATACAAACGAGTTTACTAGAATGGAAATAAAACAATTTATTTTTTTAACGGGGTCATGAATTCCATAACAACTCAAACAAATAACTAGTTATTCGATAAAGGTCTAATAAAAACTACAATTAAAATACAGAAGTGTTACATAATGCAATGGATATAGTAGAAAGGATCGTTTCGGATATAAATTTATCATTTAAAATTAAGTATAATATCGCAGATGTAATAATGCCCTACATAGCTACTTACCAATTTTAAAATGTTCTTAAAGTTTGTTGGCAAATTCTGAAAAAAAAAAATTAAAAAAATTTAATTATAAATTCAAAATATTTAAAATGTTTTAACTACACCATTTCCAATTGTATTTCAGAACTTTCTAATTGTATTTCAGAAATTCATAATTGTATTTCAGAAATGTCTAGTTCAATTTAGAAATTTCTAATTTAATTTCAGAAATTTCTAATTCAATTTCAGAAATTTCTAATTCAATTTCAGAAATTTCTAATTCAATTTCAGGAATTTCTAATTTATTTCAAAAATTTCTATTTCAATTTCCGAAAATTCTAATTCAATTTCAGAAATTTCTATTTGTATTTCAGAATTTTCTATTTCTATTTCAGAATTTTCTAATTGTATTTTAGAATTTTCCATTTGTATTTCAGAAATTTATATATGAATTTCAAATGGAAAATTCTGAAATAGATTTAGAAAATTCTGATATACAAATAGAAAATTCTGAAATACAATTAGAAAGTTCTGAAATACAATTGGAAATGGTGTAGTTTAATTTACAATATTATTTTAATATTAATTCTTAATTTCACCCTATTGATCTTTGCACACAAACTTATATTGGCATACCACTTTAATTAAGTTCAACCATTTAAATATTCTCATATAAAAATATATTTACTTAAACCCTTGAAATGCTTTTTAACTTATAGCTTCTTATAAAGACATTAAGTGCTTGGTTTTGTTTAAATAGTTCTTCCTAAATATTTGTTTTTGTATCTATTTAACACACACATGCGCGCATTTATATATCATGTTTATGTTAAGTACAAACAAATTAACATATTTTAAGGAATCTGTCCTTATAGATGTGTAGCTTAAGACAACATTAATAAATTATAGTGAATATTTTCTTCTGTTTGTAGATAGTATGAGAAACTCAAAAGTCTAAAAATGTCTTAAGTCTATTGTTCATATTCTCACTAATGTGCACAAATGCTCAAAGCACAAAAGCACATCCATAACCTTCTTATGTGATTTGCCAAACATTTAAGTTTTTCCAACAACAGCTGGGAGTTTTCTTCACTTTCTACAGGTTTTGTTAGTTAAGTTGCTTTTGTTTGCATAGGCAGAGAACAAAGTAATGTTTTTTCGACCTTATAACGCTATTAACTATGAGTTTTTAGTGGTCTCTAGTTTAATGAAGACTTAAAGTATTATTTTTATTTGCATAAATTGTTGTTAATTTCCCTTATTTTTCCCAGCAAACAAAAACTTTTAGATAATCTCTTGGTTTTTATCGATCTTTGGCATCTTTAAGCACACTTGGATACTGTATAAAATACAGATGAAAAACTAATTTGGAAATTTTTTGGTATTGAATAAAAATTATGTGATTTTAGAATAATTCCAATTTTTTTGCTGGGTTATATTAAATTTTGCTCTTTATATAAAAAATTGACATCAAAGTTAAAATCTGAAGGAAATTTAATACTTATTTAAGTCAAAGAGTTTGAGAATGAAAACATTTGTTAACAGTGTTTGTCGTTGAAACCACATCCACATTTTATGGTATTTTATTTAAATCCTTTGAACTTTGCTGTAAGCTTACGATAAGACAACATCCCAATACAAGAAGAATTTCGTACTCACCAGTTTTTTCATTTTCATATATTTTTGCAAAACTTGTAGTTTCTTGTTTGTATTTTCAGCAATATATGCATATTAATAACGATTTTATGAAAAATTTCTTGAGAATATTAAATTAGAATTTGGACTTAACCACAGATATAGAAATGCCAGTTTCATAAGGCAATTTGAGGCCGCTGACCCTGTTTCTAATGCAAAAATCGGAAGATTCACTGTATTCAGTAATATCGGCCTCCAAAATCTCTTGAAATTCCTTGCTGAGCTCTGACATTGAAAAACTCAAATGAGATAGTTTATCCCATAAAAGCAATACTACGGCTGGGAGATTTTTAGAAAGGATTTTCTTTAACTTACAGAAAAAAATTAGTCTTTTAAAATTTCTTTGGTACGTTATATCCCAATAGGACCGAAATTTAATAAAATTTTTTGCTGTTGCACAGAAAAAATTATCCCCCATTTTTTTTTTAATTACATATATCATTCTTTTAAATAGTAAAAAAAAACAACAAAAAAATAGAACGCGGGTAAGACTACAAAATAATGAATGCAAGAAGTCATTATAAAGTAAGCCGTGAGTAAGGCTCTTGCTGGACTGTTCTCTTTTTTTCAAAAGCAAAAATATGCCGAAAAGATTCGAAGAATTTTTTTCTTTAACTCGTGGGATTTTTAATACTACATTGTATATTTGATAAAACTTAACCCCACAAGTAAAAAGGGATTCTTTAACGGTGTGTTGGTGTTTTTACTGTAAAACTTTTTAACTATTTTAATTTACTACTAGTTGTTGTCATACATTCACGTACACAGAAAGGAAAATCGCTTTCTAAAATCAAGAATTATATTCTTGAATTTATTTAGAATCTCTCTTGAAATTTTTAGGTACGATCCTCACTAACATTTTCTTAAATCAAGCCTATTCGGATTGCTTCAACAAATCAAGCAGAAAAAAGCTTGTTGTTTTAATATATTATTTTACATTTGAAAACAAAGTGTCTCGGTGGCCTAGAGGTAACGTGCTTGTGCTGCAAAGCAGAAAGTCTCTGGTTCGAATCTCAGCTTCGGTAAGTACAAAAAAAATGAAAATTTTAAATTATAAGTTTTAAGTATCTATAAAATAAAAATAAAATATAAAATTCTTCTCCTTAATAAAGCTCCATAAGTCAAAAAATCAAATTTCATTTTCGAATTAATCCCGTTTACGGCTTAAACCAATCTTTTTTGGCTTAAATTAAGTTTCCGAACTTAAATCAATCCTTTTTTGGCTTAATTGTGGCTAAAAGTAAGAAATTCGTACTTAAAAAGTTTAACTTGGAGTAAGAAATTTCGTACTTAATTTAAGAAAAACCGTACTCACCGTACTTTTGACATCACTATGGCTTGATTTAAGTAAAGTTTTCTTAGATAATTTTTTGTGTGTATTCAAGATTTTGGCAAGAATTAGAGTTTTTTCTCGAAAACCGTTTTAAGACTTGCTGCTTTAGTAATGTTTTATCTACTTTTTAAACTTTTATAAATGTATGTGTTGGTAGACAAAATACTTCTTTTTAAGTTTTCTTGATCCATGTCCCTTTTTGTGACCTTCGCTGTAATAATATTTTTCTTGTGTTTGTGTAATTTGTAATTTGATGTCGTTCGTTTAATGTTTCTTTATTTACCCTTCTTCCAAGGGTTGATGTTAAATAAAGTTCGCCTTTAAGAAGTACAAAAAAAGGAAGTGGTTTTTAAAACTTCTTTGTGGCAAATATTTTTTAATTGTGTTTTGTATTAAAATTAAAAAATAAATAAAGAAGTTAATTTCGGGTTTAAGGCAGTAACAACAGCTGGGTTATAAACACTTGTTTTAAATCAAAAATATTTTGCTTGAGCAAAAATATAAAAATTCATGAAAGAATGAAAGTTTTTAATTAGGAAAATTATCGGCTATTGACAATATTTTATATTATTTTAAGGTTATTAGACTTTATGCACCGAAACAAAAAACCCTCTTTCTTTTTTAAATCTCATTGAAAGTTGAAACATTTTTAATAAGCCTTGTCTTGTCTAAATTTATTAAACGACATTGTTCTTTTTTTTAAACTAAGCAACAATTATTTATTAATTATAATTTATTTGTATCCCTCAATTTTTAGTTTTGAGAACTATTAAATTAAATAATGTCCCTCTTACTCGTCTAACACTGATAGAAACCCTTCTTTTGCCTTGTTGGTTTTTCACAGCTGTTTGCTAAAAATACAATTATTAGTTGTGCAAATATTAATCATTAATTGTAAGATGAGTAATTGCCATTCGCGAAAAAAAATTTAATATTTTTGGATTGTACTTTTTTTGTAGAAATATTGCTCAATTTTTTCAACTCCCCTTAATCCAAAGGTTCTCTTGCAAAATAATTTTTTGCCACAACTGGCTTTATTTAAGATTCTTAACACTTTTTAAGATTTTTTTTTAATTTCAATCTACCAAACATTTTTCTTTACCGCAGATTTTTGTTCAATTTAAAATGTTGCTCAATTATCACGCTTTTTGTGTTTTTGTTGAGCTACGCGTACATATATGAGTATGTACATATGTATTTTGTGCTTGCAATATTAAATTAAAAATCGTTAAGCCAAACTTTTTTAAATTTAATTTTGTTTTTAGTTTTGAAATTAAAAAAAAGAGAAACCAAAAAATTATTTAGTGGCAAATCAAACTAAAATTGGTTAAAAAAAATAAGTTAAATGATTGCCATCAATAATTTTTAACATTTATTTCAATAATAATTTAATGTTTTACTATTTATTCATTTTTCCAACGCAAGTTTGTACGAATATGCATTTGTATATGATTTCTCTTTTGTCAGCAGTGATTGGTGCATAAATTTTTTATGTGTATTATTAGTTTTTGAAATTTTATTGAAATATTAAACGAACCATCAAAACGTGGCCGTATTTTATTTATGTAATTTTTCCAGGGACCGTAACTGTTATGAGGAAAATTTTAAAAATTACGATTTAACTATAATTTTTCAACTTTTATTTTTTTGTTGAAAAATAGTTCTTGCTTTTTGTGATTTATCTATTGATTGAAAAATTATTATAATATTTGAGTTTTATAGTTTTGTTAAATAATAACTATCAGTTTTTTTTTCTAATTTTTTGATTGAAGAATATTTTTTTTGTTGAAAATAACTATTATTTTAAAAGTTTTACTTGTTATTTAAAAAATAATGATCAACTATTAAATGGCTTTTATTTTTGTACGTCAAATGCATATGGTGATGCTTAGAATGACGGGCTAACTTTTTTAATTATTAAATTAAATGTGTTGCAATCCATAAAAAACAGCAATAAATTAATAGCTTTTGAGTAACGTCATCCTGTTTTTCTGATCAAACACATTCATTTGAGACCTATTTAATAGCAGTGCTGAAAAAAACCTAGTCCGTGATCCATATGCGTTTTAGAGTAACGTCATCTTGTTCTTTTCAGTAATAAAAAAAAACTTAAAAATAATAGTTATTTTAAACAAAAAAAAATAAAATTCAAAAACTTACAGTTATTGTTCAATAAAAAACTCAAATTTAAAAACTATTATTATTTTCAAGCAAAGAAATAAAAATCAGAAACTAACAGTTATTATTTAACCAAAATATAAGACTCAAATATAATATTTATTTTCAATAAATGAGTTCATTTCAATAATGAGTTATTTTTAAGTTTTTTAGCAAAAATTTTAAATAAAAGTTTATTGCATATTCTAAAAGTACAATACAAAATATTAATTTTTTGGGTCAACATCCTGTCTCTAACATTACTCGGTCAAATTGATTTTTTTAGTAAAAGAATTCAACAATAATTCTTGTTTTCAGTCCCTGCATTTTTCTCCCTTTTTAATAAGAAATTACAAATTTTAAATGTAAAATGCTATCAATTGCTTACGCATGCTTAATTTATAACAAAGCCAATCTATGATTGACAACTGTTTTAATTCTACTTGATCAACACACACAATGGCTCGGTATACTGCGGTACTGTTAGATCCGTATATCCAAAGCGCGCACAACAAATACATACATACATATACATATGTATGTATGTTAGTATATGGAGAAATAAATTAGAAAAAATTAAAAACTTTTGTCCAGGGATCGATTGTGTGCGTAAATAGAAACACAAATTGAAAAGATCACTTACCGACTCCCAGTTGATCACGTCTTTATATCTTTCTTACCGACAAGTAATATAACACAATTAGTCATGAACAACATATCGCAAAAAGTTTCATGGAAGTATTCAAAGAATTGCTTTACAAATGGTTTTGAAATTATATAAGGGGTTCATATTGCTCTTGATTTTTAAACAATACACCTGAACTTAGTAAAAAAAATATCTGTCATCTTCTTTTCATTACTTCTTTGTCGGCGAGAGGCAAACATTGTTGTCCAGGAGCTTTTTACAGTATATAGCTTTTCACGTAAGATATAGAGTTAGCATGTGCAAAACTAATTTTAGCAGTGGGTTGGAACAACAAAAACATGGTAGACCATATTTGCTAGATTCCTATGTGACTCTATTTGCCCGCTACCTTTAAGGCCAGGTCAAAATTTGTCAAACGGCTACCTTATTTCAGGATTGTGCTGAGGGAAAAGCGAAAGGGTCCTTTGGCTAAAACCTATTAAACTTTAGGGGCACCTCTTGCCTTTAAAAAAATATACAGAAGAAGTTTGAGTAGGTCTCAACCAGCCCAAAATAGCTCTTAATAAGTTTTGTAAATATATTTGCTTGTGGGCTAAAACGGAAGAAACCCACCTAAACTTAACCATCAAATCTATTTATTTTCATCATTGCTTAAACGTGTGTGTTTACTTTACATAATTTTTTTTTGCATATTTGTTTAATTAAACAAACGGCATTTGCTGAAAGTGGTAGCGAATTTGTCGCTTTGCAATTATCTTAACCACTAAAAAAAGGGGAGAAAATTTTCTGCGGCAAATTTTTAACAGCGTTAAATTTTTCCGCAGTATAATGGTGCCCTGACATGCGAAACACATTCCAAAGCAATTTTCGGCCGATAAAAATATATGAAATGAGCTGGGGTGTATTCCTAAGCTCTGGTTGCTTTTCATAACAAAACGTTTACTACTTTTCTTACAGCTCTGGCAATGCCTTCGGGTTCCAATGTATTAATAAAGTTATGAACGCAAATTTTGGGACCAGAAAATTTGATCAAAACCATTAGTTTTGTTGTCAGAAAGCAAACTTCTTTATATAGGATAGCAGATATCAGATATTCAAACAGCGATTTTGATAGGACTTTTATTGTATTACTCTTATCTTGTATCAGTCATAGCAGGAGTATGCCAACCAACTGCCACACAAATCCGACAGGTAATTTTTGAAAATAAACCTTATCTAATGGCAGCCTAAGATCAATACAAGGATGGAGTTGTGTGATATAGTAAAAGACAAAAAAAGCAAGAAAACTGTTATACAGGAATAAAGGCGGAAAATTAATTGGCTTGTTAATAGTTAATATCTGTAATGATTATATTATTTTGCAATGGCACTATCCACAAAACAATTGTAAGTAAAATAAACACATTTGTTGCCGGAAACTGTAAATTGACTTTTTTAAAACCTAAAAACCCTAAAGGATATTTAAAAATACATTCTTTATTTACAATTAACTAATTAAATGTATTTTTGTTTAAAATTAATTTTAAAAAATGTTTTTAAATTAATTGATTTCTGTTTTCAATTCTACTTAATTTAAATCTTTTTCACCTTAGTTTTATTTTATTTGGATTTCCAATAAAGTAGTAACAAATGTGATAAACTTTAGACGCTAAAGGAGTTTAATGAGACTTTGCGTTTTTTTTAAAAAGCTTATTTGCAAAACAGAAACAGTGGCAGTGATAGTTTTAAGTTAGCAAATCTAAAACACATTTGAAAATTTCGTAAACCCTTGGCCATTAAAGAGTGCGTCATTTAAAAAGCAGTATTTAAAAAAAATATTTTAAGAATTTTCTTCTGTTTTGCTTTAAAGGCCGAGTGAAAAAAATGTGGAACAACCGCATGCAGATGTACTTTATTTCTTTTGTGTTGATTTCGGTATGTAAATACTTGAATTTTTATGTTTTTTTTGCTCTTTGTAAGCAAAAACACATATGTACGTATATATAAGAATGTATGTATATATGAATTTATGTGTATATATATATTATATGCAGTTATGAACACACCTATATACTACATATGTCTCCGTGTATTTATTTTTGCAAAATATACATTTGAAGCATACATATGTGACGTTTTACACTAGTTTTTTTATATTTATTTTTGTATGTTAAAAATAAAAGCAATTATTGCAATACCACAACCAGGTCAAATTTAAATAAGGCAAAATTAAAACATAAAAATGCATAACAAACGTTATGTGGCAACAGAAAAAAACTAGAATTTTTTTTAGTATGTAGAGCGTCTAGTTTTCCTCTATTCTATTATTTGCTACATGAACTGAAAATTTTAAAATATGATAAAACAAGTAATATGCAATAAAATTTTTATTCATCATATTTTAATTGTTTTATAAATTTTGACTGTAGCCAAATGTGGAAAAATGACAAAAAAACTTTAACACTTTTTATATCTAATAAAAAAATTTTAAATTCCTAGAAAACAAAGTTTAAATTTATTATTAGTAAGAAGACCAAGTTTTTTAAAGAACACTTCAAGTTATCTCTCATTAGCTACGTTTTATTTTTTTAAACAAAATTAAGGAAAAAAGTATAATTTTAAACTAATAGAAATTAGGTTGAAAAGCAGTTGCTCTACAAACTGTGGGGTTAGCTATAATTAAGTTGAAATATGTACACAAACAAATTTTTAAAAGTTTATGTTATAAGGACATAACGAGAGCAATGCCATATATGCAGAGTTGGGCAAAATACATGCTTTGCTGTATTTGAAATACAAAATACAAAATACTTCTTCCGCTTGTATTTCAAATACAAAATACAAAATACTTTCAAGTCAAGTATTTCAAATACAAAATACAAAATACTTTCAAGTCAAGTATTTCAAATACAAAATACAAAATACTTTTAAGTCAAGTATTTCAAATACAAAAATACAGTATTTCAGTATCTTTTATTTGAAATACAAAATACAAAATACATTTATAACCATTAATCATGAATACAAGATTTTTAAAAGTTTAATTAGATAAGCAGCCTCTTGTTGAAGAATATATAAATCCTGCTAAAAAAACAATCTTTCTACAGGTCCTGATGAAAACAGACTGCTGTTAAATTTTATGAAAACAGTTCTCTGCAAGGCACATTCAACAAGGTTAACCCACGGCGAATTCAAAACATTCGCCCTCTGCATTTCCTTTAAATTTTTATAACGTGAAAATGTCAAATTGATATTAATCAGCTGGGCCTTAATATTACCTGGTTAAATGTGTCTTGGTTCTCTGTATGTGCCTCGCATGTGAAAAACAAATTAAATTTAAAGTAAAGTAATATCAAGGCGAATTCAAAAATTCGCCCTCTGCATTTCTTTTGTATACCCTTCACATAGTGATAAGGGTATATATCAGTTTGTCATTCCGTTTGAAATTTCTTTATTTTCCATTTGCGACCCCATAAAAAAATTAATATTCTGGATCCTTATAGATAGGGAAGTTGATATAGACTTTTCCGTCTGTCAGCCTGTTGAAATCAAGTTTCCGGAGTCAAATAAAGGGATACGAACCAGTTATTGGTGCCAAACTTTTGTAAATATCCTGGAGACAATCGCTATTTAAAATTAGCAAAATCGGTTGACTATTGACCGAGATATAAACGAAAAATCAAAATAACCCATTTTTTAGAGCAAATTCCGTGCATTTATCCTTATATAAGTATCTCAGTAAATATAGTCATTCTTGCCACAAAACTTGGCACGGATAGTCTGAAAATAGGGACCTCAATACAGGAAATGTTTTTTTTAGAAAGGATCAGGGGAAGTGGTTTTTACTCTGCAATTGCACAAATTTTGTGAAATTTTTCATGCGCTAAATCTTAGAAATTATAACAGCTTTCGACCTACACTTTGGAGAAAAAATTTTTTAAGTGGGGGCAGGAGAAAGTGTAGCTCCCATACAAATTAACAATTTTTATGAAAGTTTCGAAACGCTATGTCCCGGAAACTCTAACAGCTGCCGACATCAAATGATCTACAAAAAGTAATTCGACAACAAGACCAACGCTTTAAAGAAAAAAATTTTTGGGTGGGCGGTGAAGAAGGGGTAGCTTCCATACAAATAAACAATTTTTATGAAATATTCGATACGCTATATCTCGGAAACTATAACAGCTATCGATTTCTAGTGTTTTACAAAAAGTAATTCGATGATAAGACCAAAATTTTTGAAAAAAAAGGTTGAAGAAGAGCAGGGGGACTAGAAGATCCCATAAAAATTAACAAGTTTTATTAACCTTTTAATACGAATAATGTCGAAAACATTTATAACTCTCGACCTCAAACCTTCTTCATCTATTTCTATTATTCATACGAACGTTAAAATTTTGTAAAGTTTTCTATGGACTTTAAAACTGGCACAAGGTATTTTTATTATATTATTTGCAGTACAAAATAACTCGGCTCGGTATATTAAAAGAGCAATGTAAAGGGTATATAAGATTCGGCAGAGGCATATATAGCGATCTTACTTGATGTGTTTAAAAGTGTGAATGTCAAAAAATTTTGAATTTTTATACAAAATTTAATTTTTTTCACATTCACGCTTCCAAATATCCGCTAAGGTCTTGATATTACCTGAATGAGTGAGACCTGTAAAAGAACTTGCCTTGCTAAGGGGCAGACGTGAATGAACACGAAGACAAAGTTTCCATTCTTTTTTTTTTAATTGTAACATTTTTCAATTTTTCTAATGACAACTTTTTGTATAACAAAAAAATGTATTTTGCAAAATGTATTTTGCCATCATAGGTATTTCAAATACAAAATACATTAGAAGGTGGTATTTCAAATACAAATACAAAATACGTAATTGTATTTCAAATACGTATTTTAAATACAAGTATTTGAAATACTGCCCAACCCTGCATATATGTATATAAAAAGTGTTGCAGTCATTTATCTTAGACCAGCTTATAACCTGTGTAATATTGCTGTAGCAATTTTAATTGTATAAATTTTAAATGTATTTGTGTTGTTTTGAAAATGTTTGTTTGAATTTATTTCTGTATTACAATTTAAAATACAAAATACTTTTGCCAGCCACAGTGTACCAAAAGAAAATCGGTTATGTTTTAGCCTACAAACATCAGTGAAAACTAGATGGAAGTTACGGATACTTCCAGAAGTGCAAATTTTAGACTAAAAACTATTAAAGATAAAATAATTTCGGTAAACGATGATAACGAAATATATGAAACTGAGGGATCAAGTTTGAACATTAGCTTTTCAGAGATATCTCTAAAATCATGACTTTTTAAGGATTACAATATGATAAGATGGGACTACTAAGGGACGAGATATTATCATAAACATAAGATAAGCCCTTTTTAAGACATCTGTCAATATCACTAAAGTCAAAGGCAACTTTTTGAACTTTGAACACACTTCTGCAAAATAACCACACAACAATGTCTATACTTATGCGAAAAAAGTTGTATAGAAATCAAGGGTTGGAAGCACCCATATAGGCGGGTAATTTTTATGAAATCTTTGACCCGCAGTAAGAGCTATCGACAATATCCTTTCACAAGATAGATTTACCCACAGCACATACGTGGTAGAAGTATTACGTGTTTGTGAAGATGATTATAATTTCCAAGAGTAATGGTCTGAGACCCATCTTCAAGTAAACCGATCGACTCAAAAACATCTGCTGTCTACGCCACAGGTCGTTCCTTTTAAGATATTTTAATAAAATTTATCAGAGATAACTTTTTTTAATAGCACAAAGATTATTTTTTTCTTTTTTCGGGTGATGATCAGTCAATTTTTTTTATAGACTTCGTGCAAATGCTCTTCTGAAAAAAACCTTTTGAACTATAACTGACATGAATGTTACTGTATCTTCATAAAATTGTGCGTATACATATGTTTATCTTTTTGATACCAATAAATGTATTGAACACGAATATTATCGGCCTATTTTTTGATATAGCCCTCCTTCAAATGTCCTCCCAGAATAAGCATTTTTCAGCTTTAAATGGCTCGATTTCACTTTACCTTCTCAACATTTTGCATTTATGGTTACCTTTATGCTATTGGATATATATTTTCAATATTGGATCACAAGACATACATGCAAACCTCTGTAGGTTGTGCTATATTCGCCACAGCCAAAGGAAGCGCACTTATTTTTCGAATAAATGAAAAAAATCGCGTAAAGTATAAATTTAGTTAGTCTGCCTGTCAGCACATTTCAAATTATTATTTTACTCTAGCTGTTAATTTTTTTTTTTTTTTTTTGTAGAACATTGTATTTGAGTTTTTGATTATATTAATTAAAAACTTGTTTCATAAATTAAAAATTTCACATTCAAATTGTATGGATTATAATAACTTTTTCTTGGAAAAAATTTGTGTTTAACAAGCAATTACATGGATACAAACGAAAATCAATAAGCGAATGATATCCTCTTGAGTGTGTCTGTGTTTTTGAAAGTATAATTTTTAAAACAAAGCCAAACATACGATACAATACAAAACACAGAAATGTAATGTTTTGTGTATATAAAAAGATTTTTCCTCCTTTAATGTATGTATTTGTTTGTTAAAGTATATTTATGTACACAATGTTTACATTTGAAACAAGCCTTTTTACATTTAAGCAACAGATTCTGTATACATTGTTTTTTTGTACACCCCTTTTGTTTATAATGAAAAGTTTAATCTCATGCACTCCCCACATAAACGTAGCAGGTGCTATTTTTTAACACTTAAAAAAATATTCAACGGGTTTTTTCGTTGCAAAAAAAATAACAATTTCAATAAGTTTATTGTAATAATTATATAAAGGCAAAAGATATTCATAAGGTTTTTAAAGAATTTGGTTGAAGTCTACTGACGATTTGGTGTAAGAACAAATAAAATGCATATAGACAAATTTAACCTACAAAAAACACAATTAGTGCAAAAATTCATTATTTAGAACAAAAATTGTTGGATATAATACTGATAAAAGAAATTTTGAAGACGTAGTTTAAAGGATATTTTGTTTTGGAAGTTGATTTAACGATGTCCGTCTGTCCGTGTTATGGTTTTAAATATAGTTTCAATCAAGTTTTAGTAACATTATCATTCTTAATGCATATTTGAATTTTATATTAGAATAGATTTAAATTAACACGCATACTTATATTGGTATATGTACGAATTTTAAAAATATTTAATATTGTAATAACATATTTTTTAAATTTTTTAATATATTGTTATAGAAGATGCATTTTTGTAAAATTTTTATTCACCAAAATATTTTGAAGCTTATGCTTCTATAAAAATTTTTTAATATTATTATTATAATTTAAAAATTTTTAACTAAAAAGCCGAAAGCTAACACAACGGAGTGGCGAAATTTTGAAGAATTTTTGCCAAAAATAGGTTAAAACCCCCTACAACTTTCCCAGAGTCCCCCTTAGATGAATAAAAAAAATCACAGGGCCCCCATTAGTTTTTCCTCCCAAACATGCTCCTAGAACACCCTTACCCTCTATTCTCCATAATCTAGGGGGGGTTGATATAAAAAATTAACAAAAAAAATAAAAACGCCCATAGCTTCCCCCAGAGCTGTTCTTAGAGAAATAAAGCTTGCGGCTGACCCCCATAAGTTTCTTCTCCCAAATATAATCCTAGAACCTACCTACCCCCTAAGGATAGCTCCCATACAAAGTTTGGAAATTGTAATAAATTCCCCCTACAGCTTCCAGGGTGTCCGATAATAGATAAAATGTAGAACTGGCCCCAAATCATTTTTCCCTGCAAACATTGAAAGTTTGAAAAAGTTAGCATAAAAACTCCTTCAACTTCCCCGTAGTCACCCTAAAAATATGGTTTGAAAGACGCGGCACAACCGAATGAAGAGCTCTTACTTGTTATAATTTTTTTTTAAATAAAGATGCTTTGTGCTTAAAGCAAAAACTATAAAAGCGCTTAACTTTAAAGGTTCTTTGCAAAATGTTAACTTCTTTATAAATTGGTCTCATTGTTGGAATTTAAATTGAAAAATTGTAGTCTTACCAAAATTTTATGTATTATTGTCCTGCAATTTCTTTAAGTGTAATTTTATAAAGCATATATTACAAGTAACAAAGGCAGTGTTCCTAAAGTATTTTAAAAGATGTAAAAGCATGTCTACTTAAGCATGTAATATAAAATAGTAGTGCATGTGTATAAATTTAACTTTGTGACGCAAGTGACAAAAAATTGTTCACACGAAAACTAAGTCACATAAAAAATTTTAAATCTGGATAATTAAACTCTTTTACACCATTAATGATGAAACAGGACTCCGGCATGACGTTTTTTTTGCCATACTTTTTGACGAAAAATCACGCTGCTAAATGCGGTTGTAAAATATAATTTTTTTTATTCTAAAAGCGATTTTTGTTATGATCTCACTTTCGAAAAGAAATTCTCTTAACAACGTTGCCACATTTTTAATAAATTTAATGCATTCTGTAAGCAAAACTACATTTTTTGGAAAATAAAACTAAAAGGAAAATTAAAAGAAACATTTAAAAATGCAACTAAATTTAAAATTTTGTAAGTTTATGAAGGAAATGATTAATATTAGTGAAAATAAAGTTTCTATTAAATTTTTCAACCACTTCAACTTCCTATTACAATACCCACTACAATTTGTGTATAAATTTCCTTATATTTTAGTATTTGGTTTGCAGATCATTGACCGTAAACAAATGTTTTCATTTAGTGTTTACTCCAACTCATGAATAAATGAAAGTATGAGAAGATTGCACAATGTCTAGTGCAAAGATGTATTGTTCGTTGTGTGTTGTTTGTATCAGTTTGGCCCGTTATTGGTTGTGTGTTTTCCAATGCATGAATTTTCTTTATTATTTTTCACGTTAAGCAAGCATGCCTTATAAAACACAGATACTTATACACTTATTGTTCTTCTGAGACATTTTAATCCTTGGTATTTTCAATTACACTTTTAATTTATATTTATATTTTTCGTAATTAAATATAATTATGCGATTAAACAGAAATGCATTCGTAAGCTTACAATGCAATACAATTGGTAAATTCAAAAGTTCTTGTAAAATCATAAGCTGTAAAAGAATATCAGTAAATAATATGACTTCTGTAAATGACACGTCATTATCTAGAGTTTCATTTCAAATTTAAATTAGCTTAAACCACAAGCGGTATACAAATAACTTATTTTTCATGGGTGAAAATTACCTTTAAGACGTAGGTATTACTGACAGCCATTAAAACAAAAAATTAAAAAAAAAATATTTTCCAAGTTTCGGTAAATACCTAGGTCACACCTTGCTAAAAAAATCCATTATATATATCCTGGGTGGTCTTTATAAATTTGCCATTTCTGTTACCAAGGCAAAATCTATAGCTTTTAGTTTTGATATAACCGTTTCTTTTATCATTTTTTTAAAAATTTTAATAAACCTACAAGCTGTGAAATTAAATCATATTTCTAAATTAGTAAATGTATTAATAGTCCTTTAAGAAGCGTGTTTTCTTGTAAAACAGATTAAATTAAGGATATGTAGCCCTTGATGCGGTAGTACACAAAACTAACTATCAGCCGGTCGCCCCTAAGGAGAATTTCGATTAAAAACCGACGCATCTTTCCAAAAAAACCCAGTCCGTAAATCTGCTGCTGCCTGTCGACCACCAAACGCGTGTAACTTACGCCCAAGCTATTCTCAATCTCGAGGCCGAAGTGGACGAATTTTCGACCAAAATCATAATTAGCAATGAGGCTCTTTTCCACCTCACAGGGTATGTGAGCAAGCAAAAGAAAATCAACGAGTGATGCACGAGAACCCATACACCTGCTCAAAGTGACTGTATTGTTCGTTTATCACGGTGGATGAGTCATCGGGTCATATTTATCGAGCACGCCCCTGGTCGAACGACAACAGTGGATGGTGCACACTATAGGGTCATGTTAGCGGAGTTTTTCTGCCGCGATTGAACGAATTAAGACAGACACTGCGCGAGCCACAACCGATATTTTAAAGGCGGGGTTCCCCGGTCGCCTTATCTTATCACCCGATTCAACCGTTTCAGTCCATGGAAGCCCTCAAAGACAACATTCGACCCTAGTTCAAGAATCTTTCGGCCGAAGTTCTCGCCAAAGAGATGAAAAATGCCATAAAACGAGCTCGTATAGCAATCAATTTTGACGGCGCCTATTTGGCTGATAAAATTTTCTAGACTTAACCAGTAAACTTCTGAAGGTAAGTAAACATAATGAAAGAAAAAAATCAAAGTTTTTCATTCAAAGCTGGTATTTTCAGAAGATAGCAAAGGCCCATCATCTCGATGTCCACGGACAGGTATATTATGCCTTCCAAGGGAAATTAAAGGTGAAGTGCAGATGATCGCATTTGATACCTTTAAGAGAAAGTGTTCTTGTGTCTTCAAAAACATTTTTCCAAAACTAGTAGCCACTTTGAAAATGGAAATCATTTGTGTAATTAAATATATGAAACGTTTGCTTCATTTCTTCCAATATTTTTATTTATTATATCAAATATGAAATTTTAAACATTTTGGAGGGGCGTAGTTTCCTTTCCACGCCCTCCTGAATTCCTGCCTTATGATAATAGCATACTATGCCATCATATCGTACCTTGTAAACTCACCAACTACATTTTAACATATATGTTGTGTACATTCGGTAATTGTTATTTACTCCTTACGTTTGCGTTTTTCATAATTAATTAATAAAAACCGAAAAGTAAGAAATATCTTTAGCTGCTGCCCTTCTGTAAATTGCATGTTTGTGCATAATTAATATCATTTAACTTTACAAATATTTATTAATTATATCAGTATATCAAAAATTAAAAGTTTGCAATAATTGTCAGGTATTGTTTTCTTGATTGAATGGAATCTTAAAAATATGGCAAATTAAAATTTATTTTTTGACAAAATGAACTTGCATGTTAGAATTTTTTCCACTACTATTAAACCATTTTATCAATTAACGAATATTGCATACTATGCCGAAAATGTTACAAAATAAATAAAAAAATATTTTAATGAATATTTTATTTTATGAAATAACTATTTAAAAGAAATATAATAATGTTACTTAAAACAATATTAATCGCAGATGTGGTGTATTAAAATATATATATGAACAAGAAATGATAATCAATGAAATTAAAAGTATTTTCGTTGACCATTAAATCAACATATTTAAAATTTTATTTTAAAAGTTTGTAGTACTCGTTTATTTTAGAATCAATTTTTTACTATTGTTATTTATCAAAGTACAGAGTATTAAGATTTACATCTTATAGTTTTTTAGCACATTATGCAGACTTTTATACAACGATCGTTTATAAAAGCACTTTAAATATTTACAATGTCAAAAAAAAGTGTCTTTAAAAAATACTTTCGTATGTTGGGAGGGTAAAAATTTTTTTTGTTTAATTTGTCCATGCTTGAGCTAAAAAGTGTTCATGCATTTCTAAATAATTTAATGTTTAGTGTGTTACAATGAGTGTGATATTTGCGACTGGCACTTGCTGCTACATTTTTGATGATTTTATGTTTCATGTTATCCGAATGCATAAAGATTTTAGCTTTGTCACACAAGTATGAAATCTAAGCATCATATTTTTAAACACGTACATACTAAACTCTTGCAAAGTTATATCTTTAACAACCAGTTTGTGTGTTTTTCAGCTTTTAGTGTGTATTGATAAGTAGCTTTGTGTTTTTGTTATAAGTTGGTATTGGTGTGCTCTCTAACTAAATATGGTGTGGTTTGGTAAAATGAGAGCAAGAGCAACAAATTTGTTTTTCTATGTTTCGTTGAAACAGTTACATACATATAATGATGTTTAACCATATGTACTTTTGGTGTGTTTTCTTATTCTGGCTACATGAGGCAGTTTTTCTATTTTTTAAATTTTCTTTAAATAAATTAAACAAATTTAGCTAAAAAAAATAAAAACTGCATCGTAACTATATACATTTAAGTCAAATTTAAAATTAAAATTTAAATTATTAAAAAATACAAAATATAATATTGTATTATTATTATCTTAATTTTTGAGCTTGAGATAAAAAAATGCTTTTTTTAAATTTATTTTATTCATTTTTAAACACTATAGCTACAATAAACTTTAAAAATCAAATTTTTGTTTCATTCACAACCTTTTATATAAACGATCTTGTGTATTTGTTGTATCAACAGTAATAAGAAAATATTTATTATACCATTGTTATTCAGCACAAAAAAAAACAAATACATTCCACACTCAATGCAAAACCATAAACAACAATATTTGTTTATAAGAGTAGAGTAAGTGCGCAAAAGCAAAACCATACAATATCATTTACACTTATTCACACACTTACACCAAAAAGAACTGGTATGTACATGGATGTACAAGATATACCTGTTTTTGCAATACTTATTTGTTCTATTTGTGCACGTGTATAGTACATACATATGTGTAGGATACTATCCTGTTAGCAAAAACGTAGTCACATATACACGAAAAATAATAATGAACGAGTTTTATGTTTAAGTTCAGAGTTAAGGAAATCTTAGTATTGAAAGTGCAATTGTTATCTTTTTTCATAAAAACACTTTATAGGAGTTAATTTTATATTTTCCATTTTTGTAGCTGTATGTTTTTTACATTTTGAAATTTGGATTATTCTATGAAAAATTTATTTCCAACAAAAAAGTTTAATGATTTCTAATTTTTTACCATAAAAAATTGGACTTATTTCATTGTAAAACAACTCCAAATGAAATTTTAGTAAAAGATAGCTGGCCTTTGGTGGGAACTTCTTAAAAATACAACATTTTTTCTTAAATTTCCATGAAAAGGTGGCTTTGAGCCGGGCGCCAGGGATAAACAATTAAGTATCGATAAACTTTAGCATGAGACTACTTTCAATTCTATTTTATAATTTATACGTATTTCACTATTTTTATTTAATACTTCTTATGACCTTTGCAGTATTTTTATTTGCAACATAAACTTGTTTTGAGTTTATAATGTTAAAAAAAAACAAGCCCAACTATACTATACCTTACACCACATTCGAATGGAGCTCTTTGAAAAAAAGCCGACTTAATTTTTATTCAGTATAAGAGCTGGCGCTGTAAAGATAAATATTGGTGCAGAATTTTGTCAAAAGAAAGGAATTTTCGAGTCAGTCATAGCTAAAAATGATTTTACGGGAAGGGCATTAGTATATGAGCTATATCAACAATAGACCGATAATATTTGTGTTCCATATACTAATTGGTGGCATAAAGTAAAAAAGAGAAGTATTCAAGTCAACTTTAGCCAAAAAGGCGCATTTCGAAAGGACATTTGTGTGGCGGCTATATCAAAACATTAACCGATCAGTTTTTTTTAAGTACGCAAGCTAATGGTATAAACGTAGTTACATATGCAAAAATTTTTTAAAATAGGGTAGTATTCAAGTACGTTATAGCCCAAAGTGCTTATTCCGGCAAACATTTGAATGGAGGCTATGTCAAGAAATTGACCGGTTATCTCAACAAAGCAATAGTATTCATACCAGTACCAAAAAACTTATATATGGCAAATTTTATTAAAATATCTTCAAAATTGTGAACGGTGCTTAGATGAACACCCAGCCGGATAGAGGAACGGACGGACGATTACGTGACGCAAAATCCTCGGGTTTCTTCATAAAAAAAATCTCGGGATAAAAAGTCAAGAGTATACATTTTGTCTACGAAATATGTAATTTTGTTGACCAGTGTCATTAATTGGATTTAGCTTATGGTGTTTTATAATGAACATTTTGTCGTTTTGAAATATGGCACCTCTTTAATACTACTCGAACTGTTACAAATTGTTTCATATTAAGTCACTACAATTAAGCCAATTTTTTTTAAAGTGAAACGTAAAATTTTTTTTATTTATAGGGGTTTTTTTCATTTGTTAAGGGAACATTATCAGAAAAGAACTAATAGCTCGGTAACCATGCTTTTTTTTAAGAAAAGAAAGGAAAACAAATAAATGCAACACTTTTGGCAGAACAAAACTACATTAGTGAAAATAAAATAAGTTTAAGAAAAGTGCTTTAATTATTAAGTTAGAGCAGTTGCCTGTAGGGTAAGTACTAATTCAAGATTTTTCAAACATATAATAAGTTAAAGTATGCTTGCATCTCGGGAATATTTTTACAATAAATAAACTCCACAATCAAAATAATACCAACAGTCATAGAAAAAAATACATCTGCAATCGCTTTTTCAAGGCTAGAAATGTTATTTTATAATTTTTGTTATTATTAGTTTTTGTCAACGTACAATAGACAAAATTGCAACAGACTCATAAAGGTCGATAAGAAGGATGAAAAATATATTTGCCCTTATCATCAAGCTTGAAGACTTACCGCAATGTTTTTTAACAATTTTCTTTATTTGGATGAAATCCGTTTTTATTTAAAATTTCTACTGATAAACTTATTTATTTAAGGCCCTAAAAATATAAAAAACAGTATATAAGCCAGGCCAACACCAAAAAAGTTTATGTACGATACATTAATATATAAAAAATTTTGTATGTCTTTCTTGTAAAAAAAATTCTAAAGAGACTATCCACAATTTTTTTACGATTAGGTATGCCAAATCTGTCAATAAAAAACAATTTTTATGAATAATATTGTAAGTATTCTGTACGAATTTAATTTTCTCATTAATTTAGTATTGTCTCTATGTGCGTATACGCAATTTACAATAAATTAAACAAAACTTTTTTTATATATTTCTGAATATTACACTCAATTCAATAACTCCCAGGACTCATTTTAATTTTTCACAACTACTAAAATTGGTTTCAGACGATATGTATTTTACACTTGACTTGTCACTTTTGCAATCCACATGTATTTGCGTATGTTTGTCAAAATTTTCATTTTACAGACGGTTTATAATTTTTGCTTTCACACGTACATATGTAATTACATATAACATTTCCTCCAAAACCAAAATAAACAACTTACTTTTCCTTGTTGTTATTCTCAAAACAGCTGATGACACATGCTTTGTCAGATGAAAATAGATCACGCTCTAATTACAAATTTGTCATATGACTTTTACATATCGAGCCTTTGATGCAATACCGTAGTAATTCAAAAAATCGTGAACTGAGAAAAATGCATTTGAAGTTTTGAACCATATTTTTGATAGTATTTTCGTTTACTAAAGTTATTTTTTTACAAGTTTTTAAATAAAAAGGAATGTTTCTAAATAAAAAAAGGCCAAAAATTATTAAAAATGTAAATTATTTTTTTTATATTTAAGTGTTTTGTATCAACCTATCAATGATGTATCGTTATTGTCACAAAACCTATGACAAACTTAAAAATTAATTCGAAATATTTTGTTATAGCAAATAAACTTTTAACTATTTTTTTTTCTAACCAAGTTGTAATATGAAATAATACGAACAAGTAAAAAAGAAATCAAATTATGCAGTTGTGTTTCTGTGCCTAAAACGTAGCAAAAAATAATATTGCTTTATACTTTTTCGTAAAATGCTTTCTGTTAGTAAATTTCTTGTCACAAAAGGAAATATTTTATTATTACAAATAAATATTGTTGGAAATACCTAGAGGCAATAAAGACATTTTTAGCTGTAGAATCTGAACCGTTAGAGGTGGAATCATAATCTTTTTTTCTTTAGATAGATATTTCCCCAAAGATAATTTCTGCATACCCAGCTCAAAAAATTAAAATTTTGAGTTACTACGGTATTGCACCAAAGGCTCGATATGTATTCGACACATGCAATGTTTAAACGCGTTCACACGGCATATATCAATTTCGCACTGAAAATTTTGACAAATCATGTGTAAAAGACATATCGTGTAAAAGCACTTTATATGGGTAGCTCCAGCATAAGGAAACGTAACGCCAGATGGAATATATCTTTTTTGTTCGGGAAAGACTTGAATTTTTACATATTTGAGTATAAACATTGTTTAAGAAAAGTTTCTTCTTTTATTTTTACTGTAATTTCAAAAAAACAACTAAGCTTTTCCCTGGCAAAAATTATATGTTTCATCTGGAGTTACTTTACTTTCTGCTGAAATTGCCCATATCAAGTCAGTATGTTTCTATTTGCTTTAGCATTTGTATGGTTGGTGTTTCATAATAATTTGACATAAGATATATATATTGTAGTATTTTATGTTTCGATTAATATGTATGTTTTAGTGGAATTTTACATTTTAATGATTATAAAAACTCTTAAATTCATACGCAGCTGTTTCAGATTAAAATTTTTTAATTTTTTTAAAAAGAAAACGCTGTTTCAAATGTTTCACTCATGTTTTATACCCAAATGAATTGCAGAGAATTTAATCCTGACTCAAAGTTAAAAAAATGATAAATGTTTTTTTTTTGCTTTAAAAATAAGGATTAGATAATTCAAATTCTTTCTAGCTTGCCCTTTTACCCTTTAGACAGACAAATACTTAATATCAAACATTATCCAAGTAAAAAAAAAATATTTTTTTAAATTAGAAACAAAGTTGGCAACTGGCACAAATAATAATTTTGATTTTATTTATGAATTGGATAAAATTGGCTCACATTATAAATATCGATACTTTGCTTTAGCCTGATGACTGTAAACCTTATTTATACTACATTCACAATAGTTTAAATTGATAAAATATCTTTAAATTATAACTTTAAACTACCACTTTTGCAGCAACATAAAAATCAAAAGTCGAAAGGCATTTTAACTTGAAACAACATTACAAATTAAGTAAGTTAAAGTCGAAAAGTGGAAAAGTACCGATTATACTGTGCATCATTAATTTTTTGTTTTAAAGTTTAATTATAAAAAAGGAAAGAATTGGCAGCCATAATTTTTGCTAAGCTGTGTACAAGCAAAATTAAAGTAATGAACAGGAAATGCGAAGATAACATTTTTCACGTCCTTATACTATTTAAAGGCTCCACACAAATTTAACTTCATTTTTTTTTTACTCAACCTTGAATTAAATTGGCTTCGATATATACTTTTTTAAGGAAATATTAACAAAATTACAAATATGTATAAAACAAACTTGATGATGTTTCAAACCAGCCATAGAACAAAATATTTTTTGTTTCTTTTTTATCTTAAAAGAAAAAAAATAATAAATTCGCTTAAAATTCCACCGAAATTTATACTTTCAAAAAATTATGCTTATTTTTATAAAATAAGAAGAACAAAAGTAGATATCAAACCTATTTATTTATTCTATAGTAACTAAAATAAATAAAATAAAAACATTTTCTTAACAATTTTTCAAGACTTTCTTAGCCTTTTTAATACGTTAAAGTACCTTCAACTTTACTTACAGAACAGCAAACACAGCAACGGCAGCGGTAAGATATGTTTTATATATTTCTTTTATTTATGCAATAACGTGTTGCCAAGTATTTGTTGAAGTATCATTTTAACAATGATACTTTTAACGTTTTTCAAATATTTGGTTCTTATTTATTATACAGTGAAATAGAGAACCGGAAATAATTCTATTCGCTTTTGCAGAAACCCAAGTATCCGTAATATCGTAGTTGATGTACACCAAACAAAAATTTTTTTTTTAAATTAAAAGTATTTATATAATATGACTTACAGAACGACACAGCTTAAATCACATAAGCTTTACTTTAAGAAAGTTGAAAATACGAGAAAATATAATTTTTTGGACATGCATCGATACACTCAGAAAATTGAATTTAATGCCTATCAAGCTGTTCAATTTATTTATAATTATTTATTTGCAGAAAATGTTTAATTTTTTAACCAAAACTCTTTAGTTAAAATCAAAAAAGATTAAAAACAACTTAGCTTTGTTACAAATGTGTACGAATTTGGTAGTCACACACAGTACGCGCTGAATCGAATAAAGAATGTCCTTCAGTACTCCGGGCTGGGAGTTCATTTATTTTTGTTATCAAAGTACAGGTCGCATTTTTGACGATATTTTGATGAAATTTGCCACTGATAAATTGTAGTTTATTGTGTATAGAAATAAATGGCCCATTCTTAGAAACAGCCCCTTAAAAGTTCCTAAGTACTAGTAAAGGGATGTTAGACTATAGCTTTTCAAACATTTTTCTGTCTTTATAAAATATTGTATTTTGACATGTGTTTTTAATTACAATATTGAATATTAATATGATCTTTCTTATTGTGTGTATATATAACAAATAAATATAAGTAAGTGAAAGTTTAATGTAAATGAGCTTTTGTTAATTAAAAAAAATTAAAGGAAGAAATTCAAGCAACAAGGAGAATTACAACTTACATAAATTGGAGAAAGCTACAACATGTAAAAGTGAAATAAGTGTAAACTTTTTTAAGTATGAGAAATTTAAAAAGTTGACTTAATTAAAACAAAAAGGATATTTATAGTCATATTATTTCTACAAATAAATATCTAATGGCAAATCTTTTTTCTTGTAATTTTGAAAAAGATATTCAAAATTTTTAAAAAGCCAAAGAAGGGACTTGTACGATGGATTACTTCATATAGGAAAAGGCTTCCATATTAAAACAAAATAATGTTTAAGTAATTGGTTCAATTTATGTGACATATAATCAATAGGATTAATACATCCGTCTCAAAAATTTAAAATTGCTCATATCTGAAATATATATTTTTTTAATATACCTATAAATCAATACGTGTCAAAATTAGGAACAATATAGAAAAAGTCATGGCGTTTATGTTCCTACTTAAGTTTCAATCACGAAAAAAAAAGAAAACATCTATTGTTATGTTGTTTTCGATAAATAAGGAAAAACGTTCATAATTCTTAAATTCAGAATTTTACATTTTGTATAAAATTCTTAGTTGAATACATTTTTAAATAAAGCCTGTTATTTTCACTTTGCGTACTTTAACAGCATTTTAGCTACATTATTTTAAAAAAATGTGGTTAAAGATTTGTTTAAAAATCATTTTTCAAATTTTTGGAAAAACTTCAAATTAAATAAAAAAATTTTCCAAATATATTATTTTAAACTCTTCATAACCTTCTTCTAAATTAAATAATGTAACTACGTTTCTGCTATACAACGACCATTTTTTGAAGCACAATAAAGGCTCAAATATTTATTTTGGTTTTATCAAAATCTAGCAAAACCGAAAAATGGAAATGAAAAGTAAAACATGAATATGTAACTCTTATAAAACACAAGTACTTTACATTCAAATTTTTCAACAAACATTCGAAATATGTATGTAAATATGAATTTACAACCCATATACATAAAATAAACATTAATAACAAAAGAAAAAAATGAAAGAAAATCTAAAAAGGTTATTCAAATTATTCCATAAATGGTTTCCAACACTAGAAAAATGTTTTTGTATTTGTTTTTGTTATTTTTTAAAGATTCTTTGTTTAAACAAAAATTTAACTTTACACTCAAGCCATTAATTTTTGTTTTCCTTTCCCTTTTTTTATTTAGAGCCAGTTTTTGCCCAATTTTCTCTTTTTGAAGTTAAGTTTTGATGAAAAGTCTATGCATGCTTAAGGGTCAAAATTAAATATTTCCTTAGATTTTAAAACATAAATAGCATTATTTTAAATTATTCTTTTCAAGCCGTTTTAAATTAAATTCCTTAATAACCAAAATTTTTAAACTTTAACGTATGTATCTACATGTTAAAAAACGAAGTAAAATATTATAAAACAAGTAAGAAAATTAGAATGGTCAAGCCCGACCATACAACCTACACAATAATTGTATGTCTAAGTGTAGGCATGTTAAAGAGGCTGTAGTGAGTGTAATATAATTTTTAGGAAAATACCTACTATGGACGGCACACGCTTAAAAACATATCAAATTAAAAAAAAACCTTTTAAAAAATTGCATACAAACCTGTTAGTATAATTTCAAGCAAAATTTTGTTTCAATTATATATGTGAAATGTGATTCAAGGGAGTTAGGTTTATATGGGACCTATTGTAAATTTCTAATTTTTCAATCTGTATCGCAAAGTATAGGAGAGATAAAGTATTATATGAGGCAGTTTAACCAAATGTGTTGATTAATAAAGACATTTTATATGGGCCATGCCAAGAAATCGACTCATCATATTTATATTAAGTACAGCAGTTGGAGCATAAAACTGAATACATGTGCGAAACGATGTGAAAATGGAGCAATTTAGGAGCTGGTTTTATAAAAAAAATAATCAATAATATTTATGTTCTGCATCAAAGTAAGTGGCATAAATTTACACACATATTGTTATTTAAAGCTACTTAAACAATTTTGATATAATGACGGAACATACGCGATACTGAATTTACTTTTAAATCAAGCTTTAAAAGATCTTTACAATCGCTAATATATCTTTTCTCAAAATTGTTTTGTTTTTAAAAGGATCACCTATTCAAGTCTTCGAATATTATTTTCCTGAGTGCCGCCAGCCCAAAGCAATCCCAGTTTTAGAAAAAGAAAACTACAAAATTTTAACGTTTGTATATAGAATAAAAATACCATGCAGAAACTTTATGGTCGAGAGTTTTAAAAGTTTTCGACATTTTTCGTATTAAAAGTTTTATAAAATTTTTTTTTTTGTATGGGGGATTCTAGTGCCCCTGCACCTCTCTAACTAATTTTTTCCCCAGAATGTATGAGTTATTTGATCATTACTTTCTGTAGAACATTCAAAGTCGATAGCAGTTATAGTTTTCCAAATATAGCGTAACAAAAATTTTATAAAAGTTGCTAATTTTTATGGGGGGCTCCCCTCCTTCTGCTTCTGTCTAACTAATT
>OY757187.1:29745423-30033845 GCA_963583895.1 Melanophora roralis | reverse complement strand
TAAGCACGAACCAAATCTAACTTAGAGAACACATTTTTGTTTCTCATATTCATATTCAAATCATGGATATGAGGCAAAGGGTACCTGTCCGGTTCCGTTACAACATTTAAACGCCTAAAATCGCCACATGGTCTCCAGTCGTTTGGGTCTTTCTTTGCCACTAAATGTAACGCTGATGCCACGCTGGAACTTGATGGCCTACATATACCACATTCGACGAGAAAATCAAATTCAGTTTTGGCGGCTTTGTATTTAATGGGATCTAAACGCCTAGGCTTTGTAAAAGGCAAAGGACCTTTTGTAACTAGCCTGTGAACAGTTGAATGTTTAACTGGTTTTTTATAATCTGGTTCTGATGTCAAAGCTGGAAATTTTTTCAAAAGCCGCGTAAATTTATCATCTACTGAAAATAATTTTGGAAGGGAAACCTTACAAACACTCTCAAACGCATTCACTGACAACCCAGTCATCGGATCTATTAAACGCTTGTGCTTAACATCTACCAGTAAGCCATATTTAGATAGAAAATCTGCGCCTATAATAGGCTTAGAAATATCAGCTACAAGAAACACAAAAGAATACTCCCGTCGGAGTCCTAAGTTTAAACAAAGCAATTTCTTTCCAAATGTTACAATATTTGATCCATTGGCTGCAGTTAATATGATATCCGATCGCTTGTTATTATCTTTAAATTTTGAGGATGGTAGAACAGAAATCTCAGCGCCACTGTCAATTAAAAATTTTATTTTGTTTTTGCTATCGTAAATAAACAAGCGACTAGAGCAAGAATCAATACTTCCATTGTTCGTCGCTGCAACAATGGATGATTTTAGTTTGTCGAACCATCATTTTTACTGGAAAACGAGCAAGGACTCTCACATCTTCTCGCCTTAGAACCATATCTGTAGTGAAAACGACATAACCAATTTTCATCCAAAGAACGACCTCGAGAACGTGAACTGTTTCTATTAAAATTTCGATATTTTGGACGAGAGGTTCGATATTCTAACTCCTTTTTAAGAGAACTAACTTCCAAAGATAATTTATTTATATTTTCGCATAAAGTAGTTGTTATATTTTCAATCGCCTTTTCCATGTTGGATACTCCAGAAGTTTTTCCCACACTACAAACTTCTGCATTATAAATAACTTCCCACAACCTATCAGCTAACTGAATCAATTCATTTTGATCAGTTATATTAGAACCTGTCAAGGCCACGTTAAGTGATTTAGGTAACTTGCGTAACCATAACTTTTTTAAGAAGTCTTGAGTAAAATTTGAACCAGCGAGAAGAGCCAAAGATCTATAAAATTCTGATGGTTTCCTATCTCCCATATCACTGTCAGTAAGAATCTTATCTAATTTAGTAGTCTCACTTAAAGAATGACGTTCAATCAAAATCTTTTTCAAGTTAATATACCGATCATTTATAGAAGGATTTTGAATAACATCTAAAACCTTGATTATAACTTCCTGTGGGAGGGCAGTTATAATATACTCATACTTAGTTTGATCTGTAGAAATGCCTTTAGTCGCAAACTGCATTTCGGCATGTACAAACCAGGCTTCTGGACAATTTGTCCAAAACTGAGGGAGCTTTACAGAAGAAGCACAAACTTCTAACTCTACCTGTGAAGCCCTTTCAATAGGATTATTAAACATATTTTGTGTATTCCTACGTTCGTTATCATCTGTAGTTGTGGGACTCGATATTGTAGGCGGTATATTTAGTGGTTGTGTTTTGTTGCGAGCTGGAGAGCGCGTTGTCATTTCAAGAGGAGAGGTTTACAAATATGTATAAACAAAAAAAAAAAACCTTAGTTAAAAATACTTTGAATATGTATATAGTGGTATAAGTTCTAAATGTTAAACAAAAAAAAAAAACAATTAATTATGTTTCTTTTTCCTTTTTTAACACCAAATAAATTCAAAAACAACTACAAATAAGCTTACTCCATTTGTTGACCTCCGTTTACTTTGAATACTACTTTCAAAAAGAATTGATTACTAGTAGTTCCAATGCGCATCCAAAAACAAGGGGGGGAAATGGAAATTTGCAAGTTTATACCGATTGAAATAAATCGTTCTCCTTTGCTAATAGTAATTCTTTTAGTAACAATAGTTCTTTAAGTTCAATCACAGACCATAAGCTTCTTGCAAGTATCTTGACTACTTAAGTTAAATTATCTGTTGATTTGATTTTATTTTGCTTTATAATAAGTTCTTCTCCTGGCAGGATCGCCAATTTATAGTTAATTGAATTAAATTTATTTATCTTATTTTTCAAATAATAATTTCAGTATAACAGGATATGTCAGGTTTATTCAACAAAATTATTAATTCTAATTCAACATTGAAAATTATAAAAATGAAAATAAAAACTTACATTACTTTAAAACAAACATTTTTAAGTACAGTGATTTATAATAACAGACCCTACACTCATACTCATATTCGAATATATTCATACTCATATTCGAATATATTCGAATATACTCATACTCATATTCGAATATACTCATACTCATATTCGAATATACTCATACTCATATTCGAATATATTCATACTCATATTCGAATATATTCATACTCATATTCGAATATACTCATACTCATATTCGAATATATTCGAATATACTCATACTCATATTCGAATATACTCATACTCATATTCGAATATATTCATACTCATGTTCGAATATACTCATACTCATATTCGAATATACTCATACTCATATTCGAATATATTCATACTCATATTCGAATATATTCGAATATATTCATACTCATATTCAAATATATTCGAATATACTCATACTCATATTCGAATATACTTATACTAATATTCGAATATATTCATACTCATATTCGAATATATTCGAATATATTCATACTCTAATATATTCGTATAATAGTATATAAGTATATTAGAATATGTTCATACTTATATTCGAACATATTCGAATATGCAATAAAGCATGTGTGTATTTATAAAGTCTTAAAGGTGCTTCGAGGGAAAACTAATGGGGGTGTGTGATACATATAACACTTCTAAAGGGAAGTTGGAGGGGTTTTTACCCTATTTTTTTTTAACTTTGTATAACAATCCTGTAAGGTTAGTATTTTTCATAAAAATGTTTGGTGGAAAAATTAACTGGAAACTGTGGAAGCGATTTAAAAAAAAATTAACTTTGTATGGCAACCTTGTTAGGGGGCGGAGATAGTGTGTTAGTAAGTTCAACAGCATTAATCAGGAAAAAATAATGGAAGTCGGTCTTACATTGCATCTGTGTAGGGGCGATTCCGGGGCAGTTAAGGAGTTTCTTATGTACAAATTTTACGGAAATAAACAGAGGTAGTCTTGGTTTTTGGCTTATATCTCTTTCACTTATCCGGCGATTTTGCTGAATTTCTATAGCAAAATTTTGGCAAGTATATCTGATGCCTTGTTAGCCCAAACAGTTAAAGAAAAAATATCAAGGGGATTTAGAAACCTGATTTCAACAGATTAACGGACAGAAGGACAATGCTAAATAAATTTTTATATCTAATGGGATCAAGAATATATAAACTTCATGGGGTCGCAAATGGATATTAAAGAAATTATAAATGGAATGACAAACTTATATGTACCCCCATCACTAATGTGAAGGGTATAAAAACTGAAAAGTGCACCGATTTCGAACCAGAAATAAATGGTCAACCTATCTATACATGGCCCCTTTTGATGTCTGCATTCAAAAGACTTCGTAGGCAAAGCTTCAAATATTTTGTAAATATTTTTTTAGAAATTTATAGTAACTGTACAACACATTCAATCTTATATTTTCAAGCAAACCCCACTACAATTTATTTAAGGAAGGTAAGAAGCAGTATCTTTAATTGATTTATTAGTCCTAATTTTATGCAAATATGCACATGCAATGAAGACTTCAGTATATGATTTGCATTAAATTTAAGAAAACGCTAGTCAAAGAAAATTTAACTAAGGTAAAATTTTATTACAATATTTAAAAAAAACGCACCAAACATTTTTATGAAAAATACTAACCACCTATCTTAAGCCCTTACAGGATTGTTATACAAAGTTAAAAAAAATAGGGTAAAAACCCCTCCAACTTCCCAAGAGCTGCCTTTAGAAGTGTTAAATGTATCACAGACCCCCATTAGTTTTCCCTCGAAGCACCTTTAAGACTTTATAAATACACACATGCTTTATTGCATAACCAAACATTGTGAAGCTATATAAGATTCCGCATAGCCGAATACAGCGCACTTAATTATTTGATTCTAAGAACCGCTCTTAATTATAGCGATCTAATTGAAATCACTTTCTGAGTCAATTAAGACCTTTTCGTCCGTCTTGTAAAGAAAATATTTGATTCAGAAAAAAACTCTCAAAAAATTGTTAAATATATTTATGCAGTTTTTGGTCGACTAAAAACAAAATTTGAATGATTAAGATAATTTAAATACACTTTTGTCTACTATAAAAATATCTAACTATTTCGTTTTACTATATTTTACAAATTTTTGGAAGAAAAAATTTAAATTTCAATTTATCTTGAAAAGTCAGTACAGGCAAAACATTTTCTGAAAAATCAATACATTTCAGTACACAAATTTTTAACCAGTACACCAAATGAAAAATCAGTACATGTACTGATGAAATCAGTACAAATGGTTACCCTAGCCATATACATACCTAAATTTTCCTTATGTTAGCACTAAATTCCTTTTTTATGCAGTTACATATGAAACATATTTTCTTATTACTTTCTTTATTAAATAAACTAAGAGGAATATTATATTTCTTGCAGTAATCTTGAATGCTAAAACCCTTAACCAATTACCAAAATGTTCTTTAATTAGAGTCAACCCATTTAATAATTGGTAAATCCTACATTCCAAAAATTATTTAAATATAATCACGTTGAAATATAACTTTAAAAAACTGGATAAATATCCCTCCAAAAAGATATTCATTCTAATCATCAAAAACTTCGTTTGAGTTCAAGCACTGGAAACTAACTTTCAAAATAATATAAAATTTTTAAATTTTTATCGGTTTTTATTGTTATTAGAAATCAACTTACAAAAACTTTTAGAATAGCTGACTTTAAAAAATTTTGCTTTTCTTCCAATAATAATCCTTAGTTTTTGGCTGGTTATTTTCTAATTAATTATATCACAGTGTATTTTCTAAAAACTTCTAGTTTGCTAGTCAATTTATAATTTTATTCATCATAAAATATGCGCTTTTGACCGATTATTAATTTGACTCACGTTCGCGAGCATAAGTGTATGTATAGTGACTTAAACGGTGTCACGATTTCGTCTCAAGTTAACACACACTATATCATAAATGTATGGTGTGTGTTAATTCCCATTGTATGTATGTGCGAATTATAGCACATATTTTATTGTCGCATGACAAACGGTAATATATTATTAAGATTTAAAAATGAAAGCGAAAAAATAATGAAATCAAAATAAATGAACCGCAGAATAAAACAAAACAAGATAAATAGAAAGAACAAAACAAAATATATATTTTCAATTCTTAGACATATGTATGTATTTACAATATACACTTGTATGAAATTTTATTTATGAATTTTTAACAACATTAAGATATATAGCTGTTTGCATGTATGTTTATCATGTAAATGTTTATGTAAAATCTGCTTTAAATCATTCCAGACATAAAAAGTTTTATATAATCTTATATATGCGTCATTTACGCCTTAATAATTAAATTTGGAAATTAGACTACCTTCTAAAGATAACTCGACGACTAGATGAAAATTCTCATACAAAATATTTACTATTTTAAGGATGCTTAAAGCATTTCATGGTGTTTTCTAATACTTATATTTAAAAACAAAACGAAAGAAAAATATTTTTTAAAACCTTAAAAGAAGGAGAGCGTTTAATGAGCTTAAAACTACAAGTAACTAGACGTAATTTGTTTTATTAATCAAGAAAAAGTTTTGTTTCCCCTTATTTCAGTGGAAGATATGGTATAATAAATGTTAGTGCGTATCGTTAAAAAATATTGTAAGATCAAAAGTCTCCTTTTTCCAAGACTATATTAACTAATTCTTTTTAAAGTGAAGAAATATACTTACTTAGGTAGCTATAACTGAGGGGTTATTCCACTAGCCGAACATAGAATCAATTTCCAGGCGCTTTGATCTTCTGCGGAACTTTTCCAATTTTTGACACCAAGTTTCGAGATATATCTTTCACTTGATCCTTTCATCGGAAATGCGGTCTTCCGTTTCTGCGTGATCCGTCGCCAAGTTTGCATTCAAATGACTTCCTAACTGGAGCAAACGTTGAATTTTGATACGCGTAACTATGCCAGTGACGACAAACAGCTCATACAGCTCACAGTTCCTACTTTCTGCCCAAGTCTGCTTGACGTCTAGAGCGTTGACACCATCAACTTGGTTTTATCTACATTCAAAGATGGAAGTTACTGCTCGCAATTTTAACCGCATAATGTCGATATCATTGGCGTAAGCTCGTAACATTTGCTGTGTTTGTGTTCCACATTTGCGTCTAGTACAACCTTTCCTAATCAGATGATAAAAAGATTACACGAAAAGCTGTCTTCTTGTCTGAAACCTCATTTGGTTTTGAAAGGCTCAGACATATTCCTGCCTACCTTAACTGAGGATTGAGTAATAGTTATGGTCGTCTTGCGGAATCGTATCATTTTTGCAGGGAAACCAAACTCAGACATAGCTTGAAACACTTTTGAACGTTTGGAGCTTCCGAAATGGCTTTATAATCAACAAATAGATGTAATGTGTCGATTCGTCTTTCTTTGGTCTTTCACAGGAATGGGCGTAGTGTGTTTGTCTGTTTGTCTAGTCGATTTTAAATTTGCAAGGTCGGCATGAAAGTCGTTTTTAACCTTTCACACAATACAATTGTTACCAATGAGAAAGAAACTTATTCCTCCTTTTTTTGTGCACAGGACATAAACCACTAAAGTTCCATTTCTCGGCTATGCGCTCCTTTAGCCAGATTGTACAAGCAAGCTAATAATACGCCTTATCAGTTTGTCGCCTCTCGCAGACGTATTTGTTTTTATTCAACCAACTATTATACTGAATACAGAAATTTTTAATATATCCACAGTAAAAATATATTGTAGAGTATAATATGTATCGGTTTTGGCCAACTATAAAATTCTTACTTGTTTTTCCATTTTTGTAGCGGTAGATTTAGACATTTTGGCAAGAACCCCTCCGAGAGGAAGAGCCCCGGACATAGCCTCAAAGCCAGCATTCTGGTAATAGCGCTTAATTTTTTGCTGCTCTTCATTTTTGTTAACTAAAATAATGATTGGCAAAATGTTAATATGGGCCACTTTTCTTGCCGTGGGTTCAAAACAAGTTAATGTTTAGAGGTGAAAAGTTTACAAATTATATTTTGGTAGCTTTTATAACTTTTAACCAACAAAGATGCATAGAAACATAGTTCGAGTTTTAGTCGTCAGCTCTCGAAAAAAGATAATATGGTTTCGATATTTTTTTCAAATTTCGACCCTAGGGAGCCAAAATTATATGTTGGTACTTTTAAAGTTCTTTTTGTTCCTTCTGAAGCAATAATGATGGAAACTTTGTTCGACTCTTCCTAAAAAAGTATAAAAATATGTTTTTGGTATTTCTTTGAAAATGCAAACCAATGGGTTGAAAAGGGTTTCTAATAAGTTCAGCGTTCAACTAAGTGGGCCAAAAGTATTTTTTTTTCACAAATTGGACACTTTTTCCATTTTTTGGGATTGTAAGTTTACACACATGAAATAAGCGGCTTTTGAATCGAGTTAAAGTCGGTTGTCATTTAGGCAATCAATGTCTTGAAATATGAAATTAGAGATTACTAACCCAGATAAAGGTGGTCAAAGAGCAATTTTGTTCACATGTGTTGCACGTTTTTTGATTTTTAGGTTATGGGTCTGAAATAAATTTTTTTTAACTCTTATTAAGTAGACGAAAAGTATTGTTTTACATTTCTGGTAGCTTTTTAAATTTTTTTGGAATTTGTATACTAAAAGAAATATCAAACAAAGGTAAGTAACAAGTATTTCATATATTTGGGACATGCTTGTTCATTTAAAAGGTAAACAATTTTAAATTGCGTGCCAAATTTATTTTAAAAATTCAGGCAAATTTTATCTACCGTCTTATGCACCAAGTACTCTTCGTCATTTAGCAATTTGTTTTAGCTAATGGCAACAACTGCGCTTACGAAGTAGCGGGTTAATTGCTAGTAAAAATTATATAAGTGCAATTCCTCATTTTTAAAACAAATTTTTAACTATAATTTTATAAGTATGTAAATGGGAATATTTTTTTTAAATGTCATGCTGCCTATACCTTAAAAAAGTGTGGAAATATATAAAAAAATTGGGATAGGGCATCATAAATCCTTTATCATAAAAAATTAAGAAAAGACAACCCCCATTGGCTACACACTTTCAGTTACATTGCATGGGGTGTGCTTTTTGTTTTGTTCTTTTACTGTTTGATTTATTGCCATCACATTTTAAGGATTAGATTTTCCCACTCGTAAATAGAATAAATATTGGTGTAAGTATATTAGAAGACATCACGCAGTTTATTAAGTTACCTTGTTTGGTAGTTACATATCTCAATTGCATTTTACTTATGTATTTAAAAGCCAAATTAATTTTTTGTTTTTTCCCTTAGTTTTTCCTTTGTTTGTTTTGAAATAATAAAATTCCAACCAAACACCCAACTTCTTAGCCTTCTAATTTTTATACTTTATTATAGCGTTAATTTGACTCTAATGTGCTAAAGTCGTATATTTCTACACATTTATTTGTTTCGTGTTTTTCTTGCCATTCTTTAACATTCAAACATTCCTATGTATAGGTAAATGAATAAGCACGTATGTATATTGTTTAAAAGCTTGAGTTTGAGTTAGAGTTTGCAACACAGCAGTATATCCTCTTATGTCTTTGTACTCTGTTTTTTGTTTTTTGCACTTCAAGTTTTTATATTGTTTTTGCTTTATGTTATAATAATTTTTCTTAATATTTACTAGCCACAATTATAGGTGATTTGTCAACGCGGCCCACAATGTGAATTTTGCGATAAAAAGTAAAACATTCATCTTAGTCAACTTAAGAATCTACTGCCGCTTTATATCTGCATGAATAAAAGAATGCCACTCCTAGGTCTCCCTGAATAATGGGCACTTAACCTGCATGAAGCAAATCCTAACTACCAAGCATTTCGTTTTATTGTTTTAATGTTGGTAATGAAATAAATAATCGTATAACATTAATTAAGAAAGAATACGTTAACGTTGGCTTTGTTTCAAATTTTGCTTTCTTATAGAATTATTTTGAAACGTCCTTGAGGTTAGTTTTTTCTAACGAATATGTCAGTTTGCATTTATTTGCTATTTTGTTGTAAGAAAATTTTAAATAATTATGAAATATTTTATTTAAATATGTTTTTTTTAACCTTCACGTGTTAAGATGTAGAACAACAAATGAACTGTTTCTGTTTCTATAACCAGGTTTTTGCTTTGTAAATTGTAATGTTTTGCCGCTATGGAGAATATTAGCTGTGTAGTCCCTTTTGTTGTGAAGTTACTACTAAATAATTTTAATTTTTTTAAACGGGGGTTATATGATCCAAAAAAGGGATTTGAGTTAAAATTAAGTAATCGGCAATCTCAGGTCAACAGTGTCCTTTCTCTTCAAATGAGTCTGTACGCAATGTTATAACATGTTTCAAACGAACGTATTTTAATGTGTTTCCAGCTGACTTAAATACAAGGTGTCCGCCGGCAAGGTATACTACTTTGTTTGTTTATAATTTCTGATTAAATAAAAGAAAACGGACATGATACTGATAAGTGTTTTATTTAGTTTCGGTGTCTTTTAGCCTCACAAATGCGAACCCTTTTGAGCTTTTTTTATTACATTGTCACAAATTTCATGCGGTATTTCGTTTATTTAATCACGAATATTTGGTTTAAGTTGCTCCAGCCTTTCTTGTTTGTTTTAAAAAGCCTTGCTCTTAAGATATCCCCACAAAAAGAATTCCGGAGCAGCAAATCAGGCGACCTGGGGCGGCCAACAATCATCACCATGTCTTAGAAAACTTGTTGTGGAAAGAGATCTTGCCGTAATTCCAGTTTAATCCTGGCTGTATGCGATGCGGCATTGTCTTGTTGATACCATATGTTAATCATGACCAAAGCATGGTGCTTTCAGTTTCAGAAAAGTAAGGTGGAATTTAACACCTTCGAAAGATCATTTTCCGGTTTAGGAATCAAGTTTACCGAGGCAATCTTTCATAAAAGTAATCAAGCCGCACTTTAGCTTTGAAAAACAATAAAATTATTTTGTTTGCTGAGCGGGGTAACCCCAAAATCATTTTTGTGCTTGCCATATTCAAACCAAGTGGGCTTTTAGCATCTAAGCTCTCAAAAGCTTCTTTTGCATCTACAATTTGAATAGTGTTTCTAAAGACCGTCTGGCAACAATAGGCGGCATTATATTGGAAGGGTAAAATATTCTCTAAATGATTTGCGATAAAATCATATTATCCTTTGTAATTTCTTCCTAGAATCCTCTTAGATTATACAAAGGGGATTTTGCTGTACCAGGGGTTCCATGAACTTGGTCTGATCGTTATAGATAATTATTTTTATGAGGGTTCAAGTCTACCCTTCCCAGCGTTTCCTATATGAGTTCAACAAATTTCTGAGTTGTGGTGTGTACTCCTTCAGGGCGATCTTTGCCTCACCATTCACTTCGAACTCGTCTTGCTTCAGACAAAAGCTGTTTTGTTACAATAAGCCTAATGGTAGCTAGAAGAAAAATGATCTTCATGCTGTTTATGAAGACTACTAAGAAATTAAAAGATGTTTTTCGTAGGTTTTAACAGTAGGTTTTTCGAGAATTAGTTATAATAAATTTTTACCAGTGTACTGTTTTAGAAAAAAAAAACTAACTAGCTTTGGCTTCGCGACGACTGCAAGTAAAATTTTTTATAGGAGAGAAGTCAAAAAATAATGGTTGTTTCCATTTTTTATACAAAATAGTACAAAACGCGACGAAAACTGTTTGTTCTGGAAAAATGAATTTATGCAGATATATGTTGCCTGCATAAAGCACTCGGAGAAGCCTTCTATCCATTGGTCCTTAATTATTTACTTGCTTTATGTAGCCGAGCCACCACATTATGTATCCCTTGGAAACAATAAAATAGCAACAGGGTGCCCCGGTAGGTCAGTGGTAAGTGCACAAGCCTACCAGTCTGGGGGTTGTGGGTTCGATTCCCACCAGAGACCCTGGTAAGTCTGCTTCATTCTTCAATTCTTTCTTTATTTCTTCTTTCCTTCTATCTCAAGCTATTCTATCTGCCTCTCCAGGTAACACAAAGGGACCGAATTAAGCGGACCCAAGTGAGCTGTAATCTTTCCTTCAACGGCTGCCTGTTCTACCTAACCTAACCTAACTATTTTTAAGCTTAGAACAAAAAAGCTTACGACTTTAATAAATTAACAAAAACATGAAATGAAAACTTTAAAATACAAAATACAGTGTGACACAGCAAACGCCTTTTCGATTCCATGTCCTTGGTTGGCATATGGTCATGCAAAGATTGCTAAGATTGTTGAATATAGCAGTAATTACTTGATCCCAAGACTGACCTTCATTGGGAAGCCAGATATAACTATTTAGGAATGAAGTTAGTTGTTAAGCTTTGCTCAGATCACGGACGGATCTAAGGTGGAGGGAAGCGACTGCAGTTTTTTGCCAGAAACTGGACTTCAAGAAGTTCTTTGAACTTTCTGGTCAATTCAGTCTATTTCTTGCAGCCCAACATGATCCGACCTTTCTTTGTTCTCTCATACGAATAATTCTCAGGTAATCTTATTTATTGTTAGTCAGTTGGTGGTTAGGACAATCTCCGCGTACCTTACTTGCTTTCCAATTGTTCAGGCATGCAAAGAATCCATTAGTAGGTTGTTTGCGGTGGAGTTATTGCACACCTACTGGGTTTGGCGACACAGGATAACGATATGGCAGACAAACTGGTGAAGCAAGGGGTCAATTTTCTTATGGAAAGGGCAACGGATATTCGTTCTCAACTTCAGTTCTCCAATGGGAGTACAGACTCTGTGGTTAGGGTCAGAGCCACGGAGGTCTGGGTGAATACCAATTCGTGTAGAGTTTCCATAAGTATGTGGAGATCTTATGACCCAAGGGCGACGAAGTATCTTTTGCGTTTTCGAAGGAGCGTTTGTAGAATTTAAGTGGGGATGATAAAATGTCATTATTGGGCAGCAATTCATGCCAAAAGAGCAGGTGGACTGGCCAGCGATGATTGTAGATTCTGTGGTGAACCGGTGGATAGGAAAACTTTTGAGCATATTTTGTATTACTGTACCGAGCTTGTTCGTTCCAAAGAAAACTCTCTTGGGTTTTATTGGTTCTGAAACCTGAAGGAAGTACCTGCCGTTGAAAATACAAGACTTCTGGTAATACTAAGGACTGAAAAGGTCTACGTAGTGTTCCGAAGCCAGCCAGTTCAGCCTAATCTTACCTAAGTGATAAATACTTTGCTCGGAAATCGATCAAGCTCTGGCCGAAGTTTTTGGATTCTATGTATTGATTATCAGTGTGATCTTTTTTAAAATTTCTGTGGGCTAGGAAGAGAGGAGTCTCAGTTATAGTCAGTCTGACATTTAATCGGTAGCTCCAGATATTGTTTAACAAAGTTTAAATTATTAGTCCGCGCTTAGATAAATGTATATCCCATCATATTTTCCCACTAGATATATAAATTCACACATGCATACGCAAGTGTGTACCTGTTTGGACATAACAAATTTCAAATATCAATGCACGTTATATATTATCACTTTGTTCAGCTTGTCACGCCCTATGGCAACTAAGTCAATTATCAGTTTTTTCTAAGCGTAAGTATTCATGCTTCCAAGGTGACATCAAATAATTGTCACTTTCAGTTTAAAGAAAAAATCTTTCAGCTTTAACTGATGACATTTTCATGTATTTGTTAAATTTCATCAGAAGCAACTTTGTTTCAATTTAACAAATTCACCCCACATTTTCTCTGTAAATTTCAAAATACATAAATACTTTCCTACTTTTCTCTATATGGTGCGAACTTTTCCTTTTATTTAACGTCGTTTTGTGTTGTTCACATTTGTGCCGGTAGCATCTCTTAACCCAAAAATTTATTTATAAATCTTTCTTTTCAGCAACAACCTAGCAACCTGGCACATGAGTTGTATTTACTCATTTGCGTATTGGTTTCGAACTTTTGTTTTGTGTAGCTTTGATTCAATGGCATCTGAAGTGTATTCAGTGAAAACATTTCTGTTAATCTTTGTACCTTCATTTTCGACTTCATGAAGGTATTGCTTGTTGCGTGATTAATACAAAAGTATTTGGTGAAAGGAGAAAAAAAGATAAAGTATTAAACTTATTTGTTGCCACCTAAGAAAAGTTTAAAACACCCTTCTCGGCTTGATGAAAAAGAGTTTAATAATTTGGAATAACAATTATTTTAGTAAATCGGTTCCTACTGCAGTAAATTAACATGTGTAGAACCCAGAACTTCTTTTAACTACTATGCATGTCATTCTTATGTATGATTCAGTTTTTTTTTTTGTGATTAGTCAGGTGCTGCCTTGCAAAAGTAGACACTTTAACAAACTCAATATAGCATATCGAGTTGTTCACGTAGTATGCAAAAACACTTTCTGAATGTATGCGGGTTAGAAGCTAAATGCAATTATTTTGGTTAACATTTTTCAAAAGCGTTATAGATGAAGTATTAATGATTTTTTCCATTCACACAGAAGAAAAAATCTTGCATAAATTTTCTCTTAAATTCCGAAAACTCTATACGCCAGTAAGCACATAGCTACGTATAAACGTATGTGTATATGCAGGAGTTAAATAAGTATGCATTTTCTTACGATGCGTAATCTACCAGCAAGTTCCTTATATAATACTGAACAAGTTCTTGTCGCCTACATACTTACCTGGCTTTCCAAATATCCGACACTTCTACAGTGGAAATATTTAAAATCTTTTACTTGGCTGAGAAAGTATATATTAGGCTTCAGATCTTCGGTTTTCTCTTCGAAGCTACAGCCATTTTGGAAAAAAAATTTAAATTATAAATTTTAAATATGTACAAGGTAGGCCAAAAGAAAACATCCTATTGGAAGATGCTCTTGTTTTTGCAAATGATGGCCAATGTCAAATCTTTTTTGACATTTGTGAACTAGATAGATGCAGAATACAAGTAAAAAAGCCATGGAACGACACATTTCCCAAGAACACTTCGTCTGTGGTGCTAGCGCAGCGGAAATTCTGTCGACGATTCCCGTGTCGTCCCGCACTGACTGCGCAAACACTGCGCCGCTTGACCACCAACCTTGAAGAGTATGGGACCAAGCAAGATGCTGTTAAGAGCGGACGGCCTCGGAGCGCTGGTCTGCCAAGAATATCGCCGCTGTTGGTTAGGATGTCAAGCTATTGCCAGAAACATTGACTAAATACCGTGCCTCGAAATTAGCTATTGGCCGGTTGGTTTAAGGCGAGTTTTGGTCAAAGACCTGAGCATGTTCCCATACAAAATCCATTCCGTGCATCAGCTTTTGCCTTTCAACCGCCAAACCCGTAAGCCATCCTCAACTTTAAAGCTGAAGTGGACGATTTTTAGACCAAAATTATAACGAGGGATGAGGCTCATTTCCACCTCAGTGGTTAGGTGAACAAGCAAAACTTTCGCTTGTGGACACCGAGAATCCATAAGTAATCCACAAAGAGCCATTACGCCCACTCAAATAGACTTCTGTTCACACAGGAGAAGACAACGGGCCATTTTTTTCAAAAGCGCCGCTGTTCAAGCGACAACAGTGGACAGTGCGTGCTATAGCACCATATTAGCCTAGCTTTTTCTGCCGTAATTAAACGAATTAGAACTGAAAAATATGTGGTCCCAGCAAGACGGAGCAGCGGCAGGCACTGCACGAGCCACAACCGATATTCTGAAGGCGGCGCTCCCAGGTCGCCTCATCTCTCGTTTTGGTGATTTACATTGGCTCGTAAGATCGCTCAATTTAACCATTTCAGATTTTTTTGTGGGGCTTTTGAAGTCCCGCGTTTGTTAAACAAGTTTGAAACCCTGAAAGCTTTTAAGGACAACATTCGACACGAGCGCTAGAACATGTCCTTCAAAGTTCTCGCCAAAGTGATGAAAAGTGCCACAAAACGAGCTCGTAAAGCAATCAATTGTGACGGCTACTATTTGGCCGATATCATCTTCTTAATTCGACAAATACGGTCTAACATCTCAAGTAAGCATAATCAAAAAACAGAACCGAAGTTTTTCATTTAGAAAAAAATGAGAGCCAAACCACATTGGATGACTTATCTTGGCCCACATTGTATAAAATAATAACAATAAAAAAAATGTTATCTTTAATTAAACTACGTATGTCAACAAATTGCTTTTAGGGTATCTCTTTTACTCTTAAATCCATCTTTTTAAGCTTACACTTAGTATGATTTTGAGTTTAAATCAATCTTTTTTGTCTCAAGTGTGCCTTAAAGCATAAAATTTGTACTAAAAAAATCGTACTTGGTTTAAGAAAATCCGTACTCAAGGTACTTTTGACACCGCTACGGCTTAATTTTAGTAAAGATAACTTGGTTTATTTGTTGTGTACAGCTATCCTGTCACTAACTGAATGAAGCAGTTATTTTCAAAGATTTTGATTCAACCTAAAAGGCAATTGACCAATAATATAAGGTTTCCCGGTTAAGGAAATAGCACAGACTTTCGAAGCCTTCATTTGTCTGGGAAAAGTTCTTCTTTAAAACACTGCTTTCGCATTACCAAAAAGATCAATCAAGATTGTTTCCTACCTATATTTTGAGTTTCGGTTTTGAAAAGCATTTATCATTGGCCCTTTGTTTCCTTCTATTTTGTGCGTTCTTTGCGGTTTTTAATGAAATATTTTTCGGCAAAGACAAATACGTCAAATCGTTTTGTGCGCAATATGTCTAGAAATTAAAGTGAACACGATTGTGTATAGAAGTACAAAGCAGTTACGTTAAACTGACTTCTTAGCCTTTATTTTGGCTGTTACAACTATTTTACACAAACTTATATGTACATGTTAAAAGGGTTGTTGAAGCTGAATCTTTTACTTCTTTTGATTGTTTTTACTGTCTGTAGTACGAAAATCTAGATCTGTATTGTATTAGTCTTCTGACGTTGCAGTAGGTATCCTCAACTATTTTTTTTGGGCGCCAAGCCTATGGATCTTGTGATATGTGTGTTCTGTAAAGTTTTCGTACTTTTCTACTTGGTCACAGTAAGCATGACATTTACGAAATTCCAAGCCATTCTTTCTATTTTTTAAGGAACTCTTTATTAACGTATGATTGGTTAGGGATCTTGTATCTTCGGTACGAAAAAATTCAAAAAAAAGCAAAATTTTTATCGCAGACTATGTTGTACTTAACAAGAAAATCAGGGTACTTACAACTCTCCTTGCTTTATTTTATCAGGACTGATAGTGACGGTTTCAAGAAACAGGTTAGCAGTTGCAAGAAATATTATACTTATCACCTAAAATTTATAAATCATCAAGCCTCACCTCTAAAAAAGAGACATTCGCTGCCTACCTTATTCCTGGTAATTACATACCATTTTCAAAGAACAAAATTTAATTATAAAAAAACACTTAAGGTGGCCATAGCACTGAACTTTAGCAACAACCAAAGTAATAACACTAATAAGCAGTTTGAAAGGAAGCTTCTAAGGGCCGCTAAATAATTTCCGTGGTATCAGATAAGAATCCCGGGTTTTACTAAATCACAATCTGGTAACCTTTTTTTTTGTTGCCAAATCGAAAGCATCAAGATTTTTTAGTTCATTTTAGTTTCAACTTGTTCCAAAATTATCAAATAAAGAATTCATGTTGCTACACAGAAAGAAAAATCGCTTTCTAAAATCAAGAATTTTATTCTTGAATTTATCCAAAATCTTTCTTGAAATTACGAAAGTACGATCCGTACTTACATTTTCTTAAATCAAGCCTATTCGGATTGATTCAACAAATCAAGCGAAAAAAAGCTTTTTGTTTTAATATATTATTTTACGTTTGAAAACAAAGTGTCTCGGTGGCCTAGAGAAAACGCGCTTGTGCTGCAGTGCAGAAAGTCCTTGGTTTGAATTTCAGCTTCGGTAAGTATAAAAAATTAAATTTTGAAATTGTAAATTTTAAGTGTCTATAAAATAAAAATAAACTATAAAATTCTTCTTCTTTAATAAAGCTTCATAAGTCAAAAAAAACGACATTTAATTTTCGAAATAATCCCGTTTACGGCTTAAATCAATCTTTTTTTGGCTTAAATCAAGTACGGCTCCAAACTTAAATCAATCATTTTTTGGCTTAATTGGGGCTAAAAGTAAGAAATTCATACTTGAAAAATTTTACTTGGAGTAAGATGTTTCGTACTTGATTTAAGAAAAACCGTACTCACCGTACTTTTGACACCGCTATGGCTTGATTTAAGTAAAGTTTACTTAAAATATTTTTTGTGTGTACTTAATGTATTATGGTGTATCTTAAAAATGGTCTGACATACATTATATCATTGTACCTACTTGTGATAATAAGCCGGTCAAATAAATTTTAAAATATAAATTAAAAAGTTAAATATGAGGACTTAATTTGTATCTTAAATGTAGCTTTTTGATAAACTAGTGAAATTGAAAAATTTTCGTTTTAAAATTCATTAATGTAACTAGAACTAGAATTTTACTTTTAACTAAATTTTTTTAAATTCACTTTTTTGTTAATATTTTTCAATTAAGTGTGAGTGTTTTTAGGGAATAATTTTGTACTAAATTTGCATATAACACCAATTTATGTAAATCACCATTGTGTTCGAATTTTTGATCCTATTTTGTCTTTTTTTAGTTTTTGTTGAAATTTTTTATTTTTAAATTCTTGTGTTTTACGCCCCCAAGCGCATTAGCTCTCCACACATACATACATTGTTTTGTGTGTTCATTGTATATGAGGTTTTTGAATATTTGAATACTGTGTTTTTTATATTTCTTGACAATTATTCATATAAAATTTGTTTAGTTTTCTTATATTTGAATGTAGATATCATGTGTTTGACTGTTAAATGAATTCCAAAGTATTGAATAGTTGTTGTGGTTATTGGACATGATTTTAGTAAAACCAATAGACGTTCTTGTTCAAGTCATTTTGACTTATCTTAACCCTACATCTTTTAGATTACTTTTGGGTAAAAATCGAATCTAAAAATATTGTTGCCAAAACTTGTTAAATTGTATTGTAGAAGATAATTTCTAGTTTGTTATTTTAAAGTCCATACTAACACTTATGCAAAAAAAAAAAAAATTTAATTTCCAACATAACAAAACTGTAAAATTTCTTATGGATTTCTTCGGAGAATATATTATAAAATAGTCTCCTGATCCCATCGACAAGAAATTTATTTTTGTAGTCCATTAAACGATGTTCATCCATTTATCTAGCTGTTTTTTCAGGTGTCATTGTTATCAAGGTACCTTAAGGCTTTCCTTGATTAAATTTTCCATACAGGAGTTTCTAGGAATAGGATTTCAACATTCTGGTTATAATCGATTTTTTCTCACAAAGTCTCCATAAAATATTTTTCCAAAATAAGATTCATTAACTATTACTGCCTCACATATTTTTCTATCTTAAAACTGAATTTTATTATCAACGATGTAAAGTTTTAAAAAAAATTATGTAAACGTAAGTCTGTTTAAAATAAAAGATTTATGGGATTGATTAAAGATAGGGTCCTATTTGATTCCTTTCCCATTGGAGAGTTGGATAAATGCTTAATGCAAGGTGTCACCGAAATGAAACTTGGCTTATAATGCTCATGTTAACAAAAAAAAAATAATTCGTAACATTTCTTGACTCTCGGTTTATATTACACTTAAAAAGGAAAACATTGAGAGCTGCAAGCATTCGATTTCACCTTTTTTTTTATAAATTTTTATAATTAATAATAAAAAAATAATAAATGTTATTTCGTTTTCTTGTAAATGCGTTTAGCAAAAAGCAGCACTTTTAACTAAAAGTAATTTCTTTGAAATAATATTCTATTTTCTTAATAAACTCGTAAAAAAATAAAATCGCACAACATTTGAGCAAGTGGCAAATAGATATATTGTCAAACATCACTGAAAGTATTTTAACGGAATAAATTCTTAATTTGGGGCTTTTTTTATTTTTTTGAGACAAGACCTACAACCCATTCTAGGTCGTTGTCCAAGTTTATTAACTGCAGTTTTTTCCTACATAAGTCCTTCTATTAAAGTCACCTGATCTCGCATCAAGGTGTTGCTCTGCACACAAAATATTTAATACCCACATATTATAAGTGGTGGGAGTATGATGAATTTAGGCAGATGTTTGTAACAAATAAAATGTATTCTTCAATCCGTTCGCCCATCTGTCTGGAAGAGTATTTTAAGACAAAAGCACAGGAGAATATTTTAGAGGTATTATTAGGCCATTTACACAAATTTGTTTTTTTATTTTTGGTACCAAAAAACGTCGACTGAAGTAATCGATTATAAATCAGTTTTTACAGTTCCCCCAAAATAATATCCTTTCGGAATAAGCATTAAGGACTATGACTTTCGCAAATTTAATTTTCCAAAAAAATTTTTACGTTTATAAGATCCTTTAGCAAATAGTTTATATTAAATTTGATAAAGAACGGAAACAGTTACATAACTTTTAATATAGATAAAACCATTTATTTGTTGTTAATATACCACAAAATTTAAGATTTTTTTATGCTATACCTTACCGGGAATGATGAAATTGGCTTGGGAATTTTGTATAAGTTAAGTCCGTTTGCAATTAAAACAAACATATTTTAAGAATTATATCACCCACATAAATTTTTAGTTTTTTTGCATATCTTTTATTATTGAATATTTACGCAAGCTAACAATCAGTATTTAAATCTTAAAACTGCTTTTTTGGAGCCAATTACAACTCTTGTTGCTTTAGCAAACTTAGAAATATTAAGCGCTTAGTAATGCAATTCGAAGCATCAAATATTCCTTGTTTGTTACATGTCAAATAAAACACATGTTATATCATTTCTTTTGTAAATCATTCACAAAGGAAAACAAACTGTTTAGCTAAACAAAAATTCATGTCATCAGTTTTTTGTTTTATAAAAAGCGAGGAAACTAAAATAAAACAACATCGTTATTAGTATTAAAGAGGAAACGGATAAAGCAAAAACCCAATTGATTTATGCTTTTGAAAAAAATAGAAATTAATTTAAAATAAGCAAAAGAAAATACACCGTTATAGCAAATTGTAGCTAAAAAATAACGCATTACTAGCACTGTTTGGTCCGCCCATTTGTTTGCATATTAAGAAACAAAATCTAAAAATATTTTTTGTTTAAAAATAAAAAAAGGTGTAACTAACTTACAAGCTATCAGAGCTTTTATAAAAATTTTAAGGTTAAAAAAAATGATTTTAACCATAACTGCATAAATTCTGAAAATATAATAACTTTTAAATGTATTTTAGTATTAAAGAGTAAAAACTTTTAATATTTGACTTTTATTCGAAATTCACTGATTAATTTACGCTGTCAAACATATACCTACGTATGAGCAATATTTATTTATTATGACAAGTATACGTACGTGTCATGCCGGTAATATAAATACCAGATAGATCGACCGACTAATATTCGACCAGTTTCAACCGGTTTATTTAGATCACAAGTTTTAAAATTTTATAATAAACCGGTTTTTAACACGAATAACAACTGGTTATTGTTTAAAGGTATAAGTATTGTAAATTGTAATAAACATATTTGAAAGATTACAACCGCATTAACACTAAGTAACCGAAAATTGTTTAATTTAAAGGCATACACAGAAAGAAAAAACACATTAAAAATTAAAGAATTTTCTTCTTAAACTTATCCATAATGATACTTGAAATTTTTATATAAGACCCCTTCTAAGGTTTCCTGAATACAAGTTAATGCTGATTACTAAAAAGAACAAGCAGAAAAACTCAATATATTTTAATATTTAAAAACAAAATATCTCTGTAGCCTAGCTGGTGTCCAGAAAGTCCCAGGTTAAGTCCCAGCTACGGCAAGTACAAAAAAAGCTTTAATTGTAAAAGATTAAAAATGTTAAAAATGAAAATAATATATAAATTTCTCCTTCTTTAATAAAACTCCATAAGTCAAAAAAAAAACAAGTTTTCATTTTTGGATTAACTTTACTAACGCTTAAGCCTATCTCTTTTAATTAACTCTAAGTACAGTTAAGAGTTGAAGTCTTTTCTTTTTTGTTCTTAAAGTAAAAAATTTGTAGTAGGTAAATAATACTTGGTTTAAAAAAATCAGTACTAATCGTACTTTTGACGCCACAAAGGCTTGGTTTAAGTAAGGTTAATTTGGTTTATTTTTTTGTCTGTATAGTAAAATAAGGGGAAATTATTTAAAATTTTTTATGATCAAGTAACTCAAAATAGTTTAAAAAAGAATGTTTTTAATTCTTTGAGTAATGACATAATATCCGTTACAAGCGAACGCAAAAAGCTGTAAAAAATCATGTTATACCAATGCAGCAATCTGTCAGAGTAGGCAAAGAATTTTAAACAAAAAACACAGTTCTTGCAAAAATGAATGAAATGGAATAAATGAAAAGTCCAGAGATATGCTGTATTACAGGGGCCAGGAGTAGTACACCACAGGCAGCGCTGAATATCATTCTACATGTTTTTCCAATCGAGGATTTTGCTTCTGGAATAGCGCCAAAGAGCTTGTTTAGGCTCAGGGAGTCAGGTATTCTTGACTTTCGGATCTTTCCTGAGGTCGTGTTTCCGAATATGAATGTATGGAAGGGCCCCTAGTACCTGTATGAGGGGTGTGTTGTCTTTGTTAATAGATCAAGGATGGAGGCGGCCACGCGACTTGGTGTCTATATAATGGGCACGGGAGTAAGAATGTTATACAGACTTCCAAACGAGTGCAGCGTTTTATAGGCTAAAATTCTGGCGGTGACGAGAGCCGCGAATTTAATGGGAGAAGGTGCGTATAGAAAAAGGTACTGTGACAATCAACGTTGATAGTAATAGCACGTTCAAGGCACTAGAGGGGAATTTTGTCAGGTCTATACTAATCGACGACTGTAGACGTGCTCTTAAAACGATCATGGCGATTATGGGATAAGCTCTGTTTGGTTCCTTGTCATTGTGACGTTTCCAGTAATGAGACTGCCGATGAATTGCCAAAAAAGGAATCTACCGGGGATATTGGACTTGGTTGTAAGCCGGCAAGGACACCGTTGCATTTCTACGATGGGCTGATAGAGACTTGGGTAATGGATAAGTTGGACCAAACCTGGAAGGAGAGGGCTGATTATGGGATCTCCAGACTTCTGTTGCCCGAGCTGGACAGGATGGGCGCTGACCTGTTGCCTAAAGAGGACAGGGGGTTCTGAGGTACATAACTTGGACCCTTACGGGACAATGCAATATAATGAGATATATCACAAGCAAACTGAAGGGGAGCCCTCCAAATTTCTTTAGATTTTACGGGGATGAGGTGAAGAAAGAGACCGTACAACACCTTGTTTACCGCTGCCCTAGGCAGCAGATCCACCAACAGAAGTGTTTGAGGGGGCGCTTTTTAGATGGACTTGGTGAGATCTCTGGCTGTAGGCTACGGAAAATCATAGGATTCAATAAACGGGCTGGGTGGTGGGTATATAGGGGTTCAGCCTTTACGATTACTGTCTTCTTCTGACTTTTTGCGGACACCACTCTTGCTCTATTTTCTTATTTTTGTATCGCTGGACCTATTAAATTCTTGTTTTTCCTATTTTTTGCACCCTTCTGAAGGAATTCGCAATGGTTCTAAGGGCCTCTGGGTGAAGGGAGCGAGTTTCACTTGCTGCTATTCTTCTTAACCTAACCTATCCTTTAGCTACAGTAAGTAACTTAAAACCTACTTCTTCAGACACTAAACATTTACTTTGCTTTAAAAAGTTTACATTTGTTTAGAACCAGGAGAAAAGTTTAAATGTGTCTCTATGAATCACAGCCCTAAGATCTCAGTTGAAGATATAAAACGACTTGTGACCATATTATTAAATTTTCCCAAAAATCGTTAAATGCCCAAAATAGGTGAAATACAAGTAACAAAAGATGTGAAGGCAGATGTGACTGTGGAAAATGGAGTGTAAAATAAATTCACAAGCAGTCTTGTCATTAAAAAAAAAAAACAGTTTGGGCAACTAAACAAAAATTCCGACAAAATGCAATAAAAAATTCAAAGTCAAAAAAAGGAAAATGAGAACAAAGCAATTTACGGGTTCATTAGAATTGGAACAAATTAAACAAAAAAACATAACAGCGATCTGTATTGAATTTGCTAATAATTAGACTTTTGCTATAGCAACAATATATTGTTGTTATTATCTTTGTAAACTAGAGAAAATTTTTTTACCCGATTTACCCGTTTTTTTCTGTTTTACAGATGTCAATTTTGGAATATAAAAAAGTACGGCTGTTCAGTTTATTTGTAAACATCCTTAAATAAAAACAAATAAGTCTATTTTTTTTAAGCTTTATGTCTATTTTTGTATTTATTTTTTGTACAAATTTTTCAATATTTCGTCACTCCGTTGTGTGACATCATCAGAAGGTTATTTTTGTTAATTGTTATATTTGTTATAATGGGTTTAAAATTAGCTTTCGGCTTTTTGGTGAAGAATATTTATATAACGATTATAATATAAATATTGTAACCAATTAAAGCACTTCTCTTGTACTAGAAATGCTCCAATTCTTTAATGTATTTTCAAATTTGTAGTTACTTTTTTTAATTTATTTTTATGCTTCTGATGGGTAACTTAACATGTTTATGAATCCCTACAAATATCTCTAAGCTTTATGTTTTAATTGAATTTCTTAATTTTGGAGAATATTCACCCGCTACTGTGTCAATTTAAGGAAAAACAGCAAGTAATGAAATTAAAAATTAATTAAGGAAATGTACGTTTTATTATGCTAAACAAAATGGTCTGGTAATTTTATTAATGTTGTTTTTTTATTAAGCGAAAAACACACTGGCAGTGAAAGATATATAAATGTAAATTCTAATCTAATTTTCAATTAGAAAGAGTATTTGTTTTTTGTTTAAGTACAATGCTTCATTGGTAAATTTCTTTACTGCTGTAATTATTTTAATGAGGAGTGTTAAAAGAGACAGTCAATGTAAATTTGTATACATTTTAATTCATAAAGAGTGAACATTTTCTAATGGACTTATTAAAATTACAAAAACATAAAATAATAGTAAAAAAGTCCAAAAGAAATTTGAACAAACAGCCGCAAATTAAAACAAACAACTAATTAAGAACTCCTTAGGGGGCTTTTCTGTCGCATTTGACTATTCGGATTTTATACCCTTCACCTGAATGCTATGGCTGACTTTAAAATTTGTCAACTTTACACTAATTTTTTATGCTAAAAATGTTGCTAAAAATTAATTTCTATCAAATTTGTCCCCTGAAAATAAAATAATGTACAGAAAATATAATTTTAAAATATATTCATTTAGATGCTGTTTAAATTTATTTATGTTATGAAACGTTACTAACGGGCTGAAAAGAGTTTTTTGAAACTCATGCAAAAAAAAATAAAACAAAAAAATTATCTGAAAAAGTATATATTGATAATATTTTATGGCATCTTAACCAATAAAAAAAGAAATATAATTTAAATAAATTTTGATGAAAAATATTAAAGTAGAGGGAACAACTTAAAAAATTATTTAAATTGATAATAGGACAAGTGCGCGTAATGTGGTATAGGCAGGTAAAGTAAGTTTTCTCTTAACCTAACAATATAAAAGTAACAGAAATAGGCTAAATAGATTACGGCTCTCAGAAAATTAAAAAAACGACATTTTAATATCATTTGCAAATAATTTTTAATGTCAGCTGCAAAAAATCGCTTTGGTGTGTGATCGACTCTTTTTTTTAATGTTGTAAAAACACAAGTTTTTTCCTTAAAGGTATTTTTAAAAAATTTTAAATTTGGGAATAAAGCAATTGGCAAGTACTAAACAAGCGAAAAACTCATGCAGTGGCTTCATATAATTCATACTTTTTAAAATTATATAAATGTTTGCATCAAACACAAATGCGGCTATTGTGGTATAGCTTGTGTCAGCTGTTCTAAAAAAGACAATATTCCAAAAAAGTACGAAAATCGGTGCCAGAGGACATGAAAATACACCAGAATAACGTTTACAAATCGGTAATATTTATTTTCAGAATTCGCGCTCTGCTCGATTAAATTATAGATTACTTTGTCAAGCTTGCGGTGCCCACAATCATGCATCCAATCAGATGGTACAAAATACTGTAGAAAGTTTCATGTCCTTCTTAATAATATTCTAAAATTCAAAGGCATATCATGCATATAGAAAAAGCCATCGCAGCTGTAGTCGCATAAGCGATCGAGAACTCGAGTTAATTGGTCCGATGCCTTTCTTAGCCAGTTTTAAAGTGAAAGTTTTTTTATCCACATCTATTTAGAAACCAACTGGTGCCACAATCAAGGATGCGGGCTATCTTTTGCATTGTGTGTTTATTATGTAGACTGATAATTAACAAGAAGTTTAACCAGATTTTTTTCATCAAATAATTTTTAACCCGTGGCCTAACTTAAGCCTTAAAATTATTGAAACTTTGCAGCATTCCAAGAAATCCTCGTTTGTCTTAGTTTGCATGTCCTGAGCGTTGCCTTTTAATTTATATTTATATACAAGGCAAAACAATACAGTAAATGAAAGGCTCTATGCAATTTTTTAACACATTGGATCTTCGGTGAACCAAACATAAGTATTTCTTTAACATTATAATTACTGTTTTTTGAAAGTTGAAATTGTATTCCTATAAGTCATCCAGCTTTGTTGTGTTTCCTGCTTTATACTAATTCTCACTTTTTTTTTTCTTTATTTCTCAGGGCAACATAATGGACACCATATTGTCACCGAGTGGAGTAATGCACCACCATTGGTACGCATCACTGGACCTACCTACCTGCCTACCTAGGTTATCTAGCAACAACAAGCGGCAATTCGCACATGTTTGGGATTACGGGTCTTCTATAAACTTTGGCAGACTGCCATTAAGAATTGTTTTCCTATGAAGTTGTCTATAGACTTTCTAATGGCGTTTTCTTTTCTGGCAGAAATGCTGCCTTTATTCTGCCCTATGCACTCATTTCTGTTCTTTTCTGAAAAGCAAGGCAGCATTGCTACAGAGTTGTAAGTTCTTTTCTGGTAATGTTGCCCTAAAAAAATGAAAAAATGCTACATTTTTGCCCCTAAAATAATCAAAGGGTTACTCACTGCCTTTTTAAAAAGAAGAAGATCTATTTTTTTGCTATCAGTTTTTTGACGTTGAATAAAAAAATTTTATTTCTGTAAAGAAATCATAAAATGGAATTAAAAAACGAGGTCTCATCTAAAAATATAGTGATTGTTTGTTCTGTTGTAGTCACTGAAAATGTACCACTTTTCAAAGGTTTAGGTAGTTTTAAAAAAGTGTTACAAAATAAAATGGCAACATTTATGCTCAGAAAAGAAAACACCATAAGTTAATCTTAGTAATGCTGCTGAATGAGCCTCGTTCCTTGTGCTTAAAAAAGTTTCAAAGAAATAATTTTTTACGTCGAAATCGATAATGTCTGGAATCTTATTGTGGACATTTGGTTAGTTTTTCAGTTGAAAAAGTGATCAGTCCCGTTTCTGATACAAAATCATAAAAAAGGTGATCTCTAGCAGAAGGTCCAATACAAATACTTAGCGTTACAAATGCCAGCATCTACGAAACGGGAAGCTTAACATTTGTAAAAACTTTATACTAAACTTAATTATTGATGTTCTGAACGAAAAGTTAACCAAAGAAATAACAAGGTTCTACAAAAATGTTTCAATACATTTATTGCTTGGATTCTCGGAGAGACCACCCATCAATTTAAGTTTAATTCTCGGTTTGATTAATATAGCTGAGCCACCACATGATATATCCCTGGGATTCTTCTTATCGCAAAGACATTGCCCTATTTTTAATGGTGCCTCTAGATATCATATTGATTTCGGAAAAGAACATCCATTTCTAATATATTAATAGTATTTGAGTAAATTTTTAATGTGGCGGATGCTGTTTCATCTTCATATTCATATTGGAGATTAAAAAAAAGAGAAAACCCCGATATCTAAAGCCGTATGCTATTGGCTGACAATACAAAAAAAGATTTTTTCAAGTAAAAGGCAATATCCAAAATAATAAAACAAATATTAATAACTTTTTAAATTAATTTTTTTTAATTTTACTTTTAAGTAATGAATAATTCAAAGCAAAGCCAATTAAGTAGCAAAGAAATATAATAAAAAATAAATTGTAAGCAACGCTTTCATTAAAACTGCTGCAGAAAACATAGAAATTAAAAGCATTTGAAACCCTTTTTAGTAATTGAAGGTAATCATTTTCAAACACTTCTAAAAATAAATAGTTAAATAAGTGACTAAGTAAAATTATATAAATCTGTTACATCTCAGAAAATTTAAATTAGCAATATTAATGAGGCCTTAAAAGCATTAAAACTTCTACTTTACTTTGAATTAATTGCAAATTACAATTTCCTTGAAATACTTATGTTAATTTGAGATTTGTCGTAATGCCACTGGAATGTATAAGAGGAAAGTACTTCGCAATGATTGTTTTTGTTTATTTGTTATTTTAACAATTATCATTGTTAAGGTTTATTTTAAGCAAAATTATAATAAAAGACATCTGAAGGAAACATTGGCATACCTTAACAATAAAAAGTGTTCAAAGACCAAATAATGATGAAAAGAGATTTCATCAAATAAACTGCGCACTAAGCCATTAAAAAAAATTTCAGCCACTTGCTGTTAAAAATATTTTGAAACTTTGCACATGCATTGAAATCTTAAGTCCAGCCAAGTCTTACAGTCTTAACTTATTCAAAAAAAATTCACTAAGGTCGTGTCTAAAGCAAAATTATAAATAAAAATTATAATGAATTTACATCGCCTATAAATCTATTAGATTTAAAATCTTTCTTTAAATTAAGATTACTGCATGTTTGAAACGTAAGCTAGATTTTGTTTAAAAAAAACAACAACTTCACGTGAAGGGAAAACAACGCGGTTATACACTGGTTTGTGCGAAAAATGTATTCTATACAGAGGATGACCATACGTACCGGTTTTATAAGGGGTACTGACCAAAAATTATAAAGAATTGTATTAACTTTTATTAAAAAAAGGCTGACTGTACTCATTTTTCGAGATAATTGCACACCTTGGTTGACTGCGGGTATCTCTTCCTATGTATAACTGGATAAGACAGAATTTCGTGAAAGCCAGCCACTAATAAAGAAAAAAATATAAAATTTAACAAATCGATAGTAGATAATTGATAATTGAGACCTGAAAGTTAGAAAGTATCGTAGTGTAATTAAATTAATAAACGGAATAGTGACTGACACTTCTTCGAAATGTTGGACGCTTAGGTGAAAAATCATGTAGAAACTTCTTTTTGTTACCGATTTGGTCTATCTTGTAACTTTTAAACCAATAAAAAAGGAAACGCAATCCAAATTGCATTTAAAAAGTCTCAAAAATTTGTATATCTTTTTCTTGTTTTTTTTTTTGAATTTCATCATTAAGAGTAAAAAAAGAATTAAAAAATAAAAATATCATATTGGTACTTTTTGTTACTTTTTGATTTTAATTAATAGAAGTGAATGTGTATCTGGTGTTTTTCTTAAATTTTAAACCCTAAGTGGTGAATATAAGTTCGAAATTTTAGTTTGGTATTTGAGGGCACTTTTTGTTACTTCTTAACCAATAAAAACTAATCACAACATTTCCCTAATTATATAAATACCTGTTTTGATCGCTAAAAGGGTAGAAAGAAGGGTAAACGTTATATATTGGTACTTTTCCTTACTTCTAGACCAATAAAGGTAGCAACATATAGAAACATTAGTACGTTTTTGGAACTATTCTGAAAACTAAAATACTTTAAAATTATTAACCCTTAGGGGCAAGAATAGGATAAGATAAAAAGGTTGTACAATACGTTTTGAATTATTGGAAGTTTATAAAATGTAAGCATCTTATTTTGGAAAATTTTGTAATGTCTGAGTCAATAAATAAAGAAACATATACAAACTGTTTACGACGGTCTTTAAAAAATTTTAGTCCATTTTCAGTACTTTTTCAATATATTTTCCAATACCCCAAAATTATATATTACAGAACTTGTGGTGGAGAAAGATCAAACCTTAACGAATTTCGCCTTTTGGTATTTTTTTTTTATTATAATTTTTTTTTTCCATTGAGGTTAAGGGTAAACGAAAAGGACAGAAAGTCCTTTTTTGCATTTTTTTACTTTTTGAGATTTTTTAGTATGATTACGGAAATATAAAATTCGGGACTATTTACTTACTTATGTATATGTAGCAGTTAGTCAACTTTGTAAGTGAATAAAGAGAACTGTTTCACATTCTCGGTATATGTTTTAATTTTAAGAGATTATGGGCCTTAAAATGTGGAATTACTAAGTTAAACCAAATAAGTTAACAAGAAGTACTTTTTTATAATTTTTTCACATTTTTTTGTACATTTTTCAAAATTTTTATTATAGAAATATGGTATCTTTAATATTAAGAATTTGTGGCGTCACATTTCTTAAATATGCACTGTGCAACAAAATGACAACATTCTGTATTTTTTTTTTTTTTTTTTAACTGCATTACATTTCGACAACCGTTTACATTAAAGGCATAATACCTTTGACAGCGAAATAAATATATATTTGACCGAAATATAATAGAAATGTCAAACGTGGCATCAGTATATACTAAAAAATTGTCCTACAATGCACAGTGCGGCCAAAGTCGGTAAAAATAGAAAATTATCTACAAGTTTGTGTAATTTGATCAAAAAAATACATGGACACCCAGCCGGACGGACGGCGGACATGCGGCCGGTGTACTAAAAGGTAAGTCTCAGACAATTTTATGAGGCGTTACAAACATTTGCCCAAACGCATAATACCCTTACAGTTATGTTCTCTACCTTCTAGCAGGTTATTTTTTTCAAATGGTCTTTCGCCGACATCACCTTCTACTACATCGTGGGTTCGAACCTGAGACATTGCGGGGTTCTTTTTACCTTTCATTTATTTAGTTAAACAATGATAGAAATGGCTACATTTTATTTTTACTCACCTTGTTTAATGACGATTGGCAGGCATATTAAAAAAAATATTGCAAGCAACGATTTGTAAAACCTTGAAGTAGTCAACCAAGTTCGACGTAAAAATATTTAGATTGATATTTAGATAACTTAATCGTTCGGCTTGAGGTCAATAATTCAATAAAAAAAAAAAAAAATAGTAAAAATATTTATTTAGGTTCTAACAAAAACTACTATTATTTTGTATATTTTTTTAAAATCAATTATAATAAAAACAACCGCCATTTTTATTTTAGTTTTAAATAAAAATATAAGTATTATTTTGCCAAAAAAAAATAAATTCAAAATATATTTATTTTTATTTTTTTAAGAAAAAAAAAACAAAAAATTCAAAAAGCACTGAATTTTCAAAATATTTGGCCCAATGCAATCAAGAGCCTCCGTTGTATTTTTGTGGCTGGGTTTTTCCTTGAAAACTCGTTAAGAACTATTTTTTGCAATCTCTGGAAATAATGGTTGAATGCAAAATAATTCGTAACTAGAAGAATCCTATATTCAACAATTTTTTTAGGTCTGAACTGAATGTCATATTAAGTGATATCCTATGATAAAACCATGCTTTCTAGATAAGAATTTTTCAAGAATATTTATAGAAATCTTAAAATTCATAATGGAGTTATACTTAATATAGCAAATAAGAGCTCCATTTTCGGCTGTGCAGAATCACTATATAAGAGGTATTATAAATAAAATATATGAAGGGGTATAATAATTAAAATATAATGGCAGAAGCATAAAAAGCCTGAACTAAGCATTAAAGATGTATACCTTCTGTTAGCTAAATTGAAAGTTAACGTTTCCTCTTTACGAATTTGTTACGTTCGCAACTCAATTGTTTACGAAAAAGTAGCATGTTTCGCAAACGTAATGACAATTAATTTTAATACTTCTGTTTCTTTTAAAAGTTGTTGTCCTTTTTTCCCGTTCTGCTTTAAAAAAAGAAGGCATTGAAGTAAGCAATAAATAACTTTGAATACAGCGGATCATATTTCATAACAAAATATTTAGTTTTAACTTTACACTTTTATGATGATGATGATGTGGTTGTGCGAAAATTTGCATTTATATTAAATTTATTATATCAGAGCCGAACGTTTATTTCCATCCATTGGCTGCCTGTGCCTGATTATACTAACAATAATGCTACAAACATACAAATTTATAAATAAGCACAAATGTCGATGCCTTCAACCTAGTCAGCGTGCGTAGCATTTAGTTGGCAAGTAAGATATTAAAGTCATTTATTTTTATGATGATGTGTCGATTGAAAAACAAGTGGTTTTTTTATTAATATTTTTCAATATTGCAAAACCGGCTATAGAAAAAGCTTAGGTACTTTGTCGGGACGAAAAATGTTGCGCAAAAATAAAATATAATAAATTGCATATTTTCGTATAAGTGACAAGGAAACAATAAATATAAATATATGTGGGTATATATATAAATGAATATATGTGTTTATACACACATACATCCATATGTACTTATATGCAATGGAAAATTGGTCTGTATTTAAACTGATAATATTAAAAACAAGTAAACTGTCAATGACATTTATCGGCTTAAAATTTTACTGTTATAAAATACATAAATATCTGCCTATATTGCTACCCAGTTAGTATATTTTAAAAGTCGAAAAGACTTATATTAAATAGGGACCACCTTTTTACTGACAAAGCATTCATTTTCGACTCAAAAACGTGAACAAACGCTATTTTTTAGTCGTGGGTAGAGTCAAAAAAACTATTGTAAGTCTTCTCAAAACAAATAATTTTTGAAACTAACGATGCAGATGTATTGGTAATATTTTGTTTTATATTGTGTATTAATTTCATGCTTTAGTTATTTCTACTTTTTACGTTTGAATAGAAAATACCGCTTCTATTTTCAAATAAATGATAGCAAATCGAAAACTTTAAACATAGTTTTCGCGAAATGGATTTTTTTTGAATTATGGCGTTGTTCTGACAAATATGCGATATTTATATGGGCGATGTCAAAAAATAAACAGATAACTGACTTCGTGCCAGCCTAAAAGACGGTTTTGCCAAATTTCATCAAAATGTTCTCATAATGGCGATCTGTATTGTGTTCACAAGAATACATGGACATCCAGCCGGACGGACGGATGAACGGACATGCTTAAATTGACTCAGGTAGTTATTCTGAGTCAATCGGTATACTTCTAGGTGGAACTTAGATAAATTTTTTGGGCATTACAAACATCTGCATCGGTCTTAATGTTTATAAGTTGATGCATTTTGTGAACACTAGTCTATGAAAAGTAATTCAATTTTATAATTTTTGGCCGATTGCATTTGTGTAGCTATGCAAAAAATCCAAAATCTACAATTATTTTTGTTAAAAAAAGTAATAGTTATTCCTGAAAAAAAATTAAAAACCTGAAAATAGTAATTATATCTTGTCAAAAAAATAATAAAAAAATTATTTCTGCTCAAAAAAATAAAATTTATTTTTGGTTTTTTTTTTTTGCATTTTACTTGCGGTCCCTGGAATTTAGTGATTGGCAATGCAGTTTTTGTCATTCAGTTTTGTGATCATATCGATTTAAGGCAAATTTTTTCATTCCATCTGAGAGATGGGTGATGCTTGACCGTTAGTCAAGTGTTGCTGAAGAGACTTTTAATTAGGGTTTTTTCCCGGGAGTTCCTGTCCCGAAAATTCCCGGGAAATTCATCAATTTTCATTTCTCGTTTCCTCGGGAATTTTGTGCGGACATCCCGGGATTTACAATACCTCGAAATTCAAGTATTTTCGTAACAAATTCACAATTTTTTTTAACTTTTCCTTATTTTTGGTTTATAAAACATAACATATTAACCACCATATTCATTTAAAATTAAAGTATGGTTACTAAGGGATTATTCGAAAGATATCTTTGCGAATTGTCAAATAATCCCTTTATAAGCCTACTTTAATTTTTTATAAATACGAGCGTAAATACGTCAAAATTGGATTTTAGCCTAATGAAGACTTCCCAGCTGATGTCATTCTACAGGGGTTAAAATCTATGCATATTGCAATCAGGGTATACTCAAGAAGGTAATATCAAGAGCCCAGCTGACTTTAATAAATTTGACATTCGTTCATTTCAAATATAAAATTTTGTATGAAATTTTTAATTTTTTTCTTAAATTTCATTGTTTGAACACAAAAACTAAATGCAGAGAGCGGAGTTTTTGAATTCGCCTTGATATTACCTGGTTAAGTGTACCTTGGACTGAATTGTTAAGTGTAACTTTGATCTATTTTATTTTTTTTTTTGAATTCGTATGTTTTTTATATGTATATATTTACTAATATGTATTTTTTTATTAAAAACAAAAACAGTTTTTTATTAGTACAACCTGTAATTTTTTCTTTATTTGAAGAACGGGATTCCCGGGATTACCGGGAAATTAATTTTTCATTTCCCGTTTCCCGGAAAGCAAAAAAGTCCGGGAAACAAAAAACCCTACTTTTAATACAAAAATAGCATAGTGTATATAGAAAAGTAAACTTCATCCTAACTTACAAAATAAAAAAGAATGAAAATATATTTCGTTTACCTTTTTCATTAATATGTATGTGAAATGGGTGATGTTTACGGCAAGTAGACACTTCTACCGTTCAAAGAGTACTGATAATGAAATTGCGTACCTGCTTTTGAAAATGCTATCTACTCGTCTAGTATCGTTGAAAAAAAACCTTCTTTTTCAAAATAAAAGTTTCTTTAAATATTAACGAAAAATATTAATTTCTTAAAATAAAAAATAAATAAATAATGAATTTAAGCCAGAATAAAAAACCAAAAAATTGTAGCAAATTCTCAAATGAGTTCTCAACAAGGAAAGAAACATATTGGTATGTAAGACTCTACCTTCGAAAAATAATTTTTAGGCTCAGAAACTATCTTTATTAAGGCAGTTTTCTATATTGCATGGAAGTTCTTGATCAGTAATATGGCGAATAAAATAAAACAACTTTGCGGTACAAGGCAGCTTTGAAAGGGGTTTGCTGCTTACTTCAATAAAATTGGGAATTTTATTAGCATTAAAATTATTACAAGTTTCTTCGAAATCTAAAAGTTGGAATCGCATTTCTAAAGGTTATCTGGCAACAAGAGGTGGTAGCTTGCTTACAAAGGTATTGGCAATCAACTTGTTTTTTAAATGATTTGCGAAAATATCCTTTTTTCTTACCAGGGATCCTTTCAGATTACCAAGACGTAGTTTCTTGATAAAAGGACTTTGTTTTTACCTTTCGAATAGTCGATAAATTTACAACATTTTAGAAGAGTTGAATTATGACCTTTTTTTTAAGCCCTGATATTTTATGTCCCTCCATCAAAAATAAAATAAAAATTAAATGTGGGATAAGTTTTTTTATTTTAGCAAAGTGGACAAATTTTAGGTGCCCTACTGGCTACCAATATTTTTCTCTTTAAAAATTTTACATTTATTTAGTTCATTTTTATTTTAAAAATTTTCAAAATATTTAATTTTTTAATTTTTTTAAGGTCACCCTAGTTGGGCCATATTAAGACCAAGACTAAATAGTTTCACACACTTTTGTAAAAAAAGTAAAATTTAAAAAAATTTTAAATTTAAAAATTTAAAGTAAAAATATTAAAGATCTTACATATTTAAGATTTTTAAAAATGTTGTATTTGGAAAAAATTTATAAAATTAAATTGGCATTTCGTGTCAGTTGTTGCATTATAAAATTCACAAAAGTTTTAGAAAAATTATTATTTATTAATTTTTTTGAATAATATTTATAATGAATTTTAAATTTCTGAGAAATCTAAGATATTTGTAGTGAATTCAATTTAATTTATAAATTTTTTTCTTATTTAAGTTTTTTGTTAAGTTTAATAAGGGAACTTTACCTGCCATTCTATTTCAATTACGACTCTTCTTTAAAAACTTGTAATTCAAACTGCAACAGTCACATGCAAAAAAAATTTAATTTTAATTAACTGGCTAAAAAAGCAATTAATATTAAATAATATATTTATTGATTGAAGTACACGCTAATAAAACAATGACATTTAAATGCAGCTTAGAAGTCTATAAGGAAAAATAAAAATACGCCCTATTACGTGTTTGATTTTTTCAAACTAAGTGGAAAACAAATAATTTGTCAGCGAAAAAAAAGAAAAATCAAAGCAATAAACTCAAAACATCTTTACGAAAAAAATAGCTTCATTAGTAAAAGAGCAAAAACAGCAAGTTAAAATTGCAAAGTCGGTATTTTTTGCGCAAAAAAAAGTTTAACTTTTCCACATACGTTAATGGTGGGTGTATGATGTAGTTTTTTTTTGCAAATAGGTTTTTATAACACAAATATATATATGTGTGTGTGTATGATTGTTTTAATATACACATATGTACATCAAGGAATACATATAGTAATTAAATGTTAAACTTTTAATTGCAACTCTATTGTTTATAAATTACAAAAAAAAAAGGAAAATAGTGTTAAATGCAATTTAGCAAAAAAAAAAATCTGTCAATTATGCAAAATGTTAAAAAAGTAAAATATCTATAAAAACTGGAAAACACTTAACAAAATGTCAACACATGTGTTTAAGCCAGTTAAACGTGTAAGTTAAAATAGTTTTCTCTGTTGTGACGAAATAAAATTGTGCAGTTGTGTCAGGATAAAACTAGCTTAAAGTAAATAGTTGGTCACCTTGTTCCTTTTGTGCATGTGAACATTTTGTATTCAAATATTTAATAATAATTAAAAAAATTTTGACTAAACAGTTAAAAAACTAAATCTTAAAAAAATAAGTCTATTATTAAAGTTATAATTTTAAACTAAAAAAAGTCGGGTAAAAAAAAGTTTTCGATTGAATAAAATAAATGAATTTGTTTTATATTAACGCTAAAAATACAGCTGCGACTAACATCGAATTTTTCGCATGGAATGTTTGGCGTAGAAAATAAGTGCACTTTTAGTACTTATTGTACGAGAAACTTTTGCAATAAATTTATTTTTTATCTGCTACCCCGACGAAAACCCTGTTGTAAAGGTTCTTGTCTTTTAAATCAATATTAGTATTTATTTTTGTTATCAAATCATTGCTACTGTGAACTAGCAATAAGTTTTCATATCTTAAACCTAAATATGTATAGAATATTAGTCCAGCCAGAGTCTGAGTACATCTTTAGATCTTAAAATAAAGTAAAAAAATTCGAATGGTTTTTTCTAAGGGCAATAGAAGGACATTTTTTTAAATGAGTGTATCCACCATGGTATGTTTGGATCTGTTTTAAACTTATTAAAATACTTAATTACATAGTTTTGAACATACCAAGGAGCCCCAGTTTTCGTCCGTAGGATTTGGTTTGGAGGCGTTGAATTTTCTCTATGTTGGGGGCCGAAGCAGTGCAGAGTTGTACAGCAGCTATTTGCAACAGAGACAAAGCGCAGAGTGTCTGCCAATGAATTAAAACTGCCCTAAGTTTAATTTGTGTCAACTTCACGTCTTAATATATGTGGCTTCAAAGTAAATTGACTTCAAAGTAGGTGAACGCTAAAGTATTTCGCTTTAAGACGTGAAGGCAACATCTGGTCACTCCTAAGAATTTTATTTGGGTGCATTTTTGTTCATAAAATAGCCCATTTCTCTACTTTAAAAAAACAGTGCTCTACTTCATTCAAGCCCTCTTTGGGTTGTTGGTTTTTTAGCAATTTCTCGAACAGCATTGACGTAATTGCTATCAGACGTATAGGCCTGTGAAGCTCTGCCTTTGAATGCTCTTTCCGGGCTTTCTAGGGCAGCTTTCCATATGTTAATGCCGTAATATGACACTAAAAATAAAAAAGAGTTATTTTTTGCTGTGCAAGGTAAATATTATAACATTTTGTTACAGATTAAACCAAATTCAGCAGCTTTTTTTAGCATTAAAGTTATTATAAGCCTGTACGCTATACAGAAATTGGAACCGTATTTCAATAGGCTTTCTAGCAACAACAGTTCGTAATTTCTTCATATTGTTTATGTACATATTTGGACTAAACATGTTACTTGAATAATCTACAAATAGGTCACAAGTTTTGGTTTGATCGCTTATTGGCACAGACCCTCTAAGACTAAGTCTACCTACATAGTTATTAATTTCTTTCCCACGAGATCTATCTTTGGAATCTTTTGTATCGTAAAATCTGGAACCACTTATTTTGAAGACGCTTCTATATGTCATACAAATTTCAAGGAATTAACATTACCACGATTTTTCCGTTTATTAGAAATTATTCGAGTTGATTTTTGTATGGTCCGATGCCGTTTGCTTTCCAGACAGAAATTGTGGAATAGTTAAGGGCTATTTAATATGGCCTGCAGCAAAACAAAATTTCAAAATCAGATAAACCATTTAATTAAAATTTTGAAGAAATTTATTAAGGAAAAATTCCTTCAGTTTTTAATAAAAAAATTTTTGAAAAATAACTTATATCAGTTGTTTACTTGATCATAAAGTTGAAAAGCGAGTTGTATAAGAAATTTTCTCATCAAGACACTTTCAAGTTCGAAAAGTTTGAGTGTGTTGTAAAAAATTTGGAATGTTTTGGAACTTGAAAGGCAAAAACTAAACATCTGGCCGCGTAAAAAATGTTTATCCTGCAGATTTATCCTCTAAAAACTGTGTCACTTAAATAAGATCTGTGGGAGGTAATAAACTATTTTTTTTTTTTTATTTTGAGCCTATTTTTACACATGGATACCAGATAAATTTTTTGCTTTGTTAAATTTATTACTTAAAATTATTTTCCATAAGTAAAGATTTTTACTTTACAGACAGAATATATTTGAAAAGTGTTTCCTTAAATGATAAAATATTGCAAAATATGTTCTGTTTTACATTAATAAGCCTTTTAAAAAAACAGTTTGAACTTTTAATTAAAAAATTATTATATCATAAGATGTGATATTATTTTTTGTCTTACACTTATGTTACGTGAATTATGTTGCAAATAATTTTGTTTTCAAAACATCACCTCTTACACATATAAATGTACATAAATTCATCGTAAAAACATTCTATGTTACGAGTTAAAAAACTAGCATACATTACTAGTTTATTCTATTAAGTTGACAGTTTGTAGAGTGCATCAAGTTTTTTGTTGAGTTCTTGTTAGATATTATTTTTTTAATATCTTGCTTCGTCAAATGATGACATTTGGTTGAAGCAAGACTGACATCTGGTCAAAAGTTTATCATTTTTCTTTGTAATCGCATGTATTTGTTTTCATCGCATTTATACTTGAGTAATGAAACAGCAGTCATTGCATGGAACAATAAGATTGAGAACAAAACAACAATCATTTGGCAAAAACGACGGGCAACATAACAAAACACATTTTTATAAATATGTAGTACTATTCAGATAACAACAATAGCAAATGGTTACAACGAACAAAATTTAATGCGAAAAAACACAATATTATTTCTATTGTTTAAATAAATTGGTGAGTGTGCAAGAAAAACATTTCCGTTTCCGGGTAGGCACAAAAAAATGCTTTAAAATTTAAATTTGTATTAAATCAAAATCAATGAAGCTTAAATTTAAATATTAAGGACTTTGAACAAATATTTTGATACAGATTTTAAAAAAAACTTTAGAAAGGTAAAAATATTTGTGTAAAATACAAGGTAACCTATGTGTCGTATTATCTTTTTTTAAAGTATGGTTTGGCCTAAAAAATTATATATAAATTAGCACATGTCTAAATAAACCATTTCTACTTATAAACTTAAATTATAAGAAGGTAAAGTCCAAAAGGGATATTTTGTGTTTATGCAGATGTTTGGAATGCAAAAAAAGTGTGGACCGAGACTTATCGAATCAGAAGCACTCACTGAGTGGATTAATGCATGTCCGACCATTCGTCCGACCTGCTTGGTGCCCTTGTATTTTTCTGGTCAAAGTACAGGCCTTATTTTTGAAGAAATTGTAAAGAAGTTTGGCAAAGGTTACTTCTTTTACTTGGACACCAAGCCTACACCACTATTTGTTTTGTATTAACCCAGCGAAATCTTTTTGAATTTGTTTAATGGGCTCTTAATTTTTTTTTCATTGAATACAACATAATGAGGTCATTACAATAGAAAAGTTACCTTTTTTTAGGGGGTTACAAATTAAATTTGTAGGTACCCTGCAGAAATTATTGGAGTACATGATCCGTTTAAAGTGAAAAGGAGTAGTTACAACATGGTCCGATGTAATGCAAACATGAATCATGATGACTAAAAAAAAGATATTTGGCAATACTCGCAATACATGATTTACAAAAATACAACTATGGTAACACTGTTACGCCATGTTTTATTTATTTTGTTTTCTGACAAGCTGAATAATTAAAAGTGGGTTAATAATGTTTAGAGTTAATAGTTGGACTAGTTTTGGGCCTACTCTGACGTAATGTTTTTTTGGATTACATAGTCCTCTCCCAGGACATTGTAATGTTAAATGGAGCAGGTTTTCCCATATATATGGATTACTTTTGGACTAGTCTTGGTCCTTGCGGAGTACTCTTTACACGCATGTAAGAAGTGGTCTTGATTTCTGCAGGGTAGATCTACAAAAAAGAATTGTGAACATTTTTATTTAAAAACCCAAAAATTTTAATTTAATTTTCATTCAATGCTTGGTTACTCGTTACTTGGTTGTTTTTTGTAAGCACATTTGTAGGCAGGGGTCGTGAATTTCGGGACAACTCAAACAAAAATAACTCGTTATTTGGTCAAAAGGTAACTAGTGTTTCTTCATCTTTAATATTACTTGCTAACTTACTAGGTAAGAAAAGGTTTTGCTGGGAAGTACCATAAAGGGTAGTCGAAAATTACCCTAATGGATGGGATTAACTTGATTTCTTTCCAGGAGATACGTTTGACAGAGAACCAATGTTCACAAAATTTGTTTGGCTCATTTTAATTTAAAAAATATTTGCGAAAATATGTTAAACATTTTGCGAAAATAAAATAACATTCAACCGACCATCACAACAACAAAAATAACTAGTTACTCGGTCAAAAGGTGACTAGCGGTTGTTCATCTCCAATGGTAACTGCAAGCTTACCAGGTAAGCAAAGGTTTTGCTGGACATGAACAACCAGCCAAATGAACAAATTTGCTTAAATCGACTTAGAAAGTAATTCTCAGTCAGACGGTGTACTAAAAGGTGGACCTCAAACCATTACTTTTGGCATTACAAACATCTGTACAATCGCATATCACCCCACGCATGTGGTGTATGTGTGTAAATATGATTGGTTCTTCTTTTGACGAAGCCCCTCTTACCATGGGTTCTATATAAGTCAAACTCCCTCAAATCACATGTTATCTTGATAACAGTGGGAATTACTGATTCACAAATGTTTCAAAACGTGCTAAGTATGTACAAAAAGTTATAGTGTAATGTATAATGTGGCTATGCTTGGCCGACTTTAAATTTATTATTATTTATTATTTTTTTTTTACATTCCATGTTTTCCATGTTTTGTTCACAACTAATATTATCTTCTTAACGTAAAATGATCCTAATGATCCCTTGAAAACATAATAAAAGCTTACTTTTCTGTGTATGTTTTAGTCCTAGATATAATATTGGTAACGTAAAAGACAATTGTCTTACTCGTTTTTTTCTTTTTTATTTCAAGAACTTTTTTATCATGCAGAAAAACAAATAAACACACATACATATAACAGAAGGACAATCATATTTAAAAGCCTACACTTGTGACGGAAATTGAAATGACTTTTAAGGCATTTAAGTGTGTTCAATTGTTCTATACAATTTCATTTGTGCTGTCGTTAATGGCCACAGGAACGAGTGCACAGCAACCAAGGCGTGATGCTGATGTAAGTATCCCTTTATATACATACATTTGTATGCAGCTTCCTAGTAGCACTGGAATGTCATTTAAAAAATATTTAACTTTTACAAATAGAGTAAAATGTATTTAGAAAACCTATTGTGATGCAAACAACAAATGTGCAATTTGCATTTAGATATTTAAAAGTTTAGTTGTGACTGTTTTTATTAAATTGACGGCGGCGGTGTTCATGGATAGAAACATACATAAATATGTATGTTAACAAATGCATACATGTCTAGCGCTAAATTATTTTCTCTACAAATTTTGCAAATATTTTATTTTCTAGTGGCCTCCACCATCAATTTTAAAAATGGCAAAACCATTCCATGATATTTGTGTTAAAAAAACTGGTGGAACTGATGGTATGTTTTTAGAAAAAAAGTTTTTGTAATAACTTCTCAATAGTTATAAAATATATATATAAATTATTTTCATCTAAATTGGCTCTTTTGAACTGTTTAGAAGCCATTAAGGAATTTAGTGATGGCCAAATTCACGAAGATGAAGCCTTAAAATGTTATATGAACTGCTTGTTTCACGAATTTGATGTGGTCGATGAAAACGGCGATGTACACTTGGAAACTTTATTTAAAAACATACCCGGCTCAGTAAGGAATTTACTCGTTAAAGCTTCAGAGAACTGTGTACATCCAGAGGGTGACACATTGTGCCATAAGGCTTGGTGGTTCCATCAGTGCTGGAAGAAAGCCGATCCGGTTGTAAGTTAATTTACTTGGTATCTTTACCGATCAAAGTTAAACTTATATACTTCTTTTGTTGATTTTTTTGTTAATTTTTACAGCATTATTTTCTGATCTAAAAATGGAAATTTCGATGACGAAAATGCTGATAATATCTCAATGCCGTTAAATCTTACCTGTTTTTTCCTTATTCATAATTCTTTCGTTTGTTTGTTTTAATAAAGCATCATGCATTTAGAAATAAAGTAATCGAGCCTTGTGTGTTTGGACTACTAATAAGTACGAACTAACATTCATAATAAAACCATGGACTTGCACAGAAATTAAAATTGTACCAATTAAAAGAATTTTTTGCCACCAAACAAAATTTCTAATAATTTGTTTTATTAAGCCATGTAGGAATGTATTTTGAAAATTCTTCAAAGGTTTTTAAAATTTTTAAAAATCGATTTACGATGACTGGTTTTAAAAATATATATTTGGGGTATTCACAAGGTAGTCATAAAGTCATATGTCTTAAAAAAATTAAACGAAAAAATACTTCTGCTGTGAGCATCCGCTCATAATTAAGTGTGCTATTTTAAATTTGAATCAGCTGCTGGAGAAAACAGAAAAATAAGTAATTTCAAAAATATTTAAAAATTAATGACTGCGACTTGTTAATTATATCAACGGCTTTACTAAAGAGTTTCGGCCACCCAGCTCAGGTTTCTACTGTTTATGACAAAACAACAAACACAGTTCAAAAAGTCTTATTATTATAGAACTTTTTTCTTTTAATCACAACAACAATTTTTTGAAACTGTTGTTAAATATTAAAACTTTAAGACAATATGACTTGATAGAATACCGTTTGAATATTCTAATTACATTTACATTTTTGGTTATTATCGCCATTTTAACAATAAAATAATCATATTAAAAATTAGGTTGTTAATTTTAAAATTGGTTTCTCGTTCCTTTTTTCTGCGTCAGCTTATATTAGTCATAAAACATACAAAATTAAAAAACATACTCCGAATCATTGGTAAACAGAACAAAGAGAAGAGGGTCTGGGAGCAACTCTCCTTGAAGTAGAAATACACCGTGATTCTGTAGCTAATTTGACCAAAGCTAAGGGTATAAAGTTCTTCGTATCCAATGCCGTCTTCCCCAAACCATCCGAAAAGGGAAGAATCCCAACAATACAGCCGATGAAAAGGGAAGAGACAACGAGCAGACGGAGTGCAGTCTGCAAAATAGGGAGGAAAGAGTAAACATCAACACCATTATTACCAACTTCTTTATGCAAGCCCTACAGCGGTTCTTCTAAGAACCTGCATTCTTTGTCATAAAAACTCATATTTTCTCTTTTCTCTTGAGTTGTCAACATGAGATGCAACTGTTCTAACGCATGGCGATTGCAGCGTTTATTAGGAAACGTTATTAAGGAAATCCGGAGATTCTTGATAAAAACCCTCTTCCAAATTTATAAGTTTATTATCTTAAACACATATCTAGACCGAAGCCCTGGTGGATAATACGGGGAAGAGGATGAAAACTATTGAGGAAATCTTGAAGGGTTCATAAGGATCCACTTTCCCAATGTTCTTCGGAGAAAAGGCTACAAGATAAGAAAGTACGTCACAACGGGCCTATCAATACGAATAAAATGATTCGAGAGGTGATAAGAAGCTTCCCTCTGCCGAAGAAAGCAGGAATGGGTGGCATCTTTCCGGCTCTCCTACAGAATGAGGTCGACTTAGCATCGACTCATTGGTTAGTGATTTTAAATGCTTGCCTTTATTTATTTGCAAACACTCCTTGCTGCTGGCGGAGGGCCAAGGCCAGGGGATCTACGTAAACTCTAACGCTTTTCAACCCATTAACCTAACTTTCTTCCTGTTCAATACCATGGAGCGGATAGACAATGGCAAGTACTAGAGCAGGATACTTCGTGACAGACTGCATTTAAAGTGACATGCCTATATAAAGAAAAGATTATTTACACATAGCTCTACACGAAGTAACACACTTTATTTAAAAATCTTTCAAGGACAATTGTACATCCTGGCGGTATGCATTGATATTAAGAGACCTTTTAATAATGTACAAACCGACAGGCTTATCCAAACTTTAAGCATCACCCAATTTCTGTGAACTTCTCCCCTTAGAGTGTCTTTTCTTGCCAGGAGCGCACAGCAAGTCGATCACTGGCCTTGGTGTATATCCTACGGGGCTAAAGGCCTTCTTCTTTTAACATATTTCAACCTAAATACAGGGTGTGGGCAAGGTATACTACTTTGTATCTTTTACTAATAAATGTTTTATTTAATGCTGACAAATATGTATGAAAAATAATATCAAATAAATGCCTGCCTCTGTTAGCCTCACAAACGCGAGGCCTTTTGAGCACATTTTTCATTACATTCTCACACATTTCACGCGGAAAGAGGTCTTACAGTAATTCCATTGTAATCCTGGCTGTATGCGGTATGGCACCATCTTGTTGATACCACATGTTAACCTAACCCAAAGCATGCAGTTGTGGTATAAAAAAGTTTTCAAACATATCACGTTACCGCTTCCCATTGACAGTTATCGTTATGCCTTTTTCAGTTTCAAAAAAGTTAGGTCGAATAATTCCTCCTGACCAAATTGCACACCATATTGTCACTTTCAATGGATGCAAAGGTGACTGATGAATAATTTGAGGGTTTTCCATTGCCCAAAACATATCCATTCAACTAGAAATGTGACTCGTCCCTCATTTAGATTTTTTCATGAAAATCGGGGTTGTCATGGGCGAGCTGTAACATCCTATTGGCAAATGTCCGGCAGCGTAAAGGGTCTTCTGGAAGAAGCTTTTGAATCAACTAAACCTTAAATGAAAACAAATTCAAATCTTTTAGAAAACTTGTGGATAAAGTTGCTCTTTAAAGAAAAAGCTCCTAAGCACGGCGTCGAATTGAGGTTGATGGATTGTTTTGAACACTTTCCTGAGCAGCAGTAAAGTTTTCAGCCGTTTTTGCAGTACGTTGTGGTCCATGCTTGTCTATCAGCTCTTTCTTCGAAATCATTTACTACGCGATAAATAGTACATCTTTTTGGCATGTTTTTTCTCCCAAAAATTTTACGTTACCTTCTCATCGTCACAGTAATCGATGATTGATTTTGATTAAATGTTTTAACAATTAAAATACGCTGGCTTACCAAATATTTTCCCGCAATAAATTTGCCACATCTCTACTTTCCGACTGCCAAATATGAACTGTCAAGACTGATTTTTACCAAAATGGCGGCAAAACAAAAAAGTATACCTTCCCGGTAGCCCCCCCGTATGAAAGAATATGCTAAAACAGTTTCTGGATCCAGTCAAATCTTAAAATTTTACTCATTTAATGTTTGTTTGAGGGGAACAAAAACCTGTACAGTGAACCGAATTAAAAACAGTCTAAAATGTGGTTATACAAATAAGATAAGGCGTATAATAATTCCTTTTATTCTAATGAAAAGCATTGGACTTAACATTTTACTGACATTTTTTAAAGTCTATATTTACTAAATATTGCATTTCTAAAAGGTAAATACTTTTTATGTAAAACTAATTTCTATTGGGATAACTAACCCTTATATACTTTACACATTTGAGGTAAATATAATAGCGCATTTTTAAGTGTTTTTATAACGGTGTTTTGTAAGCATATTTCCATTGCTGATCCTGGAAATCTTGTTAGCCCCTTAAAGAATAAAATTCGTAAAGATCATTATTTATTTACCCAATTTAAGCTGTGGGCCTTCACCCATAAAAGACTTTGTTTGCACAATAAATCGCAAAAAACTTTAAAATTTTTCTCCGGGTTCATATAAGTTACACTTTCGAAAGTCGCCTTGATCTGCTTACATTTCCTGTTGGTGTTAAAATAAGCCAATATTTGCTTAAATAGATAGTTATTTAATTGATTGAATTTTTTAAACCAAAAATCACGATTGTAAAAGCCGGGGCTCGTTAATTCATAAATTAATTCGACTAAAATGTTCATGTTTGGAAATCCTCAAAAAGACCCCTAAAAGCACAACTATAGAACTATGCTAACTGTACAACAGCAATTATGCAAATTTTTATTTTACACTTTTTAGTTTTTTTATTAATTTTTTTCCAAATCAACGATGCAATGACAACTTGTAGTATCATTCTCATAGATTTGTCTAGGAAAACTACAAAACGTTATAAAATCTCAAATACAGAAATATGGAAATTTGATTGTTTTACAAGTGGGTCAGATATGGTTTTAAGTGCCCATGCACTTCACATGATATTAAGCAAAGAGAAAATAAGCATATAGATGTGTATGTATATGTGTTTATTAAAATGGAAGTATGTATGTTTTAGAATTTGTGTTTCTGCCCATTTAATTGTCTGTCTGCCTATGTAGGTGTTTTGAGCTCTGTATTATTGTTCTCAAACACGTAATGATTGTTATGTCTGGTTATCCTTTGTAAGCCATAATTTAAATTTTTTCTTGTTTTTCCAAAGGATGTGTAATTTTTTTTTATTTTTCAAAAACTAAATAGCAACAAATTAAACATTTTAAACATATGCCACAAAAAGACTTTGCAAATGTGCTAAGATTTAAGCTTTAAATTTTGTGCTAAATTTAATTTTGTTTTTATTTTAAATTAAATAAAATATTTTACTTTAACACATTTAATATTTTGCTATTAAATAGATACTCACAAAAAGAGTCTTTTAACTACTGACATTATCAAGTGTTCTTGTTGACAAAATCTCACGCAGAAATAGCTTATATTTTCAAAAGAATACTTAATTTTTTTTAATTAATTTAAAATATAAAATCTGGTTATAAACTTTTTGTTATATTCTTTTTTATTATCATTGTTTTATATCGTACAATATATATTTAGAATATACTCACATACGTCTATAGAGCCCATAAACTTTGAAATTAATGTTTGGTACAGTACACAATACCAGCTTTTAACTACTTAGAAGAAATTGTGAAAAAATATGAAAACAAAAAATAAAAAAGTACTTAAAAGATATCTATAAATTTTTATAAAATTAAATAATTATTAAAGTACATTCTTATTTTGGCTTTCGCGCAGGAGCAGGTGAATATGTGCGTTTTATATGGTGTCTTAGTTTATATTGTTGAAATGAAATAAACGCGTTCATAAATTATAATTTGGATTAAAAACAAAAGAAAAAAATTATTTTCGTTAAGATTGACTTTGTGAAGTATATTAACTTCACAAAGGTAATCTTAACAAGTCAAATTTATAAAACGAAATTAAAAATGTATCCCTAAAAAATAAGACTAAAAAATGGATGACCAGAATCTAAATAATTGCAGCAGATATTTAGCTGCAATTGCTTGAAATTGCCAGCTGAAAACTCACATAGTGATACTTTTAATCGCAAATTAATCCCAAACCAAGGGAAAGAGAAAAATTATGGAAGTCGTCGTATGCTCATACAAAATCTAATCTCTATATCTTCTGCTCTAATGTAAGCTATACCCTGCTCTTGGCAAATTACTTAAACCATGCTGTAGTGAAATTTAATATCTTCTGTTAAAAGTGGAACGGGCAGTTAATACTCTCGAGATCTATCAATCCCCGGGCCAAGATGGAATTATACCTGCTAAGCTAGAGAACGTTACAGTTAATTTTCACGTAGTTTTTTGAGTATGTTAAATAGAGAAGTCAGGGAAATTTGTATGCCCAAGTCTTTAAAACAAGCCACTGCATGTAAGGGATTATACACCAAGATGCTTCTAGGAAATAGAGGCAATAGATTACGCTCTTTAAGCCGATGGGTAACCTCGACGTGCAAGAGCAGGTTAATAAAATTTAGGCTATGAGACTGTATTTCTACATTGATTATAAAATCTCTTCTGAAGTGTGACTACACTGTATGGGGGGGTTATAAAAAAAAGCTGCTGTAGGTAGCCGGTTACCAATTTTCAAATATGTGTTCCACTTTGCTTCGCTAGTGCCATGAGAAGTGCTTTTGAAGCGGCACTAGACGTTATTCTCCACATGGCATCCTTTATATACTGGGTGATTAAAATGGCAGCAAGAAGTTTGTTTAAACTAGGCGAGTCAGGAGTAGCAAACATCTGAATACTAGTCACGTCAGGATGTAATAGGAGATTAGTGTCTTAAGGACTATGTGGTGATGGAGGTGATCTTAGAGAAAACACCACCGATAATAGTCCCTGAAATGTTGGCTGTTGGTTGGGATCAGAAAGCCTGTATGAGGAATGTGCTGTTTTCACTGACAGACCTTCGATGGATATACCATGGACACCAAAGGCAGGGTATTTATTATGGGTGGAAGAGAACATGAAATAGTTTTTTAGGATATATCTGACGAGTGTAGTATTTCGCAGGCATGATATAGTGGCCATTTAAAAAGCAACGTATCTTGTAGTAAAATATATTCCAAAAGATATTGAGGTCACTAATTATGTGAATAGAAAAGTGACCCTCAGGGTCTTGATGCTACCTTGTGCTAGGTCTAGGCAATTAAGGAACTGTAGGAAGGTAAGATTTGATATAATATTAGGAGGTTTTGCTAGACACGCCCATTTTTTCACACCGTATCACTACGGAATTAATATTTCCTAGTAAGTAAGCAAAAATAACTAGTCATTTTTTTTAATTGTCCCAAAATTCGTGACCCCCGATTACAAATGTGCTTGCAAAAAACAATTAAGTAAAATGATACCAAGCATTTACTGAAAATTTATTTAAAATTTTAGGAGTTTTAAAACAAAAATGTTTTACAAATTATACTTCATAATTCTAGTTGTGCATACTTACATACCAACATATGGTAATACGAGTATTAATTCCCTTACAAAAAGTTAACATTTTTTTTTGTAATGACCTGATTACTTTGCATTTTATTACATAATGGGACCTCATTATACATATTCAAAAAGATTTTACTGGGGTATTGGTTTTAATTTTATATAGATATTTGTATCGGTACGAGAGTTATTAAAATTGACCCTCTAAAATGTTAAAAGTCCCACTGTGCATAGATACGAACAACTCAACTTAATTGTAACCAACCTTAAATAAATACTAACTATCTTCGTTGAATCTTTAGGCGTAATAAGTTTTTAAACAAAATTTTTGTGCAAAATCAATATTTGAAATCTCTTTAAAATTAAAAAGATGTTTATGAATAATCCCCTTAATGTTTATTTGGTTTTATTTCAATGCCTAAATTGTTTTCAATATTTGCATTTAAATAAAATTATATATGCATATGATCGGAAAAAGATCGCATTTTTATAAAGCAAAACAATTAATTTAAGTAAATTACATATGTTTTTATCTTTATTATATCCCAAGTTCTTTGTCATGTTACATATTAGACATGTTATTATTTTGATTTTTATATATTCAAATGTGTAGTAAAAAAACCATAACCATGAACATGAATATGAAACCACATTAAATTGTAAACAGTCATAACTCAAAGTTGATCAAAATCATTCACTCTAAAATAGGGAATTTTTTTCCCTTCAACTCAGAATCGAGGAAAACATGTTCTGTTCGTCTACATGGCCTCTGCCAAAATATAAATTTTGATAAAATTTATCAACGAAAAGTTTTTGGAACAAAAGATTTGCTTGTTATGATCGGCCTATTGTTTCAAAAAAGCCCAAAACGTAACAAAATTTTACAAAGCTGCATGACTTAAAACGATCAACTGTTGCCCAGAATTTTTTACACTCTTTACATAGTTATAAGGGTATATATCAGTTTGTTATTCTGTTTTTAATTTTTTTTAAATCTTTTTACGGGCCCATAAAATATATTTATTCTGGAACCTAATATATTGGGAAGACGATTTAGCCATGTTTGTCTTTTCGCCTGTGTGTCTGTTGAAATCTAGTTTCTGAATCCAAAAAAAGTCACTCAGAAAACGTTTTGATATCAAACAATTAGAAATAACCCTGAGACTATCGGTATTAAAAATAAGCAAGACCGGTTTAATTTTGACCAGATATAATAATAACAATTTTTTTGGACAAAATCCGTGAATATATCCCTATATATCTCAGTAATTATAACCACTCTTGCCGCAAAACTTAGCACGGGTACTTTGATGGTAGGGGCTTAAATTAGGCGAAAAAAGGGTAAAAGTGGTATTCCCCCTAGGGTTATTTATGAAATATCTTGAGCGCTTAATCTGAGAAACTATAACAGCTACAGAACTCAAATATTCTACAAAAAGTTATTGAACAATAAATCCTAAATTATAAAAAAATATTTGAAAATAGAGCAGAGGGAGGAGCAGCCCTAATTACAAATTAACAATTTTTGTCAAATTTTCGATACGTTACAACTCGGAAACTAAAACAGCTACCAGCTTCAAAAGTTCCACAGAAAAAAATTGTTTGGTTTCGAGCAAGGGGGAGGAGCAACAGCCCCTATAAAAATGAAAATTTCTTATTACATTTTGGATACGCTTTATCTTGGAAACAGTAACAGCTTTCCACTTCGAATGTTCTTCAAAGAGTAATTGGACAATTAGACCTACATTTTGGGAAACAAATTTTTGTTAGGAGCAGAGGAAGAAGGAGTCCCCATACAAATGAATAATTATTATAAAATTTTCGATACGCTTTATCGTGGAAACAGTAAGAATTGTCGACCTCAAATGTTCTACAAGAAGTAACTGGACAATAAGGCCTACATTTGGGAAAAAAATTATCTAAATCGGAGCAGCGGGAGAGGTAGCTTCCGTACAAATGAACAAATATTATGAAATTTTCGATACGCAACGTCTCGGAAACTATAAAAACTATCGACTCCAAATGCCCTTTAATAAATAGTTGTACAATAATGCCTACATTTTGTAAGAAAAATTTAGTTAAATTAGAGCAGGGGTAGGGGAACAAAAATACCAATAAACCACTTTTGTTACCTTTTTAATACGAAATATGTCAAAAAGTGTTGAAACTATCGAGCTCGCCCTTTCTACATGGTATTTCTATTATACATTCAAACGTAAAAGTCTTGTAAAACTTGTCTATTTCAACAACTAGGATACCTATCGATTTTAACCCCTTTAATATTTGCAGTATGAAATGATTTGGCTAGATCGGATGGCAGGGTTTATAAAGATACCAATGTAAGGTATATTTGGCAAAGCCGAATATAGCGCTCTAACTTTTTTTTTTTTATCTGCCAATTTTTTTTCATAGCCCCTACACAAGAAACATCATTTATATACCGAAATGTTTAATATTCAATTACAATATCTTAGCCTTAAAAACCTTTGATCGGCTTCAGCTTTCTTGACATTAAAAATTGTTACCGATTACATGCATCCATTATATTAACGACTGCAGAGATTTGTTAAATTTCTTTTACAACCAGAGTTTATATACATTTTTTATTCTTCTTGCTTTTATATATTGAAGGCAAGAGATTTGGTAGCAAAAAATTTTATAATGTCATGCAATCTAAATTTGCAAAAGGTAAACTTGTCATAATCTTACAATCAATACCATTATTAAAATTATTTTCCTACACTGAAACTCACATATATCTACATGTTGTATTTATATCCCTACGCACACATATTTGACAGGATTAACATACATAGGTACATACATATGTGTCTAAATATATTTGCTTTAATATAAGAATAACAACAACTTACATAAAGCGCACAAACATTATGCCTACACGTTTGCAATAATTTGTACATTTATTTAATCAAATTTAATCTCACTTTCCGTACTCACCAAACGTTTTGTTTCCTCTTTTCTCGCACATATTTTATGTAGTGTGTCGTCCTTAGCTCCTTCTAATTAAAGTAACAATTAGAATTTAATTTTATTTCACTTGTTGTTCAACTTGATTAGAAGTCCCTTATGTGCTCACATGCGAGTTTATATGAACAAAGGTAAAAGTGGACGGAAAGTTAAGGAAAGAGCTGGAGCATTTAAGCTTTAAACGTGTTTGGGATATTATGCGTTAGCGCTGATGTTTGTAACGCTTAAAAATATTCGAGTCGAGTCAAACCAGAAATACTTCTTAAGTCGGTTAAACGATGTCAGTCCGGCTGTATAACGATATTTTTTAAAATTTTTAACAGATAAGGTTTTTGATTTGTTTAACATATTGACTCTAAAAGTATTAATATATGTATATCAGAACAAAATTTGGTGGTGACTCGGAAAAAAACATTTGGTTTTGAAAATATTTATAAAAAACATTTTGCACTGAAAACTTTCGTCATGTAGTCTTTAATGTACCATAGATCCCATATAAGTAATACTTCACATCAAAAAACTATTACAATAACCATGGTGCAGGGTATAACACGGACTGGCTTGACCTACTCTAATGCTGTTACTTGTTTTGCTAATGAATAATTTTGCCATCTTGTATTCACATGCAAAAGTACATATGTTTATGTTTGTTAAGCTACAAAGTAATTTGAAAAGTATTCTCCTGGGACTTTAGTAAATGAAACCATTTAAGAATATAACGTGCATTGTGTATCATTGATATAATTTTTTTATCATTAAAAGGTACGGAAAAGTCAAGTTCTTTTAACAGAGTATGTCCTTTAAGAATCACTTAAATAACTTAAATAATTTTATCATTAAATCATATAAGTTTTCAAATCCTAAATAAAAATAACAGGAGTCACATTTTCTTCCTTCCTGTCTTAGGAATTCGCTAGCCAGAGACTTGTTGTTATTAAAATAGTGGACACTGTAAACCTGAGCCTTAAAAACTTTAAAAGTTAATATAAATATGCATGTATGTTAAGCTGCCCAAATATTTCAAATTCAATTTATAACACTGGGCACCCACTAGTTTTTTTACTGTAGTTATTACAAGGTGGGTTAAAAGAAGTCATCCGATGTTGTTTGGCTTAAATTTTTTTTTCTTAATCAAAAACTTCGATTCTGTTTTTTTATTATGTCTGAACCTTTATAATTTTTTTGGTCAAGTCGAGAAGATGATATCGGCCAAATTGGCGTTGTTACAATTGATTGCTATACGGGCTCGTTTTATTGAACTTTTCATCACTCCAGCGAGAACTTTGTGTGACAGATTCTTGCACTCGTGTCAAATGTTGTTTTTGAGGGCTTTTAGGATCTTGGGCTTGTTCACATAAACACGGGACTTAAAAAACCCCTACAAAAAAGTCTGAAACAGTTAAGTCGGGTGATCTTGCGGGCCAATGTAAATCGCCGCTTTTCAGAATATCGGTTGTGGCTTGCGCAGTTTGTACCGTTGCCACTTCCTGTTGGAGCCACATGTCTTCCAGTCCTAATTCACTCAATCACGGCACGAAAAACTCGGGTTGTCGTTTGAGCAGTGGCGTCTTGGAAAAAAATGGCACGATGACTCCTTCAGCGTGAAAAGCTTACCATGGAGTCACTTTGAGCGAGTGTTAAGGCTCCTTGTGCATCACTCGTGGATTTTCGGTGCATCAGAAGCGATAGTTTTGCTGGTTCACGTACCCGCTGAGGTGGAAATGTGTTTTATCGCTAATTGTGATTTTGGTCGAAAATTCGCTTACTTCGGCCTTGAGATTGGAGATGGCTTGGGAGTAGATTGCACGTGTTCAGCCACCAAAAAAAAGAATCTTTGCTAGATTTGATTCAAATATCTTAATAAATGCAACCTATACTTTCGTAACAAAAATATATGAATACCTGCCAGACGGACGGACATTCTTCAAAAGGGCAGAAAGTGATTTAGTGTCGATCAGTAAAATTTAAGTTAGGTTTTAAACCATTATAATTGGGTATCTGCACAAACGCATACATAGTGCAGTGTGTATATAAATAGAAATGGTTTGCAGGTTTTATAATTTTAATATGGTGGGCTTAAAATCCAATTGTATTTTTGATATTCTAGAAAAGAAAATATGGACCTTACCATTAGATAAACTATAAAGTTGTATTATTATTATTTGTTTTATTGCATTTTTTACTCAAGTACGGACATTAAAACCCTAATGTGGAAAAATTTTCTACATTAGTATGGCATCACTTCTTCTTTGTGCTGGCTAAAAAATATTTTAATTAAATAACAATAAAAGTCTTTAATAATGATGCCATTGTTTAATTTCGCAAGGTAAGAACAGCTGACAATACAAAATGGAGTGGCAATATCATACAATAGTAGGCAATGGCATCGAAGAAGAGTGTACACACATTGGTAAGTTGCCTGGCAATATTGTTTGGCAGTTAGTCGTCTAATAATTATCTGACAATAATATTTTTATCTCTACTATAAAAAAATAAAGTATATTTTAAAAAAATTTTTAATTGATCCAAATGGTTTCATTTAAATTACTGCTACTCAGTATGACTAACGAGTAAGAGAAGATATTGATTGCGGTTACGTACTTTTAAAATGATTTTGTTTGAATTAGCTTAGATTCTAAAACTATTAAAGTGAATTCCACCTATAGATTACCGTAATTTATTAACGCAAATATATAAGAACTTACATTGACAAGATTTTAAAAATGAGTTTATTTGTATTCATAAATACTTTTAGTTTGGAGCAAAAGAAACCTTTTAAGTCCGCATCCAAATGATTGGTTTATTTAAATTTTACAAAATAAATACTTTAAAAGTTAAAAGCAACATCTAAAGATTTTTGTTTGATATGTCTTCGGCTTTATTATTTTTATTAAATTAATACCAAACAAATCTGTAAAGATAAACTTAGGGTATGCTCAGATATGTGAAATATTTGCCCTAAAAAGTGTGACCACTAAAAATTCTAGTTTTAATTGTTTTTATTTATTGAGGTACATATCTTTGGCATTATTAAAATGTTATTCAAATATTTTCTTTTTGTTTATTTTACCGCGTCACTTAAAACAAACTTATTTAAAGACGAAAAACATCAAACAATTTTTTTACTTAAAATAGTGGTCACGCCTTTTTGGGCAAATTTTTTATATATCTGACCGTATCCCTAATCTTATAGCATTGTTTTCTAAATAGTTTTTGTGTTATCAAATTATTATATTTGTCTAAAATAAGCACAAATGTGTGTATGTTTATATGTAATCTACATTGTGGTAATAAGGGAGATATTTATGCATTATTCTGGGCTTAGTATTGCTATAAATAAGACTATTTCTTTAAGCTTTAGGTCTATTTTTATGTTTATTTTTTTGCAAAATTTTTTCTTTTTTCAATATTTCGCCACTCCGTTGTGTGGCATCATCAGGAGGTTATTTCAGTTAAATTTTAAAGTTGTTATTTTGGTTTTAAAATTAGCTTTTGGCTTTTCGAATAACGATTATAATATTAACAAATTTTTAATTATTAAACCGCCTTTTTTTAAAATTAAATTTTATATTGGGGTCACGAAATATCCTGTTAAATGAATTGGAAAGCAAAATAAAAAAAAATATTTAATGCTTATAAAATTGTCACAAAAACTCCAAGTACACTTGCACCTAGTGTCCAATATTTGGAAAAGGTTTTTAAGCTATTTTGAAATTTTATAGCAATATGACAATAGGACAAATAAAACACCTTGTGAATCCCCTAATTGTGTATGTACATATGTATAATCATACATAAGTTACAACAACAATGACCTAACTAATCATAGTCAACGACTCTTTAATTAAAAAAATAAGACAGAAAGCAATTGATTAATAGCCACCCATCAACAGACATAATATCACAAATAACGATTATTACACTATTATTTTCAATCCAATTTTCTTTTATACTAATTCTTTTCTTTGTGGTTGTAATTTAAGGACATACGAGTTTAATGAAAATGATAACATTGTTTTATGACATTTGCTATCATCTGCCGTCTTAATGGTTTAAACAGCAAAAGTCAAAAAGAAGCAGCATGATACGATATTGGACATTGCAATTTATTTAAAATATTACATTAAAGTATTAACAGTGTTACTAATAAGAGTCTCAAACACATAGTGTTACTTTATCTGAACAAACAATTTAATAGTCTGAACAAATTAAAATAAATCAACACACAGCTTGGCACACGCAAACAACATTATATATATTTATCGAAGAGCAAAAACCTAACAAAACAAAACGAATTTTACTTGTTGCAAAACCTTAACAATACTGTTTATTAAAATATCCTTAAACGGAAATCTCTTTAAAATCTTGGTGGCATGTTTTCACGGATCATAAAAATGTCACATATAGTGACCGCAACTTTAGTTCGATGCATAAATGAACCCAGCAAAATCTTTGTTCACCTGGTAAATGAACAAGTTATATTGAAGTTAAATAAACACTAGTTATTTAGACCTACAAATGTAATTACTAAGAACAATGACACAAGTTCATAATAATATTTGGTTTTACCGAAAACCTGCCACAATACTTAAAAAAGGTTTTGCTGGGAATACATACATATTTCATATTCAATATTGACTTTATTGCCGTTGAAAAAGTTTTTTCTTCTGTTGCCATTTGAAAGTGTCTCACTTTTGCAGATTTTTACTTTTATGTCAATTGCAGTAAATTTTACATTGTTGTTTACTGTGCACTGAAATTGAATTTAAGAAACACCACATTGGGGCAATATTTAAAATAAATTACACTACAGATTCAATAAGTAGTATGTAGTTATATATATACTAGTTGCTTTTGACTTTTCTTGTTAAGTATACAATTTTCGTCTTAATCCTGATAATTTTCTTTCAAAGTTGATGGAAAATCTTGGAATTCTAAATTTGTGTGCACTAACACAGTAAAATGTTTTTAACTTGGCTTTAGTAAATAATTAAAATTTTGAGGTCATTTTTTGTTTAATTTATATTTAATAATTATTTTGGTGCCATTTTTAATTTTTCGCATTTGGGAACATTCTTCCCTACCTTTTAAATTTATGTTTTTTTTGGTCTGGAATTTCAAAACGCCCCGCCTATGAGCAAATACCAGCCAGTATTTTAGACCAAAATGTATGCCATTTGCATCAGTGCCTATGAATCTTTGAGAAGGAACATGGGGAAACCCCACATTTATATCCTTTCGGATAGCCAACCAGCTTTAAAAGCCATTAAAGCTTATGATGTCAACTCGGCATTGGAACTATAATGTATTGACATCCTTAATCGCCTTGGAATTCACAACCCTTTTTTTTGTCTTTATGAATTCTTACGAAAGCAGTATCATCAGCAAATGTCGACGTGTGTTTAAAACTATTGGTTGGCATATCTGCTGTGTAAAGCAAGTACAGAACTGGGCCTAGTATATTCCCTTGAAGTACACCAGCCCCTATTGGTTGAGAAAAACTTATTTGGTTTTCCTTCTTGATCATATATTGTTGACCGGCTATTTATGTATGTATTTTTCTAAAAGGTTGAAAATATTAGCTGCAAGGTTGAACTTGAGTTTGTTTAAAAGGCTTTTATTCCATACTTTGTCGAAAGCTTGTGAAAATACCACGGAGCAGTCCTTTTTTCTCAAAGGCTTTTCTTATAACCTGTACAAACCTGTGAGTTTGTTCGATGGTACTATGTTGACTTCTAAAGCCGAATTGGTGATTTAAAATGCAGTTGTTGTCGTTTTAGATCGTATTCAGCTTGTTTTTAAGCAATTATTCAAACAATTTTGAATTGTGGGTGACAAACTTATAGGCCTATAAGGCTCTACCTTCGGATACAACTCGAATATACTTTTTATTGCATTTCGGGTCATGAGTGTCATGTTGGTAATGAACGTGCTGACCACCTTGCGAATTGTGGGACGAGCCATAGAATGATTAGTCCGGGGCCTTTTCGTGGTGCACCTCCATGTTACATTAAGAGTGAACCTTCCATCCTCTTTGACGCTGAGTTTGCTTCTCAATGGCGAATAGCTCGTTAGTAACGTCATGTTGTGAGGTTCGTGTGCCTCTCGAGATCGAAATCCAGGAACATCCCTTCTTCTCCTGGAAGGACCTGGGGTTATTGTCAGGTTTTCTGACTCGACATTTTGATCTCAGACACCATTTAAGTAATGTGCAGTTTTTCGATACGGATGATGAGACCGCAGGGTACGTCCTCCGCCTATCACTCTGCATAGGAAAAATATATTTTTTTGAGTGTTGAGTTGTTACGCCAATTGGCATTTGGAATTCTTTACCTCGTAGTGTACTAGGCTTTACTAAACGCCTTAAAGCAATAGGTAAACTAATGGCTGCATAAAATACCTATTTTTAATGGCGGTGCTTATGAGCCAATTAACTACTCCTACCACTTCTACGACTAGTGCATCTTTGAATGGGAAGACGTTCCTGCGTTTGGGATGTACATTGATGAATAAATTAAATATCGTAGCTTCGAAGTTATTATACGCATCGCAATAATATCTTTTTTAAAAAATCTAATTAATGGTTTCAAAAATTTAAAAAAAAAAATTAGGTTTGAGAAAAGTGAGCCGATATATTTGTTTGATAAAGTGCTCGATTTAATTTGTTTAGGCTTTTTAACTATCCAAGTCGATAAAGTAATGTCCGGCTGTCCTTTTTCTAAATGAACTTTTCTAAAGCTAATGAAATTTTGCGGTCCCGTTAATGATACGAATTCCTTATTAATATCCGTAATACCATGAAAAAAAGTCTGAAATATTAACGTTAAAAACCAGCTTAAAACCCAGCAAAAGGGACAAAAGTCCTTTTTTGTTTTTAGTTCTAGTCTGTTTTCTTGCATATCTGGATAACCATTTAAAGAATCGGCACATACGTTTCGTAAAATTTTATTTTGTAAGGTGGGTAATATAAGTACCCTTATACATACATTTCTGCTTACACGCGTGCATGTGTTAAAATATATACAAATTCAATACTCTTTTTACATGTTTGCCCAAATATCATTAATTAAATCTTTTGTCATTCGAAACATTAACCTTACAGTTATCAATTCTAATATCTTCAATCTATGAATACATAATTATGTACAATATTTAAAGTAAAATGAATATAAATTATTTCATTTAAGTGACATATTACAGAATATTAAATGATATTAATATTCTACAAGAAACAAAGTTGTGATAACAACAACCAACAATGAAATACATTTTAATTAAGAGCGAAAACACACACACACACTCAAAGCAGCACATAAATAAATTTTTCTAATAAGCTTTTACATTTATGATTCCTTTTCGTTTCAACTTTTTTCAGTCACTTTTTTTCAATTGAGAACAATTTACACATTTTCAATATTTCTACGAAATGTTGCATTAAAAAACAGATGTTGTTTTACACTTCCAAGCAAAAACTTATTCTATGACAACAGATTCAAAAAACAGCAAAATAATTGAAAAATAAGTATTTATTGAAAAACTTTAAGATTTTCTTTTAATGAAATACATACATACATATATACATACGTTTGTACATACATACATATACAATTGTTAAATAAGTTTATTTCTTTTTATTCACACAAATTGAAAAAGAAACACGACCTAGAGCAAATAATAATAAAAATATATGGAAAAATTATGGGGCATATTATGTTGTTAAAATATTGCCATCATTGAGAAAATCATTGTATCGGCATAAAATATGTACAAACTTTTCTTAAAAATGCTGGCAATATTTTACAATAAGAAAGTTTTTGGCATTACAGTTGGCCCAGCCCAATTCCCATTTCTTTTACTTTTGCCACTAACCATTATAAATTATTATTTTTGTAGCGAGTGGGGTAGTTGGTTTGATATAAAATTATAAGATATTTAGTGAAAATTTCTGTTATATCAGAAATTAAAAATTTCAAAAAGAAATTTCATTTTAATGAGATCGTTCGAATGCTAAAAATACTTGATGAATTCAATAAAGTCATGTCCTTTTCTTTTGCTTTTTCTTCACTTTAAATAAGTACGCACGTACTTGGAACATTATGAATATAAAATAACGATAAAATGGCAGTTTGTATAATTTTGTAAATATTTTGTATTAATTTTCCTTTTCATTTTAAGTTATATTTTATTTACCATTGTAAGGGAGCACAATAAATAAAATATAGCTGTCGAAAATATTTATTAAGAGGCTCATAATTTGTAAATACCTTCCTTTATTATATAAAGTGGGAAGAAAATTTGTTGATTTTATAATATTATTTGTTCTTAGCCTATAAGTAGTTACTAGACACTAATTTTAATATATTAACATCACATTTATAAGCACTTAACTACATAAAAGCTTTTTTAAATATGTATTTGTTATTTAAAAAGACAGATTGCACTAGGCTTCAGCTGGAGCATCTACTTAATTGGTTTTTGGTCCTTGGGATTTGGGTTGTGGTCGAATAATCGAACTCCAACATTTTTCTTACCTTTTTGGGTGTAAAACTTTAAAATACGGAATTTTACATATATAAAAATTTTGCTTTAAAAAATGCTTACAATAAAAATTTATAAAGGGTATTGGCCATTATTAGCTATGACCTTTTTCTATGCTTTTGGCGATATGTGGACTCCACGCTTAAAGAATTAGTAGTCTAACAGGGAAAGCTCTAGATTGTAGACTATAATGTGGATAAAAAAACTTTGCAACCACTTCTTGCTAAACGCTATGTTGTGATTGAATCATACGATTTTATTTCGGCCTCAGTTACATTTACACTCAAAAATGTATTACGGGAACTGACTTTAAGTTATTTAGAAAGTATTCCGTAAAGTTGTTTTGATATAAAAAAAAACAGTTAAATTTTAATACAATATTTTTTTTAACTGATTTGAAGGGTTATTCAAAGCTTCACCTAAACAAAAAAAAAATGATTTTCAGTTAAATTTATTTTTGTCTGTTATTTTTTGGTAATATTTAATTTGGTTTTTATTTTTTTGATAGTTTGTGTTTTGCTGTAAATGACAGAAAATCTTGTTAATTTTAGACGAATATGTAAGTTATTTTTTTGACGTCTGAATTTAAATGAAATATTTTGTTAATTTTAATGAATATCTTGTTGGACGGTTGTTAAATGAATATCCAGTTTTTTTAAATAGATTTCCTGTTGATTTTACTTTAATAATTTTTTGAGTGTAGCTAAATTTCTGTATTGCCATATTGGTCTTGATATTTGGCTTTGGTGTCGATTTAGCTGGTTAGCCATGCTTTACCTTCGATCTCTTATACTTTCAAATATCTCAATTTATTCAGGTTTAATCACATGTAATAATTTGGTGCAAACACCATTTTGTTCTACAACATTTGGCAGCATTTTTGAAAAAACAAATTGTCTTTGTAAGACTTTCAGCTTCTTTTGTTTAACAGTTTTCTAGCTTTCCATTTTGAAATTGCTGCTTGAGTAGTTTTTAATGATCTTGTTGGTTCTTGCACAGCTTGAGATTATCTTAGGAGTATTTTAATGTATATAGCTTTACTTATGCATAGTTTCATATCGGTTTTTTCACGAAAACACTTTTATGATTTGCAAGATATTTACACACATAATATTTTCCTGAATCAAGCCATAGCCGTGTCAAAAATACGGTCAGTGCGGTTTTCCTTAAACCAAAAACGATTTACTAAATGCAAATTTATATTTAAATTTAAGCCAAAAAGTTATTGACTTAAATTCAAAATCGTACTTGATGTAACCTTAAAGATAACTCTGCCAATCGAGTAAAATTTCGAATCGAATGGAATGTGGAGATTTGGCCCCAGTTCCAATCGAGTTGAAACTCTAGCACGCACCGAGGCGTTTTGTATTGTTCAAAGCTAAAATATCTTTGGTTCTTTTAAATAGTCCCGACTAGACTTGATTTAAAAAAACCAATGTACAAATCGTATTTTAAAATTTCAAGTAAGATTTTTCATAAATAATCCCAGTATTAACACTTGTTACGCGCTGGTTGCAACAGAAATAATAAAAATTGTTACGGATTTCAATCAACTCACTTTGTTAAACCGATAATAAAATTCTTGTTAAGAGACATGATAATAGGTTTCCCAGCTAGCTGTAATTTTGGCGATGTGGTTCTTAACCCGTGTATTTCATTGCGCGTAAACACATAACACTCTACACATGCCAATAGAGTGAATAAAATTGTTAAATATGAAACTTCTATCTACAAATTTTAAAATGAACCATGGCTAGTTAGGGTGCCATGTAGGGTACAATGGTTCCCTCCCACTGACCTAAAAGTCAGACACCTAGACAGAAAGAATTACCCGTATTATTAAAACTGTCCCTTAATGAGACACGATCAGTACCTACTATTATTCATATTTGACGTTGGTTATCATTCTTCGTTCTTTTAAAAATTTACAAATTCATTTTAGTGATTTAAAAAATTACAAAAAAACATATTTATTTGCATTTTAAATATATAATGTAAGAAAAAAATATATATATTAATTTATAGGTAATTTCAAAACAAAATAAAACTACAAGAGACAACGTTATAAAAAATATCACTCTTACAATACAATTTTTGTCAATGCAAAAAAAATTGAATATACATATTATATATATAGTATTGAATACATTTTTAATAAATGTTAATTTTACTTACAGTTTAGTTGTAGGTTTATAATTTTGTTGTTTGCCTTTACTTTACGTTTCTTAACAGCGTCAATCGATGGGCCCAGCAATCACTGCATGCTAAAATCTCTGCAAATGTTAAGGTACGCTCGAAGAAAAATGTTAGTACTAAACTGAAGGTCAAATTTTAGCAACTGGTTTTCAATATATTATGTGACTAAATTCTTGACAATTGTAAATATATGGCTAAATATTTATGTAAAAATTCATTTGTTTTAATTAAATTTTTTTAAGTCTTAAATTAAAATTGTTAATAACTTTCAAAATTAGTGTTTATTTCATTACTCTTTGAAAATAAGTTAAAAGAAGAAGTTACTGTACTTGTTACAATATCGTTTTCTTATCTTTCATTTTATTTTTTTTTTTTATAATTGGTATTATTTAGTACAGTTTTATTCTGGTCTCGTTTACATATTCTTATGACCTTATTTCAAAGTAAATTTATTTTTCAAATATTTCTTTTTATGAAACAAAACAAAATTATTTCTAAATGAAGTATTAACCAATATTAAAGATTTGGTTTTGTTACAAGTTTGCTATTAAAACACTAAAAAGAAATCAAACACTACAAATTTATTACCACGTGGTGCAAGGTAACGCCAAATCCACATGTACCCAAAAAGACATGCGGCTTTCTCACTTCCCCAATTGAGGTTTTAAAAGTTGACGTCGTTCTTCTGGTTATCCTGCTGAGCGATTGTCCCATTAATTATAAAGTAAAACTTCCAGGAATCAAACGTGAGTTTGGTGTCCTCTTATTTACAACTCGTCCCTTCTTTATTACTTAGAGATAACTTCAGTGCAGGAAAAAAAAATATTTTTTTAAAATAAATGAAGTTATAATTTCTTCCGCTTTTGTAAGTTGCCTTTGTCACCCTTCATTCACTAACTTTTATCAATGATCTGACTGCATATCGAGCCCTTTTTTTTCTAGAAATTCTGTTGCAATTATAACAACAACATACATACATTATTAATGAACGAAACTCCATCAATGAACATTTATTAATGTGAACAGGGTTGTCAGTTTTCTTAGGGTCCACCGCCAGAACGGTTATCGAAAATCGTCAATAATCGCCAAAAAATATTTTTTTGAGTTTAAAAACTAAAAAAGTCGCCAAAAAATTCGCCATAATAAAAATCTATTGGTTTTGACGAAAAAAACTCACAAATTATTTTACTTAAATAAACATACGAAATATTAATGTTTTTATTAAATTAATTAAATGAAAAGAAATAACTATTTAATTAAAGTTTAAATTAAATTTTTTTATACACCAAGAAATTCAAAGGAAGAATTGAAGATTTGTTTAACCAAGAGCATATGTATGTAGAATGGCAGTTATGTACTTTGTTAAGTAACATGTTGTTAAATATTAAAAACTTTGATTTGGATAAAACACGAACCTAATACACACACAAAAAACTACAAAAAATTTTTTTCAAACAAATTCTTGTTCAAAATAAATTATTTTTTTAGTAAATTTATCTAATAGTCTCTAATAATATTTTTATTTGATTTTTAAATCAAACAAAACTTTGCCTAGACAACTCAAATATTTAACCAGTTCAGCAAAATTTTTTAACAGAAACTAAAATTCTTGCAAAATTGTTTGTCTAAATTTACAACTTTCGTTGTAAGTCCTCAGCCAGACAAAATATTTACTGATTCTCTGAAATTTGTTACTGATTCTACAACTCAGTTTTTTCTGTGCAGCATTGGTGTTGTAGTCATTTTGTGTGTAACATCGTTTAAAGCAAATCTGTGGCAAACAAGGCTATTTTCATTCAAAAAGGACTAGTTTACGAGTTATGTTAATATGTATTACCTTGAGTATAGTTTTTGAATGTGTGTCATAGATGCCAGATTTGACGATTTATCGTCATTTTGACGTTTTTGGTCACAAAAAATGGGTTTTGACGATTGGACAATTTTTGCCCTTAATTTGACGATTTTTCAAATAAAATTGCTTTTAACATAAAAATTAGTATTTTATTTTTATATTCAATATATTTGCATTTTTTTCATTTTCAGTTTGCTTTGCTTTGAATAAAATTTTACCTTTTTTGTTACTACTTTTGACGAAACTATCTATTAGCCCTTTGTTTCCCGGTTTTTTTTATTATTATTAACTAAAAAAGTAATCAAAAACATAAATTTTAGTGATGACAATTCTCTGACGATTTCCAAAATTTGTTTTGACGATTTGGATGATTTTTTACCAATAATTTGACGATAATGGACCAAAATTATCTGGCAACTATGATATGTGTATGTATATATAGAATGTTAAAAAAAGTTTTTTTGCTCATATAGCACCTAATTGAAGATGAATTTAGTAAGCTTTAAACTTCAGCTTCATCTGTGCCATTTTAAGTAACATATGTACATAGTATTTGTATTAAATATATTTTTCATTCGTTTTGTTAGTTTAAAAACTTTGCCGTTTGTTAAAAAAATCGCCAACAATATCGCCATGGCGTCAAACCTAAATTTTAATAGCCAAGAGCACTAAAAAATCGCCACATTTGGCGTAAAATCGCCATAACTGACAGCCCTGAATGTGAATTAATTTTTTTGTTAAAGAGCAGTAAAAGACAGAGAAAACGATCTGCTTTTTAAGAAGGTCAAGAGAAGGTCGAGCTAAATATTCAATTAAAAACAACAACAATTATGGTGGTTCGTTAAGTTTGGGTCACACTCAAGAGAACTGCTCAACAAATAAACTTATTTACAATTTTTGTAAAATTCAGCAAAACTAGAGAGCGACTGCTCCAACACGTTTACGTACATTTACACAAATTATTGTATGTAAAAATGTATGTGGTTATTATTCATAACCTTGACATTGAAAAATATTATGCACTTTAGAAAGTATGAGGGAATGAATCCCTAGAAACAATAAGGTTATATAGATTATACTATAGATTTGTATCTGTTTCTAAAAATAATTAAACAAGCAAATTATTTTTGCTTCAACATTAAAAGCATCTGATAATTAAACAAATCATTATATGATTTTTTCTATACAAAATATTTGACATATGTACGTAAATTAATTTTAATAAATATTCAGAAAAAATCGCAACACACTTTGCGATGTTACTAGAACTACTGGTCAAAAATTTGTGTACTTATGTTAATGTACTGATTTAAAAAAAAAGTGAGGATTGTACTGATTGTACTGATATTCCAAAAATTTGTGAAATTATAGCAAAACCGCATAATTTTGTGCTTTTCTAGCAGCAGAAAGTGTTGTAAAATTAGTTTTCTAAAATATAAGCAAATTATATTTATTTAGTTTCCAAATCTTATATCTTCAAAAAAGCATATTGCCTCAGTACACTTTTGTAATAAGTGCTTTTGAGCACATATGTAGCTAGAACTAAATAACCTCAAATTAGGTTATGAGTGAACACAGCTATTAAAAACAACAAAAATCGTTGAAATTGTGCTTTAATTATAATAAATCGATAGTTTTTTTTCTTCCTAAGAAATCAGATTATAAACATCAAAAATTATTTCTGCCAAAAATAATAAAAATCATAAAATAAAAATATACATATCAGATAATAATTATTATTTGTAAAAACAAAGTATCAGAAAATAATAATTATTTTTAAAAAAAAAAAGATTATTTTTTGTAAAAAAATAAAAACCCGAAAACTTTAAATAATTTTGTTTAATACCATTAAGATGGTGGTCAAGCTTCCGATGTTTCCCTCTGTCCGCTTTTTTCTTTGAAAATTTTAAAATAAGATAATTTGTTTAAGAATATTTTAGTATTGTATCTGTTGTCTTTGCTGCTTGTACTTCCTTTACTATTTTAAAGCTTCAATGAATTTAACTGATAAACATCTTGTCATTTATACACTTGCTGATTGATGGAAACTCCACCCCAACAATTTATAATTAAACAAAACTATAACTTGTCATTCAACAAAACAACAGATCTAAACAGAAACAATGAAGCAATACTTAGTTACAAGCAGATATTAACATTTATTAATAAAAAAACTTTAAATCGAAACAATATGCAAATTTAAACACAAATAATACTAGAGAAAATGTAATTACTATTTCAATTTATACGTCATGCAAATTCGATACAAATACGATACATCAAAAAATCCTATAAAATACTCCAAATTTTAAACATTGCAGCCATAATTTTAAATTCGTGTTGCATTCAAATAAACAAAAAAAAGTTCAATACAAGTTTAACATCAAACAAATTTCGGCAAAAATTTAGAAATACTGCGCGTGCTAACAACATAAGAAAATAATATTAAAAAAGTTTTTTTTCAAGGAATATTGAAACATGAAAAAAGAAGTTTTAATTGAGACGACTGCATCAGTACTTATCATTCTGATATGGATGTCGATTTTAATTTCTGCACAAAAACCACGACGCGATGAGAATGTAAATTTAAAAATTTGATTAAGTTTTTTTACATTTTTACATCGAAAACCAAAAAACTAAAATGTGCACAAAATACTGATATATCTTGAATGTGATGACATAGAAAAGATAAAAACAAAGAAAAGATAAAACAGGAAGTAGTAAGTTTTGGTAACCAAATTATTTTTACAATGACATAAAGGACTGTGTAGAAAGCGTAACTGAAAGAATTTTCTTCGCAAAAATTTGTATATTTTTTAGGGTGGCCAATGACAATGTAACGTGTTATCCTAATAATCTTGTCAAAGATTAAAAATTGTAGCGGTTTTCAAATTTTAATTTGACTTGTGTGTTTTGAGTTACAAAAAATAGTTTCCAAAAGTCTAAATTAAGATTAAATATATAATTGTGATTATTGGTCAATTTTTTCCATACAATTTTTTTCTGGAAAGGTTATTTTGGACCAAGACTGAGCTAAATATTAATCAATCTTTACAAAACCTTGCATATATTCTTAAATTAGAGTCACCAACTACTGAACTGAAAGTAATTATAACTCTTTTTGTTAAAAAAAAATGCTGTAATAAATAATGCAAAATTTACAATGGGTCTCATATAAGTCCAACCTCCAGAGATTACATTTGACTTCGTATATTGTGCACTAGTATTCTATTGAAATATATCTAACACATGGGCAAATCTTTTTTAAATAGCAATTAGCCAATCTAATTTTGTGAAAATTGGTCTTTTATTGACCGCTTCCCCCGAAGTACGACCGAAAATCACATTAGCCATTTGGGACCCCATAAAGTATATATATTCTGGATCCTTATAGATTTAGTGATGTCCGTCTGTCCGTGTTATGATTGAAATCAGCTTTCTGAAGCCCCTCGATATTGCATAGACCCGTAAGTGGTATCAAACTATTAAAAATAGTCGTGAGAAAATCGGTATTGAATTTCAGCAAAATCGCGTGATAAATGACCGAGATAAAAACAAAAAACCAAGACTACCTCCTTTTTTTAGTCTACAAAAACAACAAAGAGCATACTTATGTATGTAATAAAAAAAAACATATAAAAAACAAAAACAAGAAAAAACAGATTAAGTCATGTTGATATTATTGAACCACGCCCAAAACGAAAATTTTATTAATATTAGCATTCATACATATAACAGGGTTGCCATACAAAGCTTAATTTAAAATTCCTTTAAATCGCTCCTACGGCTTTCAGTGTTCTTCTACAAATGTAAAATGTAAGACCAACCCTAATTAGTTTATCCACCCAAACATTTTTGTGGAACATACTTACCCGCTACAACTTCCCCGGAGTCGCCCCTAGAGGAATAAAATGTGTCACAGACCCCCAACAGTTTTTCCTCCCAAACGTATTCTTTGAGTATACTTACCCCTATCTCCACGCCCTAAGAGAGTTGCCATACAAAATTTATAAAAATGATGTAAAAATGGCCACAACTTCTTCAGATTCGGCCTTAGAGAAATAAAGTGTACGACAGACCCCTATTAGTTTTCCCTTCCAAACATTTTCCTAGAAAGAAGGTTGCCATGCAAAATTTGAAAAAAATTTGGATTAAAACCCCTACGACTTCCCCGTAGTCACCCGTGGGTCCTTAAAAAATGACACCGACTCCTATTTAAAAATTAGAAATATTTCGTGCAAAATTTTTTTCGAGCAGAGTTTCAGTGCAAACGTTGTCACAGGGATAGCTTTTGGTCATTTGTTAGAGATAACGGTTATTTATTTTATCTTCTTTTAAAGATTGATAAATTATAAATTGCCTGGTTGGGCTTGGATCATTTGTTAAAGAAAGGTATAATGCAAAATAAGTTTCTTTTATTTTAAAAACACGACAAATTAATAACTTACCTGGTTGGCAAAACTTACCTTCTGACTGAAATATTTGCAAGAAATTTACATTTACTGAAAAACAGACACTGTCTGAAACTAAAAGAGTGTCTATGATAGACATGTTGTTTTTTAAAATCACGGCAGTTTGCTAAAAAATCTATTCATGTTAAAATGTCAAACATTGTTGAGCAACTTTTCAAATTTTCACATGCCACAAATCTTTTGTTAACCTTAAAAGTTCTAAAGCAGAAAGCCTACCGTTGTAAACCAATCGCGTAAAATATTTGGGCCACCCTGTTAAAAGCAATTTGTTATGATTAAGTTTAATCAAACTTAAAGGTTCTTAACAACTTACTTGAGGCATCTATGCATAAGAAAATTACGTTTGATGTATGAGGCGTAGAAAATGTCTTTATGTAATCAATATGTAAACAGAACAAAATGTGTTCTCAATATTAAATATTCTAAAATTTTTAAATTTTTCATTATCAATTTTTTTTAACGTTTAAGCATTCTGAATCTTAACTTTTTCAAATAAATCTTTTGGTTAACAAATAGCAAAGGATATTTGAGTGAGTTAGTTTTCCTTTTCCACTTTACTCAATTAATACTCGTCTTACTTAAATCAAATAAAGCCAATGGCCAATATCGATTTCAATCTTAATTAACTTTTGCACATTTGCAAGTGTTTGTTTTTTTCCTTTTTAGTTTTTCCTTCTGATACGAAAATTTGATGGTAACAATATGTTAAAATGATTTTTCCTTTTTTGTTTTTGTAGGAGGTATCCTATTTAACTGTCCTCATTTTGAGGTTGATAAATAAATGATAAGAAATTAGAAATACACTTACAAACAAGATTTTCAATATTTTGTTTCTGCATCGAGAAATTTTTCCATTTGTTTCATTCGTTATGTGCGTGATGCTGTTTTGGTTTTGTTGGTGTTTGTCTTCATTTATATCTTTTTTAAATTTGGTTCCATTTCAGTATCCACCCCCAGATTTTTTGAAACAATTTAGCATTATTCATGATGTTTGTGTGGAAAAGACAGGAGTAGCAGAAGGTTAGTCAATTGTACGTTTCTTTTACAAATTTTGTTTTAGAGATGTTTAATTAATATTCTTAAATTAAACATTTCTTTTGTTTTCTGCATCTTCTTTTTCTTTTTCTTCTAATCTTAACTGTTTTTGTATAATTACAACTGCTATTAAGGAATTTAGTGATGGTGATATACATGAGGATGCGGCATTGAAATGTTATATGAATTGTATTTTCCATGAAATATATGCTGTCGATGACGATGGTGAGCTTCACTATGATAAAATGAAACGTTTGATACCAGATTCCTTGGGCCAATTTATACAACATATTGTCGATGCTTGTGAAACGCATATACCCAAAGGCGGCACTCAATGTGATAGAGCCTGGTCTTGGCATATTTGTTTCAAAAGCACGGATTCTGTGGTAAGAAAATATACTGTCGGAGCATTAATCGTAGCTATTTATGTAAAAAGTTGTTTAATTAAATTTAATTGTTTTTATCTTTCAGCATAATTTTTGCCTTAAAATATTAAGTTGATTGTTTAAAGTATTAACTTAATGTAAATTAAAAAAAAAAAACGTTTTTATGGGTCCGGTTGCACAATGGTAACTACATACGTATATAATTATACATGTATGTATGTACGTATGCTTAAATAAAAACCATATTTAAAATAGATATTTTCTTAGTAAATGTGATGTTAAATTATTATTTTTAGATGAAATAAAAAAATTCTTTCAAATTGCCTTTTTGCAGAAAATGTTTTTAGAATAGCAAGTAGTTTCAATATACATAGGTATAGTCAAACAGTGCGTCAAACTATCTTAGTTAAATAAAAAAATAGTGTTGGAGCTATCATTGTTTTCAAATTTGGAAGCTTTACATCAAAAACGCTACAAAACTAAGGCCGCACCTAACCGTTCCTCACCAAATAACACCCAGTGTTTCTCTTTCATTCTAAAATTTTCTTAAATATAAATAATTTATAAGGTACCAACGATGAAGATACCACAAACTGAAATATCAATTTCCCGGCTAAAGAATAACAAGGCAGCAGAAGCCGATGGCTTGCCAGCTGAACTATTTGAGTTCGGAGGCGACACGCCGGTAAGGCGTATACATCAGCTTGTTTTGTACAATCTCGCTAGAGGAATGCATTCCCGACAACTAGAACATCAGGTGTTTTATGTCTTGTGTATAAAAAAGTTAACAAGACAGTATGTGCCAACTATAGAGGATTAAGTCTTCTTCTCATTGGTTTTCATATTCTATCCAGCCTATTGTAACAAAGAATGAATCCTAAAGTCTATAAGATAATTAAGCCTAGCAATGTGGCTTCAGACCTGACAAATCCACCATCGACGAACAGATGTCCACAGTACGCCAAAGGCTTTAAAAGACCCAAGAAAAAAGGTCGACACATACCATCTATTTGTTGAATACAGAGCCGCTTTCTCTTTCTGAGTTTGATATCCCTGGGAAACTAATACTACTCTGCAGGATGACCTTAACTAATAAGCAGTCGTCAGTTAGGATAGTCAGAAATATCTCTAAGTCTTTCAGTACCAAAATATGTTTAAGACAAGCAGACAGTCTTTCGTGTGATCTTTTAACATCCTAATAGAAAAAAATATACAAGACGCAAGTCACCGAAAAAATAAAAATCGTTTTTAATTGAAGAATTTGTTGTCTCATCCAACGAGGCATTCTATTTTAAAGTGTTAAACTTAGTTTTATTTACTTACGTCGACCTTTAGAAATTGAATTTGTAAAAAAACATCATTGCTTTTCAAAAACAATTTAAATTTAAATTTAGACAATTAAATTTTTAATTAAAAACAATAACATTTTTGATTAATGAGTCAGTTGAAAAAATTTGGGAATGATTTTTTTTTTGTGACGTTAATATATCTGTCACACTATTTGCAAAACGGCACAACTTACTAGCTTACGGCAGCGATATCGACATCATGGAGAGCAAATTGTAAGCAGTCACTTCCACCTTTGAAAACGTCGAGGCAGAATCAATCAAATTAGATTCTATTAAATTTGTTATCTGATTTTAGCGCCAAGCAAAATTAAAAAAAATTTTGTTTACTAGCAATAATTTTTTACTAAAAATAGAGGGCATTTTCTCCCAAACTATTTTTAAAAATCTGATAAAAATGGTACCTGATTTTATAATTTTGCTTAAGGACCGATTTTAGACAAAAAAGTAATGATTCAGTAAAATGTTTTACTGATTTTAAAATAAATAAAATTTTTTTGAATATTTGTTTTTAAAGAAATATTTTTGAATATGTCTTATTTTAAATCTGAATATTTGCTATGTAATAAAAAATGTTTGAATGTTGGAATTCTAATCTACTAGCTTCATATACAAATTGTTTCAATGGTTATCCTGTTGGCAGTTTGAAAATAATGGTAGTTGTATATAGTCGTACACTGCAACATCCTTTGGAGCGTTCTGGAAGCGGTGATAAAGATTTCATTAAAAAATTAGATTTGTAAGGAAAACGTCATGGGAAATGAAGGTATGGGATTGTGTTGTTCCGAAAAAATATTACCAGTAAAAAATTAATAGTGGCCGGCCATACATATAAATATTTAGAAATACTTTGGAAGCGGTGGTAAAGATATTTGATTTCATAAATTATTTTGTTTTGTGTGGGAGTCCCCATTGCAAGTGTAGGTAGAGGATAGTTTTGTTAATACAAATCTTTGGAAGTAAAAATAATGGTAGTCGGTTATATATTTCTCTAGAAGCACTATTAGGGCGGTGGCTAATTTGCTTACAACAGAGTAATGCTTTCTGGTAAAAACAATTATTTAACTATTTTTTTGAAAAATACAACTATTTGATTTAAATTTTGTAAAAAAAAAATATTTTTAAATACATTTATGGTTATTTATTTGAACTTTTCTATGAGAATAAGAGAACGTAGGGTTGTATGTGGATTTAGATCGGTCTAACCAATAAGGAATATGAATAGAATTCCAGTATTCGAATTCTAATTAAAAGTTTGTTTAAATAGAACAAATCAACATTCAGCTTACAGTAGTAAAGAGTGCTGACGAGAAATCGTAGCTGAATGCATTACACTCAGCTAGTATCGGAATTACTTAATTTTTAATAAAATTTCTATTCTTAGCTATCACATTTTTAATAATGAACTCAAGCCGAATAAATAGACATAATTATAAAATATTTTTAAATATTTTCTTGAATTCATTTCAGAATTTTTTTCAATTAAATAAATTTATTATCTTAGGTTTTTTAGAATAAAAATTGTAAACATTTTATTTGATTTTTTGATATTCAGATAAAAAAAGTTCAAATTTTATTTGATTTTTTGATATTCAGATAAAAAAAGTTCAAATTTTATTTAGATTGATTTTATTTGATTTTTTAAAATTTAAACTTTGTGCCTATAAGTAATAAAGAGATTCGTTTCATATATAAAAAATAGTTTTTCTAATGGTTTATTTCAGTTGAAAGGAAACAAATAAACCAAAATTTATATAAAACTTTTTTAATTTAATTACGTTATTATTTTATTAAAAAAATAAACATTTTTAAAAGTAGTTAATAAAATTTAGAAAACAAAATTAAAATATGTAGTTTCAAAAATATTTTTATTTCTTAGCCTAATCACAACTTGCAACTTCAAATGTTTCAAATGTTCCCTAATTGAGTTACTCATACGTATGAACATTTGTATATCAATCATACTGCCTGTAGTTCTCTTTAAATATAAAAATGTAACTAGAGATGAGCAATATTTATGTACCTGTGTCTTGAAAGCCACTAGTAACTACAGTGAAATAAAATTTGAATAACTTTTAAAGCAATAAGTTACTTTAAAGTTGATATGTTATGCAAATAAATATTTTAAGGTGTTCCGGTGAACTCATTATTAACTGAGATGCTGTAAATAAACTTGGTTAATTTTTGCCAACAACTGTGTTAATTAAATTTTCAAGCCCCATGTAAATTACATTGTGACGAAAATGAAGTAAAGTTACCGATTGACCCAACTCTAGTGATTCATGATTCTCAAAGATAGTGTAGTCAATTTAGCCGTGTATATCTTTCTATCTCTCTGTCTGTCTAATCACCTGTTCGCTTGTTAAAAAATAAACTTTCCGGATGCTTGTTAAGCGAATAATTTCAATGATTTTTCTATGCCCCATATCTCTGCACCCCTAACAGCTAACGACTTTCAAATTACAGCAAAGTACTTGCACTTTAATACCTACATTTTGAGATTTATAAGTTGGATAGAAGCATGGGCAGCGGTGGCCCTAAAACAAAAAAAAAACATTTTTTATGAAATTTTCGGTAATATCACGGAAACTTTAAAAGACATAGATTTTAAGCCTACTATTAAATAATTATACAACAGTATTAACATTGTTAAAAACATTACCTAGGTTGAAGTAAAATTTTATAGAGTTTTTGAAACTAAACATTCAAAAAGGTGTTCGAGATATATACCTCAAACCTGCTACAATGTAGTAACACAAGACTTCTTAGTCGAGCAGGAAAATAAAGTCATCTAAACAAATTTCACAAACAACAATGGCCATCAGCTTACTAGAAAAATAACTTTGAGTGTATCAGATGGACAATGTAAAGGGTAAGTTAGATTCAGAACAGTCGAATGCAGCACTTTTTTTGTTTTTTGTCTTTTTTTTGTAAAAAAAAATTATCAAAAACAATCAAAAGCACTTAAACACTCAATCATTTTTAACAAAATTTTGAAACCAAAGGAAAAACTTAAATTTCATAAGTTCGACATCGATGAATAAAATGTTTTAATGCTGGTAAATTAGGTATTTTGGAAACCTTTGGGTAGCAATTAAAAAACAAAACCGCTATCTATAGTCCAATGGTAAAGTGGTGTTTCTATATTTTTATTTATTGTTATGGAGACTTTAAAATTTTATTCTCAAATCAAAGTTTATAAAAATGATGACAAAGAAAACAGACATTTAAATTATTTAATATTATGTTTTTAATTGTTCAATAAAGCAATGATAAATTATTGTTAAATATCTTAAAACTTGCTTTAATTTTATTTTGATATTTTAAGGAAACATTATAAGAAAGAAGAGGGAAAGTGCAAGCTAAAATGGGCCGTCCTAGTTTTGCCAAAGTAGTCTTATTGTATCTTAATCTAATTAGATACCCCACTGTTTAGACCTTTATTCTTTTACCAATTTCATCGTTTATGTCAAAATTATTCAAAAATTGGTTTGCCTTTTGTTGGCTTTAAATAATGGCTTAGAGGGGTGTCCATTAAAAAACGGCAGACAAAAGCGTTTTTCAAAACAGAGATAATTAATTATATTGTTTCACTATTAATATGAAAATAAATTATGCTTAAAAATAGGAAAATTTAGTACTTGAAATATCTCTAAGTATTATTCAATGCAAATAAGAAGCTTTCGATTTGGCCATTGAAAAAACAATTCAAAAATAGTTTTAAAATCTAAATGCTATCAAGAAACAAATAAGAAAGTTATAGTTGGTCAACACGGCCATATTGAACCCTGCATACACCTATAATATGTACATATTTTTATTTGGTATAAAAATTGGTGGCATAAAGTTTAATATGTGTGCAGAATTTTAAAAAGTGTTACGCGTCGGCTACATTCAAGAGTAATAAAAATTTTAATTTTCAAATATCTTCAATAGAACCGAAAGAAAATTAACAATGGTTAAGGGCATAAATAGATTTCCCCCGCTAGCTTCACGATAGGTATGATAGGTTCTCAACCAGTTTATTCACAACGCATAAACATATAATACAGTCTATATGCCTCAAAAAAACCCTAGACTGTAAAAAAAATGAAAACTAGAATTTAACCAAAAAAAAAACTGATTTTCTAACAAACTACATGATGGCTAGATGTTACGCCATTTAGGGTAATAAGTTCCCACCCGAAAATGACTGATCGCCAAACTCCATGACAGACATTCTACCCTTATTTACTTTTGGTCTGTCCCTTAAAAATGACAGGATTTATACTTACAACATTTCACTTATTTTGTTGACTATCCTTCCCATATTATTAAATGTTTACAGATACATATTTTTTTTTTATTACATTAAAATTTCAAGAGATTTATTAATAGAAAATAAATATAATCAAAACAAAAGAAAGGAATAGTGAATGGAAATAATAATAAACAGCTATTTTGATCATTTATCAATAACTTCATTTATGAATGAAAAGAGAATAAAAAAAAATTACAATGTACTAGGAGAACAATTTGGAATCGGACTGACGTATATTGTATAGTTAATTTTTTTTTTTTTTGTTTTTTTTTTCCTCTTTTTTATAACAAAAGAAAATATAGTAAAAAGTAAAATTATTGAGTGTTAAAACGTAAAAAAGACTTACAAAACACAATTCCGTGCAAGAGATCCACATGAATGAGTTGTTGGGCCCAGCAGTCAGACAGTGATGTTGTTGCTATTTTTCATATTTGTTTGCAAATTAAATCAAAGACTTAACACTCAAGAAAAAATGTCAGTGATTAGAGAATAATCAAAAAATGTATATACTTATATACATATATGCATATTAAATGGCGTAGCAAAAAAAATAATTAGTAACAAAATTTAATTAAATTAATAAAAAGGCTAATATTCAGAAATGATTTTAAACGTAAAATAATTTGGTTAGGTAATTAAATTCATACTTAAAAAAAAATTTCTTATTATTAATTAATTTCTTACTACGGTTTACATAATTGGAAAAAAAAATCTATTAAATTAAGTGAATTTCAGTTTAAATTTTTTTTTTTCTTCTTTTTTTTTTTTTTTTATGATTCAATTTTAATAAATATAATAAGCAAAATTTTAGATACTTTAATTTTAATTATTGTTTTATATCATTGATAACTGAGTTTCTTTTCTTTATTTATAGGTTAGTTTTTTTTTCCTTTTTTGATTGAAAAAATCTCACAATATATTATATAATATAATATAGACCCCTTTTTAAGAATAAATTATAAGTTTTAGTTGTCGAAAAGGTGACAATCCGCATATTGAAGAACTTAACTGCTATAAGTCGTCGTTATATAAGACCACGTGGCGTAGATGAACACGTGCCGATAGATGGTTTATGTTGATTTATTTTCCCAAAGAATTATTTTCCCCAAGGATATTTTCCACTTGATGAATCAAGTAATATTTTCTTTTGATGACAATATAATTAGAAATTGCAAGCATTTAATAACCTTTTTTTGTTCTTTGATTTTAATTGATTGTCACTGACGAATCACTTTATTAGGTAAGGTCAATTAATGTTAAGCTTGTGTCTATTTTAAGAAGTTTTTTTTTTTTAAGAATTTAAACTTTATCGTACCACTTCTTCTCTAGTAATGATCTTGCGTTCGAAACAATTTTATCAATTTTCTCTTCCCGTTGTAAGACTCGTTTTTAGGGAGAATTAATGTCAACAAAATACTCAAATTGGTTAAAGAAAGACAAATAATATAAAGCTTTTTTAAAGACAAAGATTAAAATGCAGTAACAGAAGTATTGCAATAACAAAAGCACTGCAATATTTTGCGCCTAGGCCAACAATAAAATTTATATCGCATGCAATAAATAAAGCAATAAATAAGGAAGTATACCTTATACCGATTACTATTTACCTATATAAAATAAGTGTATTTTAAGTACGTGAAAATAGTCAAATAGACACTTATGTTGCAGAGGAAAGTTAAAAATCGTAACAAAAGGTAAAGTAATATTCAAGCCTTTTATATCCCCAAATGCTTATTCCAGGAGGACATTTGTAAGCATCCTTAGGCCTCCTTAGGTCGACCATATTTTTGTTCAGTGTACTAATAAGTGGCATAAAGTAAGACATATGTGCAAACGTAGACATCTTCGATTAGCTAACAATTTTCAGACATAAGAAAGGTGATTCAAAATTAATTTTTCATCTTAAGTATTTCAGCTTTAGTCACAGCACGTTATTAGCTCTGTTTGGTAAAAAACTAGAAAACAAGTGAAAACTAAAAAGCTGCTACAAAAAAATAACATTACGGTTGCATTTATTTTTAATCCAATTAAAAGTATTTATGTTGTTGTTTCATGTATCTGAACAGGAACAACAAGAACAACACTTTAAATAAGGTACTTCCAAAGTTTTGTATATAACTGGAAAATGTGGAAAAGTTGCCTGCTTACTTTCTAGTAGATATTGCCACCCTTAATAAAACCACTTTTATCATTCAAACAATATTCCCAAAAAAAAATATGACCAGATTTAAAATAAATAGTAGACTGGTTTATTTTCTATAGAAATTTAACTTTTTTTTTATTAAAAATCGTTTTAGTATTACAAACCAAATTTAATGCTTTGCATATAACAACAAAATGACGCCGAAGGTCAAACTAAAGCAAATTTTTCGAGACGATAAAGCAATCGAAATTTAATAACTTTATGTCAAGAACTAAGTAAATTTATTATTTAGTTTTAAGATTTGACTACTTTTTTTTTATTTACAGATGAAAATATTTGAAAATTAAAACTATGTAAAAAAAGTTTTCTAAACGTTTTTCTCCACATCTCGTTTTCATTAAAGTTAAATTTTTTTTTAGAAATCGTTAGGTTATCCTTTACTTTATGACAGCACCAAATTTGCGAGGCATAGAGTTTGTAGGGTGCTGAGCTGGATGAACAAAGTTATTATTCCATGCGCCCCATAGGCTGTCAAGATTTTTCTGGTTCTCAGTGTCTACACTCAAAAAATTATTTATGTAAAATCAACTAGAAATCTATTTAAAATAACTGGATATTAAACTAAAACCCCTCCAACAAGCTATTCAATAAAATTAACATAATTTATTTTAATTCAGACATTAAAACCTTAACTTACATGAGCTAAATAGATTTTCTGTCATTTACAGCAAAACACAAAGTATCAAAAAAAAATAAACAAAGTCAAATATTACTTAAAAATAATCGACAAAATTAGCCTCAACTGAAAAACAGTATTTTCGTGGAGTTGCAGCCTTAAATTAATTTTCAAACCAGTTAAAAAAATATTTAATTACAATTTAACTGTTTTTTTCATTCAAAAACAACTTAACGGAATACTTTCTGAATAACTTACAGTGAGTTTTTGTTATAATTTTTTAAGTGTACGAATTTTTTATTTTATTGAACTACACTCTCTACAGGTTTTATATGTAATTAAGTTCAAAGACATTGGAAAAAGGAAATATTTGGCATCCTTGACTTCGCAGTCGCTTTTAGTTCGAATACCTAAATAAATTGCATTTCTTTTCGATTTTAAAAGAGCTTTAGAATGCGAAAGTATTTGTATACGAAAACCTTTCTTTTTTAGAATTCTTTAATATAGAGAGTGGTTCGAGACCGTGCCACATCTGCAATGCCGATGTCCGGTGCTTGTCAGCAGACGATGCATAGTGTTATGATTACATACCGAGTGGCCAAAAATAGACGGAGCTATCACAAAGCGAGTTCGGTACACATATCAATAATAAAATATAGTAAAACCTAAAATCTCCAGGGATTTGAGTCCTTCCCATGTAACCTTTAAATAAAAATAGTCCTCACAGAGAGAAAAAATGCCAGTTTAACAAAATTTTGTAATAACATTGGTTATAATATTTCTTGTGGTACTTCCAAATTTCTTTAAATTTCATTTTTAAAAAGAGTAAAAACACAAAAAAATTTAATTTCCTTTATCCTTAATCACACACATTAAATTTTTTGTTCAAAGTGTATCAAGCACTCTTACCCTCCAATGTATCCTTAAACTTTTTAAAATCCAAAAATGATCATTAGTTGCGTCTTAGTTTTAAAATTTTTGCTTGTAACCACTATAGCGAACAGTATAAACACACAACCATTCCAGGATTAAATCGTTTTAAGTCTCAACTTTGAAGTTGTTTTAAACGCTTTGAGCTGTTTTGTCTAAAATTATTTTCTAAGAAATCTCTGTTGCAGTTTCTGATATTTAAAAAAATAAGGGGAAAGCAAACAACCATGCTGGATTGAATTTGGTGGCCCTTATCAAAACGTGTGGTCTAATAGCGAGCTTCATATTAAAATAAAGGACTAAAACTATTTTTCTGCTGAAATTTTTCTTCGGATATTTTCTTTGACCATTAGATGAAGCTTTTTAACTATTCTTCTTATCGTTTGTTGTAATGTGCTTACATAACATACAAATGATCGGTCCCTTGCTTCTACTGCCTAAAGATTAAGGTTTTTATGACAAAGTTTTAAATAAAAAGTCGAATTAAATAATAGCTACAATACAAATTTTAAAGATTTGGCTTTTGCATCTTTTGCTTTAAAGCGAACAAAGAGACTTTGTTGCAGATGTGTGTTTTAACACTGCTTACATTATTTTTACTATTTTTAAATGTTGCTGCCATTTCAGTAATATATTTTATGGAAAAACAAGACAAGCAATGTTCTCCTGTCATATAATTTTAAATATTTTACTGTTTGAGTTTGTTACTTCCAGTGTAAATGCTACAGCTCCTACATATATGCCTTTGTTAAATCAACACCAGAGGGCGCCTAATGGTGTGCGTCCTCTTGTTTTTGTCTAACTCCAAGTCGGAACTGCTTATGTGTATCTTGTTATATCCATGTTGTGTATGTAGTTTCATTACATTATTTTTTTGTTTTTTTATGTCATCAGCTAACAGCTGGTAAAAATAGTGCAAAAATCATTTTGTAGACATTTTTCTATTTAAGCCCAATGGAATACGTACGCACATACTTTGTATATTATTTGTTATTTCAATGCTAAATTTCACTTCATTGTCATACAGTCTTATCAATAGTTTTGCTACATATGTTGTAAATTTTTAGGAAATCTATGATACTTGGTTTGTGCTACGGGATACAGTTATGAGACACTGTCTCCTTCCTCAAATGTAAAGAAAATTCAACATGGTGGAAAAAAAGCCCTACAAATGGAAAATATCGCCACTTTGTACATATATTAAAAACTGCACCTTTCAAAAATATCCTGAATTTAACTAGTTAAATATGAATTTTTTAACTTCGTAGACGAGTGTTTGAATAAACTAAAAGCTCATTAAAATTAGCTTGATTGGAGCATATTGCAACAAACTCGTTTGAAGTGGAAGGACACTTTTTTCCTCAGATGAAATTGTCGTAATTGACGTTTTATTTAGAACTTACATTTTAGTCTGGCACTAGCTGGAATAACATTTTTTATTTTCATTTAAGACTTAAATATTCACTTTTAGTTTTTCAAAATAAAATCCCAATAATAAGTATAATAAATTCTGTTAAAAAAATTAGCACAGATCCGGAATGTGTGATATTGGTAACAATTCGCTAAACAGTTGATATGCAATACCCCATACAAATAAAAAAATGTTACATGTTTGCCAATACATCATTTAGGTAGTACCAGAAAGTCTTTGCTGCCATCTTTTGCTTGTTTACGAAAATTCCTTAACATCATACCCATTCCACAGCTTTTCCTGGATAGCAACTATATGAGACTTGTACTCATTTATTTCATGCACTTGGTCTGTACAAAGATCATACATTCTAAAAACAGGTTATTTACTTGTGGTCCTTTTTACGTTTGTGAAAGTGACAACATTAAGGGGATTCCATTTGATTCTATCTTGCTTTATATTAAGCCCATCACCCCTTATTTTTTTTTTAAATTCTAAGGGTCAACTTTTTCTGGGATCCTACTCATAGCGCCTTATACTTAACTGTCAAAATCGTATTGCAGCCAGCCCTTACATGGGAAACAGATGCAAACCAGGCATACGCCCAATAACGGTCAGACGTTCCTAGATTAATGAGTGGAGGAACCACATGGTCGTAACCCTTTTATTTATCCTTATCTTGAAAGCACCTTTTAATAGTGGCGGTATCCAATCATTACGTCACCGTTTCTTTACTGGTTCTTGTTACCTTTTTTAATACACTCTCGAAATCTGTCGCTCTCGATTGGGGACTGCTAATTCAATATACTCACAGCTAATTTATAATCCTTCCAACTATCTTACTGTTGAATGTCCAGTTATCCGCCGCCTGCTGACCCCCATAGAAGTTTGGGTTTAGTCTTGATAATAGTGCTTTATATTTTTGGATTCCCCAGATTTTATTTACTTTTCTGATTAACGACCACAAACAATGTTTTACAATATTCTGCAATTTTGAATGATTTTCTAATAATATTTACTACACTTTCTATTAATCCGTTTTAATTACACAGAAGCACAAAGTTACTCATAATTTTAAATGCAGCTAAGCATCTGGCAAGTGAATTAATTTTTTTATTTCACTAATTGAACATTTAACAAATTAAATACATTTAATCGGCCAACAAAACGTGTTCAAGGTTGTGCTCATTCATTTTACATCTTCTTCCTTCTGTTTCATTTTTTTTAATATTTTTAATAATCTTGAAAAAAAATAAATAAATTGATGACATTTTTATAAGCCTATTTTATTTCCATTGAATTGGATATCAAATGTTTCCAGATGAAAGAATTTTTCAACTTTGAATGTTTTAAAATAATGGTTTTTTTATGTTATGGAAGCAAATGAAGCAATGCGTTGCTTCTTGCGTTTTTTTTTTCTTCTTAATTTTATGCTTAATTTTGGCAACAATTTGACCAATGTTTTTTCTGACATAAAATATAAAGGGAATCCAGCCAGAAAAGCAGAGAAAGATAATAAAAAAAACTGAAGCCATATAATGCGAGTATTGTGAAGCATGACATATTTTGTCTTCGTCTTTCTTTCATGTAATTTTTTTCTTTTGAAGGACATTAGTTTTATTAGTTTTTCTTACAATGTTGCTCTTGTGTCTCTTGCATTTTCTTTTAAATCTAAGAAACGAACTTGTTTGCTTAAATAAACTTTCTTTAAACGTTCTGAAATAATAAATGCATATTTTTTTTATATTTTTTCTTACTTAAACAAACACGTATTTATGCACAATTTCACATTATGCTTTTAGTGCCGCCGCTGTTCAAACAATAATCATCGTTGTCGTCATTACCAGCTGCCTTAAAGCAAACTCTTTTAGCCATAAAACAAGTCTAGCAACCTCTAGCCATTAGCCAACATTTAGGGACTCATCTGGGATTTGTATGCCTTCAAGGGAATAAATGATTAAGTTAGTCGGTATGTTCAGTGCAAACAAATCAAATTGAAAGAAAACATTCAAGTCCCGGAACATCATCTTATCGTAGTTACACTGCGAATTTACTTATATACTTTCTTATATGTATAGCAAACTTGCATTTTCATAAACTAATCCATCCAGTATCAAAGAGAAATGCGTTTTGTTTCATTTTTTAGTTTACTACGTTGCTCAACCTAATTGTTTGATTAATAAACACAGATTAGTTCGAATATAGAAAGAGCTATAGCAATACTTGAAAGTGGGACTAATTAGCCTTGAGCTATTAAACAAATGTGACTTTTAAGACATATTTGGTAAATACACAAATATTTTAGTTCAGTAAATTTTTTTAAGCATTTTATATTTAACTTCTACAATGAAAACATTTTCTTAAAAAAATATAAAAAAAAGGAATTGCTTATTTAGTTCTCAAAGACTTTTTTAAAGTTCTATAAATAGAATGAGCTATTAAACCTTACATGTTTTACAAGAAAAACCCAGGCTCCACATATTTTCAATTATATTCATATCAGAAGAGTATGGTGTTTGTTCCAAAATTATCCTTACAACTTTCACAGTATAATCCCAACAAATTTCCCTTATAACTATGCAAAAGACCCAGGAAGCCTTATCGTGTCGAGAGTCATGAAATTTATATTTTTATTTGGTACTAATGCAAGTTGAATGTAAATTTGCTATATATAAACGAACTTCAATTAGAATTTGAATACTGAAATTATATTCATGGTCTATACTGCTTAGGCCGAACTAATTCCATATGCAACCCTATGTTTTCTTATTCTCATTCTATTTTCCATTTATCACTTGCTACTTCAATTATTAGTTGTGTTCAATAACTTTCCAGTAATTACTATCAACGAGAGGGTAAAAAGAAATATTTTCAAAAATGTCTCTCTAGCTGCTAATTTTTTGTGTACGTGAACACTTTTTAGTAATAATGATCGAAAATTAGTAATAATTTTCTGTAGTACCGAATAGAAAAGCGTTGACAAGAAATCGTAGCTAAGCAATCACAATTTTCATAATGAACTTGAAGCCGACTAAATAAAAGTTGTTACAAAACTTTTAATTTTACTAAACGGTTTGTATAACAAAATACAAGCTAGCCCGGTGACCTTCGCTATCCACATTAGATCAGTGTATTAAAAACTTACATTAAAATAAACTTTTTGTTACAAAATAGCATCCAGAAACCAAGTAGCTTTCCAATGTTAGAAGTGTTATGATGTTAAAAAATGACACGACCTAACATCGCATACATGGTAGGGGTATTATTCGTTAGTGCATATGTTTGTAACGCCCAAAAGTAATGGTTTGGGATCCACCTTTAAGTATAACGGTCAGGGAGTGCCCTGAGTCGATTTAAATACTTTCGCCTGTTCGGCTGGGTGGCAATGTATTATTGTGAACACGCTACAGATCGCAATTTTGAAGATATTTGCAAGAAATTTGGGTTCTACTTTGAGAAAAGTTTTTACATGTGTCTTAGTATACACCGCTAACAAGTATACTGAACAAAAATACCATCGTCCTATTTTTTAAAAACCCCCCATAGAAATGTCCTCCCGGAACTATCATTTTGGACTTCTAATAGCTCGAATATTACTTTACGTTAACAAAATTGTTCACATGTGTCTAAATTTATGACACTCTGAACAAAAATACCATCGTCCTTTTTTTATTTTTTCATAAAGCCCCTTTACGAATAGGCTGTAGGGTTATATATAGTCCGGCTTGACCGACTGTAACTTTCTTACTTGTTTTTAATATCTCTTAAACTCTCTATCACATGGTATTTATATCAATTTGAATGGCATTAAGGAAAAAACAAAACGTAGACTACAATAGATAAAAAAGGAGGTAACAAATAGATTAAAAAACAACAACAAAAGAAATCTCTATGAACTCTACAATTGAATTATGTCAAGTTTTCCATTTCAATAAAAATTAACTTTCATCCCAAATTTAACGGACATAATTGGGTTAAGTGCACCAGGGGAAGACGAAGAATAAAAGTTATATTTATTTCTTATTTCTTTGTAAACAAGAAAACTGCATAAGCGACGATAACAGATTTTTTTCTTTTCTAATTTATATTTGCTTTCTTTTTTCATTTTTGTTTCCTTTTTTATTTATTTATTTTTTCTAAGCTAAATTGAAATATGAAAGAAAGCAAAAAGGCGTGAGTGCAAACGTATCAAGATGTTCAGAAGTCAGAATAAAATCCGAAAATTTTACAAAAGAGAAAAACATTAAATTGAAGGCTTTGGTCTAGGCACATTCTCCTGCAAAAAGTAAAAAGGTAATCTGGTGTGCTGAGGGTATGGAAAAGCCATTTTTCTGGTATCTAATATTAGCAACGATGAATTACACCACACCACCAATCCCAGAAGACCGTATTGAGGTCATCCGGCTTAAAAATAATAAGGCAGGAGGAGCGGATGGGTTGCCAGTTTAACTATTTAAGACCGAAAGCGACAGGCTCAAAAGGTGTATATATCAGCTTTCTTGTACAATCTGGTCAGAGCAACGTAAACTTAATAATCCATATTGCACTGTTTTATGTGCTATGCACAAAAAAGGATACAAGATAGTATGTGTCAACTATAGAAGAAAAACTATTCTTCCCATTGCCTACAAATTTCTATCCAGCGTATTCTGTAAAAGATTGAGATTAAAAGTCGGCAACATAAATGATCCTATCAATGCGGCCTTAGACCTGGCCACTCGACCAGATATGTACACTACGCCAAATCCTTAAAAAGGCCCAAGAAAGACTAATCGACACATAAAATCTATTTCTTGACTATAAGGCCACTTTCGACAACCGAATACGTTCACAGGCGTTTCAAGCTATGCCTTGGTACCTTGCGAAACTAAGACGACTCTGCAGGATGACCTTAACTTATCTGCAATCCTCAGTTTAGATAGGCAGGAATATCTCTAAACCTTTGAGTACCAAACGAGGTTTTAAAAAAGGAGACAGTGTTTCATGTGGTCTTTTAAACATCCTCTTAGCAAAGGTTATACGGGACTCAAATAAAGAACAAAATAATTTAATAAAACAAAAATAGAACTGGCATACTATTAACAGAAAAGCACATGATACTTGCTTACGCCGAAGATATCGACATCCTCCTTTTAAAAAGTCAAAAAAGAATCAGCCAAAGTGGGTTTGACAGTAAATGCAGATGAAATTAAGCTAATAGTATCAACGAATATGACGTCCAGTAGAGTTAGGCAGACAGTGGAAGTTGAAAACTACGATTTTTAAATAGTAAACGATTTTATCTAGCTCGGTACTGCCATTTACAAAACAAACAATATCAGTTTTGAGATTAAAAAAAGAACAATATTGTTCAATAGATGCTACTTTAAGCAGAAAGTAAGCAGTTTAAAATCAAAGCCACCTCCCGACAAACAAAATCACCTTTTAAAAGACACTGATACTACCTGAGCAGATAATGCAGAGCTTGGAGTTTTTGATAGGAATATTTTTCAAAAAATCTGTGAACCAAAATGCGATAACGAAGAATCCTGGTGCCGTAATAGACGTGAGCTACAAGAGCTGTTGGCGACATTGACAAATATAGTTACGCTTATCAAAATTCAACGTTTACGTTGGCTCAGTCATGTTGTGAGAATTAATAAAGATTCTCCAGCTAGGAAGTCACTGGAATATGAATCTAGTGACTGATCACTCAGAATTAAAAAAGACCGAAGCTCCGAGGAAGACATCTCGAAACTTGGTGTCAAAAATTAAATTGGAAAAGATGCGCCGATAGTCAAAGCGTCGAGAACCCGATCCTACGTTCGGCTAATGGAACAAATGTTCTGTAATACCCATCTACGTAATTAAATAAGTAAAAGTTAAAAATCACAAAAATTATTTTACTTGTGTTTGAACAAAAAGTAAAAGTTGCGCAACAGCAGATTACCAAGATTAATTGTGATATTTCTAATAATTATTACGATTTCTGTTTTCTTTCTTAAGTCCTTTTAATACTCCCCCTTTATAGATTTCCTTACAAATTAAAGTATTTATAGTTGTTTTAAGTTTATTGACTTGTTTGCTCCTTTATTTTGTCTTATTACCTTGTTTTTTTATTTAAAACTCTATCCTTTAAAGTTTGGCGTCCGTTGACGACGATGATTGTGTATGCCTTTCACATGTCTTTGTTTACTTTTTAAAAGTTTGTCGGATTTTTCAAAGCATTTTTATTTCAGAGGTAATAATTGAAGTTAAGAAATTTTTTAGACGCCAGCATTATTATTATTTTCTAAATTTTTCAAATGATTGAAGAGTTAAGTCGATCAAGCCTGAACATATTACCATGTATGCTGGTTAGAGTGACTTTCGTAAATAAGTTCAACATAATTTTTGGGAGGTTCGCTCAAAACTCACACTACTTACATGGTAGAAGTATTATGCGTTTATGCAAAAGTTTGTAATGTTCAAAAATAATGGTTGGAGATCCACCTTCAAGTATACCGATCACTCCCTGAGTCGATTTAAGCATGTACGTCCATTCGTCCACACATGCAAATGTGGTATATGGTATAATATGGTCGGGCTTGACTGACCCTTACTTTCTTACTTGTTTCTATTTTAAAAAGTCGTACTAATGTGTTAATACGTTTACTAAAATATAATGGCATAGAGCATAGCACAGCATAACAATTTATGAGGTCAGGTATATGATACAGATATGATTTCCGGGAGTTGGACTTGTATGGCACCTATGATCAATTTTGAATTGTTTACGATATATATACGCAAAACTTTGTTAGGGTAGAGTAATATTCAATGTAGGTATAGCCGAAAACGCTTATTTCGGAAGGTCATTTGTATGGGGCTATTTAAAATAAATTATCAATCATCACCGAAGAAACAAAAGGTTTTGTGCTTGGACTAAAAAACCTTCCTGTACTAAATTTTACCAAAATGTCTTTAAAATTGCGTCCTGTAGCGAACTCACACAAATATATGGGCATTTCTTTGGCGTGCTACGCATAATGCCCCTACTACTTGTGTGGTGTGGGTATTATCTTTTAATATAATGAAGCTTCTGGAATCTAGCAAGTATTAAGAATTATTATTATGTATACTAAATTCTCCAATCTCTTACACAAAATTAGTTTTAGTTCTACTTATCATATTATTTTTATAATGAACTCGTAATAATTTTATTAGCGATATGTTGTTGCCGGTGTTACAAAGCCAGGATTTTATTGCAGTGGGATGGTTATACTCAGATATTAGTGACCCATCAAACTGCTAATGAGCTACATAAATTGTAAATTTCTTTATATTGTCCGGTAACTTATTTGACATGTTGCTATAAATATATGACTTTTAGAAACGATAACACATTCTACCTTCTATACCCCTTTACATTTATTCGCCAACTGGTTTAGATAAAGTTGAAAGTTTCGACTGTATACAACTCCCAAAACAACGATTAATTATTTGTTTAAATTAAAAATTTTTCTACCAAATCGCCAAGCAATTATTTTAATTTTAATTATCCTTTTAAACACTTCTCATAATTTATCATTGTTTTAATTTTATCCTTTTTATACATAAATCCTCTTTTTCCTTACCACTTTAAAAAGGGAAATAAAATGCAAACAATAAATAATGAGTTTTGTTTGCTGCTCTCTTTTTTTCATTTTGGTTAAATATAATTTTAATTTTATTAATTTTGTATACGTGCCTAGATTTACATGATATTCTTTACAAACATTTACATTGGGTGGTTCATACTCGATTGTTAACTAAATGAAAGACCACAAATTATAATTAGAAACGTAGACAAGAGCAAAGCACCAATATAACCCCTTAAACAGCTCAAAACACAATTAAATGCGAACCCTCCATCTAGTCAGCAATACTATCTGTCGACCAGCAAATGCCACAACAAAATGAATGTAACAAAATTAGAGTTTTATTTAATGAAAACCTTTGAAAAATTTTGGCGACAAAGGGCTTTTAATTTATTTTAATAAAGATTTGAAGTATTTTTTTTAAGACTGATAAAAAAAGAGCTTGTGATATTTAAGGGAAACTTAAGTACTATTTTGGGTATCTTTACCAAATTATTCCAAGTGTATTTAATGACCAGGCAGGTGGAATAAACGAGAGAATCATTGCGGCCATTTAGAAAGTGAGTTTTATTAAAGTAAAACAAAAACTGGATAAATAGCAGGCAACAAAGGTAAATTAACATCATCAGTAATAAAATGTTTCAATATTTATAATTTTAATTAATGATATTGGCAAGAGTTGAGTAAATTTCAAAAAAGTTTTTTAACAAATTCAAAAGTACTAAAACAAAAACAAATAAGAACATTATTCACCGTATGTGGTTTCATCTTGATGTGTTAAATTAAAAGTGACCTAGTTGGAGTTACCCCTAGGGCGCCTGTTTTCAGGATCGACCTGTTATGTACCATCGTCTTAAAAGGTAGGCGATTAATGATAGTAAGAGTCCATAGCCTTTCGCCAGACCGTAGTTTCGAAAAAGAGAATCGGATCCATCACCGTCTCATAGCGTTTGCAAATATACATCTCTGTCTAAACCTTTGCCACTCTTGCTACCACGTTTGGCTTCCATGCAGCCTACTATCCAGAGTTACTCCCAGATATTTCACGCTATCTATATTGAGTCAGTACCACTCCATTCAGTGTATCGGGGTCAAAAGAGGGAGTCTTGTATCTGTTTGTGAATAATACAAGCTCTATTTTAGAAGGCAGTAAGAATAGCCCATCTCGCGCTTCACTCACTAAGTATCTTCGAAGGAAACTCTAGTCTATTAGAAATTGTTCAGATGGTCGCCTGATATCGCAACTTTTGTGTCATCCTCATGGGTGACATATCTTAGTCCAATTGAATCCATATTACTGAGCAACAAACTGAGAGTCATCTTTTACAGTAATGGCGATTGAATCATTCCCAAGGGCTTTCTCTATTGCCTGATTTCGTAATATCGTAACACATTCTTTATTCCAAAATGTTAGAAATAAATGCAACCCCTGAATGACGAATAAATGGTCGAAGTTATTAAGAGCGTCCTCTATGTTCTTGGCTATGCCCTTGGTATAGGCTGCTGGGAATCCGACAGAAAAATGTTGTGGATTTTCACCCGAAAGCTCTTCTGGTGCCTTAAGCAGGAAATACGTGAGACTTATTGGCCAGTAGTCCTTTGATTTCGTGAGTGATTCCTTACCTTTCTTAGGAATTAAGATAATATCAAATTATGTCTACTGTGTAAGGATTTCTGTTTAGAAGAAACAAACCTTATTAATGCTGAAATACGCTGTAGGTCCGCTGAAATCACTCCATCTGGCTTGAGTGACTTAAATGGTTTAAAGCTCTTGATTGCTCCGTACAGCGTATGATTATCCATTTTAATCGGCGTGGATGACCAGGTAAAGCTTTTTATATATAAAAACTATCCACGGTATGGAGCAATCCCTAAAAGAGGGTGTTCATCAGCTTCTACAGTGTCTTATGGCTGCCTTCAGTCTGATTTCCACCATCCCTTTTGATATAGCCTAGAACAAAGAATAATTTGGACAAAAACTCGCGCAGACGGCTTTTATCGTACCGCTTTCCGGCAATGATCGTGTAAGGCTAGGTCGGTATGATCTTGCGCTGTGTAGCTTAGTAGATTCCACCAGGCTCTACTATCATATTCCAAGCTGCAGTTAAAGTATTTTCATTGCTAAAATCAGGCATAATTGAGTTATTAAGTTGCCTTTTGGTCACTACGCAAGACCTAAATTTATTTTGTACATTTGCTTGCAGCTCCTTACACGGAGTCTCTGAATTTTGTTCCGGAATTTCTGAAATTGAAATTGAATTTTCTGTAATTGAAATAGAAATTTCTGAAATTATATTAGAAATTTCTGAAATTGATTTAGAAATTTCTGCAATACATTTAGAAAGTTCTGAAATACAATTGGAAAAGGGTCAGTGTCATTCATGCTACTTTTAACAGCAAACATTTTTAATCAAATATCCACAAACAAGATATTGCTTTGCACCCCAGCAGAACAAGAACATACCAATCGTTATTAAATTCATTAAGTAAAGGCAACCCGAAGTAGTTCCATTTTTGGGAAGCATTAATGAATTTCACACGTGCTTGTCATAGGACGTAAGTGATCCAAGAAACAAAAATTAAAAAAAATCTTAGATAATCTCCTTTTTATAATCTATTATTTTCTTGTAATTAGTTTAATGTAAGTTATTAGCATCTTTGAGATACTGTATAAAATACAGATTTAAAAAAAGTTAGGTTCGAAAATTTTTTGCTGGAATAAAAGAAAGCTGCCCTGAGTTCAATTTATTATAAAAAGAAATAAACAGTATATATTTAAACGTCTTATCACAGATTGACACTGAAAACCCATAATATCTGCTCGTAATGGCCACTAAAAAACTGGAACGGGCACAACCGAACTAATTTAGGTGTTTAAGGCTTTTAACTTTAAAATTAGGTTGTAAAAAATAATTTAAAAAGCGCGCAGGGAGGGTTTGCATGGAATTGCCTATATATGTATGAATTTATTTACGAACATTTGTAGGAATATACATTTATAAATATTTTTCACCTTTAATAAGTACAAACACAATACCTAAAAGCCCCCACATACATATATCTTTTATAAGATTTTTGTTTTGTTCTTCTATATCTTGTTTATTATTATTTTATTGTTTGCATGCAACAAAGGACATTAAGAGTATTAACTTGAAGTACTATACAGCAAATGTGTCTCTAGTGTTCTAAAGATCTTATACAATTATACAATACAAATGTATGTACATACACATATGTTATTAAAAAAAGTAATTAAGGCTTATGACTAGATTGTTTCGTATAATTCACACGTTTTATCATTTCTTAGCTTATTTCTTATTCAAGCGAGGGTGGTTAAAATTGTTTATAAATCATAAATATGTTTAGAATAAGAACAGAATAATTTTTACAAACCTTTTAACAAGGATATTATTATAGACACTATTAAATCAGATTCCAAAAAGGTATTTATTTAATAGCAAATATTAAATAACTATATTAGAGCTTAACATCTTTGTCAAAGAAACTTTTTAAACTAACTCCATAAATATGTATGTCTTCATAATATTAAACAAAAAGAAAGTTAACAGTCATTCAAAGTTCATGCCTTAAATATGCTTCTTTTTATGTGTAGTACACTCTAAATTTGATTGTGTTCAAGCTTATTTTCTAAAGATAACTTTCATTTACTTTTATTATTTGCTTAATTTCTTTTTTATGAAATCGAGCATAAGAAAAAAGGAAAAATCAAACAGAATTAGTAAAAAAAAGAATGATTTGAAAAAGGCCTATGTATTAACATCATCGTCACCATCCATTAAATAAACTTAATTCTGTTGGTAGTTTTTGTGATCAAGACAACAATTACAGTTAAAAAAGTGTTTATATCTTGCGAAACGGACAATATACTTAAAGCAAATAAAAAGAAAAAAAAACATATTTGACAGTATTGGAATAAAAAACAAAAAATTCATTGTGATTAAACAAAATTTGATCAAATTCTTTTTAATTAATGATTGGTTCCACGTATAACGGTACAAATAAAAAAATATAGAAATAAGTCTTAGCTTAATTACACTTAAGAGAACAGTTATAGAATTTCGCTACGCCTTACTCAAAGTCAGGTTTTACGTTAACATAAATCATCAGGTTTAGGGTAAATTTAAGCCACATTTGGTTAGAAATTTTTCAATAAAAAATTTTTTTAGAAAAAACTAAAAAAATGATTCCAATTACCAAAATAATTGAATCAATTAATAAATTGTTTAGGGCCACACCTATCACCAAAATGATTATATCAATAATATATCAGTTACCTAAATTGTAAAAACTAAAAAATAGCGATTTTATATCCAATTAAACATTTTAAGGACTTTAATTACTTAAATAATAATCAAAATTTAAGCTAGCTTCAAATCAAACACTACAATTGCTTGAATTAATAAGTTAAAAGAAAGAATAATTAAAATAAATTTTTTTTGGCTCGGTAGGGGTTCAAACCTGGACTGCTTGTGTGGTGTTCGAGTACTCTTATCACTGTAAAACAAAAAAAGGTTAATAAAAAAATATTGACTCTTTCTAGCACTGAACCTGGCCCCATTTGATTATAAGGCTGAGGGCTCTACCCTAGACCGAGGAGCCATGTGACTTTCGCAGCTTAAATTCTTATTTATTTTACCGTTCGTGTTCGTTTTTTTATTTTTGTATGCTTTACTTCCGTGCTAACATAAACTATTTCACAAAAGCGTTATATAACAAAACTTTTAATTTGTAAATAAGCATTACTGTTATTTTATTTATTTATTTTATTTATTTATTTAATCAACATAACCAAATTCACAGTTGAGCACAATTAAGTATACAGTTGAGCGTTAAATTTCAAGAGGCAAATGGGGATAACAACTATATAAAAAATATAAAAACGTAAGCATTAGAGTTGAGTAACTTTATCAGATTTCTTCTAGTTACAGCAACATTCTCCGAGAAGTCAATGTGCACATAGAACTTATTTACTTCAGCACAAATTCTCCTAAATGGATCAAAGTTAATGTAGTTTGATTTATGAAATTTTATTTAGAACGGTTCGTAATATCTAAGCTGCCTGTTGGGAACCTTGATGCATATTTTACTCTGAAGATATGTTGAGTCTATTTGACCTTGAATTAAATTTAGTCCAAATGCAATATTGGCAACAATTCTTCGGCTTTCTAACGTTGGGAAATCAATGAGTTTTAATCGACTCCGATATGATGGTAGGCTTAAATCAGGATTCCAGCAAAGATTACGGAGGCAGAACAGCAAAAATTGTTTTTGAACAGATTCAAGTTTTCGAATATACACATCATATTGGGGGTCCCAAATTACTGATCCATATTCGAGTAAAGGTGTTACCAAGGACGTAAATAGATTCTTTGTGACGTAAGGATCATCAAATTCCTTAGCCCAACGTCTCAAGAAACTTAATACCCCATAAGCTTAATTTTAAAATAAAATCATGTCGTTAATTAAGACAATTAGTTTTTAATCAAAATCTTTGAATTTTTTTCAAATAATAAGTTCATTGAAAAATAAATGCATAAAATTTTTCAATAAAGTAACGCTTTGTAAAAATAACAAACTTTTTAAAACTTGTTTGAATCGCTAAACGCAGTTTTCTTTGCATTACAAATTTTAAACTTCTCCTCTTTTACACCCCTCACATTTTTGACAATGTTTTTGGCTACCACGACATTTATTTAGCTATAAACACTTATCTGAGAGCAGGAGATATTATCAAAAACCTTACCTAAACTGCGTTTAGAAATACAGCCCTTTTAATAAAATAGCATCAAGTGGTTATTACACGAATATTTAACTTAAAAACAAATAAAGTTAATAACTATAAAAATAATATTTGACGTTGATCACATGTTTCTTTGGAGACCACAAACGGTAGTTTAACTTGTTGGCGTGGCTGTTTAAGTGAAAATGAGTCTCGTCACTCGAAAAAAAGGGGGAATACAGTGTGAAAACGCTGCAATATCGTTTCACAAAAATTATTGCGTAAAGCAAAGAAACTTTAACGATTTGAATTTTAAAAGGATGGAACTTCAGATCCTTTTTTAAAATTTCATAAATAATCGCTTTTGGAAATCCTAGTGAGAATGCGGATTTTTACGTAAATTGCTTTCAACGAACAAACGCGCGATGCTCACTCCATGCTAATTCCGACGGCGCCCCTCCCTCCGCACCATTTATTACTTTTGGAAATAATCGTATTTAAAAATATAAATTTAGCACCAGACACCCTGCACTAACATCGTCATAAAAAACAATAGCTGGAAAGAAAGTACAGAAGACTAATACAAATTACCTGAGTATTTTTATATCAATGGGTATAAGTTTTCCCCGCAGCTTTTAATATAATAAAAAATTTTATTGAATATTTTTTAAGTCAAATATTCCTACAACATGCAGATCTGCAAAGATAAAAAAATTAATTCCATTGTATGTTTATTAAGCGTGTAAGAGTGTTTAAAATGGGACTCTTAGGCACAATTGCAGAAACAACTCATATCATTATTTCATAAGGGACAAAGCGAAAATATTATCAAAACCTCATAAGCTCATTGAAAACACACACAACCATACATATGTGTATATAATTGAGGGGGCGGGCTTTAACCAAACATCTTAAAAAACGTATGCAAAATGTTAAGAGTATTTTGTCAAAAATATTATTTATATATTACTTTACACTTAATTATTCTTAAAATAAATTGTTTATGACAGCTAAAGTTGTTTTTATATGTTTTTGTTAATTTTTTTATTAAATGGGTTTTATAACAACAATTGGGAATTAAATTGCTTATAATCAGAAACAGGAATATAATAAATGATTTATGATAAATATAAAAAAATACTGACTGATGTGGTTCTTAATGGGGTTTATTATCGTTATATATATTAATAATATACATGTATTAGTTATAGTGAACTCTGTTTTAAACTACATTTCGCACTTCAATTGGGACGGAGGTGACTCACATTTTCTTATAATTCAAGTTTTAAATTTTTAGGTTAAAGATCCTTTGACTCTAAAGAGGGTAAGACTTTAATTTAAACACTTAATAATGGGAAGGTCAAAAAGGGGCAATAATAATCTCTGCTAAGAATAATCTTTATATATATGTATATATGTATTATAAAATCAAGGTGTAAGCTTGTTTGTCACGCAAACCGCCTAACGGCTGAACCGATTTTCATGAAATTTAAAATAAAGGTACTTCTAAGCCTTTAGCGTGCGATATGCCATCCTTTTTTAGGATAAAGAAGCCACACCCTCAACACTTAAAATCTAACTGTACTTCTACTGCAAAAATTTAACTGTTAATACTAGGTTTTTTGCTTCACCAATTTTTTTAAGACTTTGTACATATACATATGTATATAAGGCCTCAAAGGGAAAAAAATTTTATGGCCAAAAAGGAGGCGAGCCCACGCCCATTTAAACAAAAATCTTATTTCAGCTATTCTACCAGACCACTTTTTATGAAATTAGTTCGCATATAAATGGCTTCCAAAGTAAAAGTTTTAAAGGCAAAAATGTGGGCGGTGCAACTCCTACAAAATTTAAACTGTTTATATTGGTGCTTTTACCGCACTGATTTTTTTAAATTTTGCACGCATACACAAGGCCTTTTATTCTTAAGGCAAAAAATTTTGAGGTGTTTCAATTTTTATAAAGCTCAAAAAATAGACCGATAGTGTTTATATTCGGTACAATAACAGGTGGCACAAAAATAGGCAAATGTGCAAACTTATGTGAAGATATTGAAATATTCGTTATCACACGTAACTTTGGCATAGTGAATTAAAAACCTACCTGCAAATGTGTGCATTATCCAAACTTAGAATAGATTTCCAGGCGCTTTGATCTTCTGTGCTTCTTTTCCAATTTTTGAAACCAAGTTTCCAGATGTCTTTCTCCACTTAATTTTTCTGTCGAAGTTTCGGTCTTCCCCTTTTGCGAGATCCATCACCTAAGTTCGCATTCAAATGACTTCCTAGCTGCCAACGTAAACGTTGAAATTTGATACGCGTAACTATATCAATGCTGGAAAATATACTATACTACTCACAGTTAATACGACACATGTTGGGTTGAAATGGTTCAAAAGTGACGCTTAATTGAATTTTTAAAATTAAGTTTTTGTATTAATATTTGGTATCGGATAAAACTAGATGAAATTTTACATCACTATGTAAATTTTCAAGCTGACTCCGTCGTGACGTGTCAAAATACAAAATTTTTTTCAATTTTTTTAAAAAGCGAAAAAAGTAAAATTTTGCATTAAACGAGTCCGTAATTTCCAAATTTATCGTCAACAAAGTGTTATTTTAAGAAAAAAACGACATCAGGTATTAAAGTATACAAAAATGATGCAGTGTTTTTGAAAATATGTGAGAAAATATTTTTTAAGATTTTTTTAAAAAAGGTCCAAAATTGGCCTATTTTTGATGTTTCGTGAACCATAACTTCTAAGTTAGTTAAGGTTGGGTTTTGAATCTTATGTTTTCTAAAAGTACAAAAACTTAGCTTGATATGGTTTTGTTGCTATATTTTTTGCTATTTACTTTTTACTGTTTGAAGTTGTGTTTTTTCAAAGTCATGTATTTAACAAAACTAACGTTCGTTCACTGCTTACTATTGTTGTTATAGTTGTTGGAGATAGGCGCGTGAACAAGTTTCAGTCATCTTTATTCACGAGAGTGTTAAAATGGTTTTGTATGACTCCTGCAATACATAAATTTTTAATTTATGGTCCCAAAATCATAAAATATGCCCTTTTACCGATTGGAGAACTTTCAGAAGAAGCTCAGAAAGCCAGAAATAATGTTTTAAAAATTATAGGGAACACTTTGCTCGCGAATGCAACCGAGAAAAGTCGAATGAAGATATTTTAAATAGATTTTTTCTCAGTTCAGATCCATTCATATCTAGTATTAATTAATAAACAAAATGAGCGGAAAGAAAAGCAACAATTATCAAATTCCGAACTACAGCTTTTGCTTTCGCCTATTATTTCCCAAGAAATAAATGAAAGTGAGAGTAGTGATAGCAAAGATTATGATGATGAAGGTGAGGATGAACATTATATGGTTTCTTTTTAAGCGTATGACAATTATTGCTAAACAAAAAAGAAATTATAAAAATTTTTTTCGTTACTTTTTTAAAAAAGTTGTAAAATTCTTAAAACCCAAATTTAGACTTTACATTAAACTTACATTCATATTTATGCAAAATAAATATTTATTTTTTTATTTTTTAGGAAGATGACAATTTAAGCTTTTGTTTGCTTCTCATTTTTAAAAAAAAATCACTTTACATTTTAAAATTACGGCGAAAATTCTGGAACAAACTATAATTTTCCGAAAAAAAATGTCAATTAAATCGTAAAAAAAAATTTCCGTGTATCTTTTTTTCAGAATATGCCTAATGCATAATTTAACGATTTGAAAAAAAAATTTCAAAAAAATTTAAATTACGACTCCTATGAATTAATCGCCACTTGCGGTGTCATCGAACCCACTGTGCGACACTTGTATTCTCCTTCATCTTGAACGTTAAAATTAAAACTTTAAAAGAAAACGGGTGTAATAATTATTTTTAAATTTAAAAAAAGCAGCTAGTATTAAACTTCGTGCGGTCAAGTATCTTGATGGCTTAAGCCATATATATCAAATGCTTTTTAAATTCTTGTCCTTTATGTTTTACAATGAAATAAATAAATAACTTGCTATTTTAAGGACGTAAAGTAAAACATTTCCGGTGTCTTATATTAACCCTCAATGTAAAATAAAGCCCTTTCGAAAAATACATTCAAGGTGTAAGAAATTCTACATAAGTTTTCGCCGAAAAATTTTAGTGGTAGGGTCACTAAACTCAACTCGCCCTTAAAAAGAGTTGCCATTCCATTGTCCCTTTGCTGTCGGCTTAAAATGCATATTGAAAGTTCTAACTATATTGTAGCTAGCTCAAAAGAGCGTCATATATATTTTAAATAAAACAAATTATTTTTCACTCCTGTTTCGAATTTCACCTTAGAATTCTGAAGTGAAATAATAAGACTTTTTTGTGTTCCGAAATTTTAAAAAAGAATATAATAAGAAGTACATCATTTGACTTATATCATATAGGGAAAGAATTTTTTCAACAAACATATATGAAAAATGTCATTGCTATAAAATCTTTGCCGTTACCAATCAACTTATAAAAGTGACTAAAAAGTTTACTAATTTTTCAAAGAGAGGGCAATATATTGAAATCAAACAAAGATTTAAAATCCTGGCTTATCTCAATAAAAAATATAATGAAAAATTTTGTATAATCTCAAGTTTATGGTTTTCATTTTAAAGCATAATTTAAATTTCTTATTGGTTTTTACAAGAAAATTTTCATAAATAAAATTCATTATGGTAACAAAACCATTATTCTTCTTTATTTCTAAACAAGTACATACAAAAAATGTACATATGTATATACATACACTTTTGTTTGTTAATATATAAAAACATATTAATTTTTTTTTTCAAGTGCAAATTCTGTCTATGTATGAAGTCAATTTAAATCTACTCATTAAAGTGTCACTTGAGATTTTTACATACATATTTATTTGTGTAAACATATATGATAAAAAAAATTAAACAACGAATCTTCCAGTTAGAAATGTAGGGAAAAAGAAGTCAAATATAACCAGAGCCAGCTAACCACCATATTCACTTCAAATTTGGTGAAAACCCAATTAATCTTACATACTAAATTATTTTTTTATCTAATTTTTGCTTTTAAGATGTAAGGAACATCTACTTTTTCATGAACAAACTTTTTGTTATAAAAAAACAAATAAATCTACAACTTGTTTTTTAATTAAGTTTTAATATCTGCATTATAAAAACTACTAAAAGAGAGAGCATTTACTATAAATTTTGGATGTGATTAAAATCTGTTTTTTTAAAAAGCACATCTATTACTTTTGCTGGTTTTTATTTTGACTTTTGATTTACTTAAGTTTTTATGTACATAAATATTGTTAAAAAATTAAAGTTTTTTGTATTTAAATAAAAAAAAAGAAGATAATTTCAAAAAAGCACAAAATTAAGAACAAACTTGTTTAAACAAACTCAATTAAAATTAATTTGATTTGATTTGATTTTATTTTTTAAATGCTTATGTCATCAAAGAAAATGCAAAACGCCCTTTTTAATAAAAAAATCCAAAATTGTGTTTTTTTATTATTCTAATTCTGGTCTTGCAAAATTCCTTTTGTCAGCAGAAATAAATTTGTTGATATTTTTAAGCTAATTTTGCAAATTTTTTTGTTAATTGTAAATTTATTTTCCATTTAAAGAAGTTTTTGCTTGTCCAGTAAAATTTTTTAACTGTTAGAAAAGGAGTTTTGCATTTTCTGTGACGATGTTTTACTAGAAAATAGTCCGCTACTTCGCAAGTGCAGTTTTGTTTGTTTTTTTTTTAATAGTTCTAAATACGAACAATTATTGTAAACATTAAAAATTAAAATTTCTTTTATATTCTATACAATGTAAATTTAAATATACATATATGCATTTTTTAGAGAGCATATTTATGGGATTCACATATTGTTATAAAATTTCACAATGGCTTAAAAACCTTTACCACCTATTGGACACTAGGCGCAGGTGTGTGTGGAAATAAAAAATGCAAGTATATCCCCAGCCTTATGATTCCCCAACATAACCTGCTTAAGTACCCTAATTGTCAAAAAAAACGTACTAAAATTTAAAAAAAATTACTTTTTGCCTACTTCCGGCCTTATACGGAACAATAGCCCTGCACTTCATATTTTTAAACGCATAAAAAATCCTATTTGGTTAACTAACGACCTGTAAATCGTCCTTACCCAAGCAGAAATACATAATTCTAAAATTATGTTTCAAAAATTGTGTACCACCACAGCCATGTAAACACAAAATTGCGACTTTTTTGAAAATATTGTACCGTCACAATGTTGTAGTTACAAAAACGCAACCTCAACCTATTAATGTCAAGATTGCTCTTAAAATTTCAAAATGTTGCATCTTTTTTAAATAAAAATTTACAAAAGTAGTAGGAAATTTATACAAGACTCTTTAAATTCGCTTGTGAAATTTTTGTTGGTATTTTTACTTCTTAAACACATGTATGTTTGCATACATTTTTATTTAAAAAGCATCAAGTAAACAGTATCCTTTATTTAAACAACAACAAGTCAATGGCTCGCAAATCCCTACAGATGTTGAAGGTTTTACGTGGTACCTGCCATGCTGGCAATAACACACGGTGCTCTCAACACTTGATGGAAACAATTCGTCCACCAGCGCCCCTAGAATGGCGTATCCTGCCACCCAGATACCAATTCTCTGCTATGACTCTGTGTAGCCACAACAGACCCCTTGGTGAGGAGTTGGGCTACCTAACCCCGAATTCCGTTTCTAGTTTTGATCTCGCTTCTTCATAATAAAAACAGATCCGCGCCGACAAGACACCTCTCCACACGCTTGTGAAACAGCACCCAACCTTAAGCATGAAAGATTATGATTATCATGTCGCACCCAACGAATGCAACACCCAGCTCTGTTAGAAGGATATTTTTCTCATTTAGACAAATCAATTACTCCACCATGATCAATGCTTCACAATCTTCTTACCGCCAGTCAGGACCGAGTCAAGCACATGCTTCAACATGCCAATGCCGGCCTTCTCATTATTTGCTACTACTTGGACGGGATCTTATTTTAGATCCTAGGGTCCCCAGCCATAGCCAGTTTTCCTATTCACCTACTTCCAAACACACGCCTTTTCAGCTAATAGCCTACCTCAACAGTTGCTCATATGCCTGAATAGACCCGCCAATCTAAAAACTCTATCTTGTAAACCTTTAGTTCATATAAGACCGCTTACACGGTCACTCTGGGGCCCGTACAGGACGGACCCCAGCATATCAACTTTCGTTCTCAGTTGCCCCGCTTGGGAATAACCACAGCCACCACGTAAACTCCTGAATGAGACCTCACCATTAATCAATTCACGCACTGGTAAGCACATGGGGCCAACTGATTCCCGTGGTACCCGATAGGACTCTGGTCAGCCTCGGAAATCTACTTCCGTTTCATTCCTACCAATTTCTATTTCACACAGATAAGGTATTGGTACCCTTAGAACTCTGTGCAACAAGGACAACCTGCCTCAAGCCAGACCAGTGAATCACTGATCACACATTTACCCAAGACAAACTGTTTTCGTCTCAGCCATGTCTGTCAGCCTTCCAGTAATTGAACTGAAAGTTGCCCGGTTGATACCACTAGGAGGTAGACTGAGGCACTTGTAATATACACTTATCAACCGCAAATCCCTACAGCAGGATAGAAAATATGGAATTCTTATACCGTAAATTTGAACTTACAGTGTTGCTGCAACATTGAAACCCAAAAGCCAAAAGACGCCCATTTGGCGTTATCATTTTAATGTAGAGAGCATTGAAAACTTTGTAAATTTGTATTATTTTGATATTGTGAGCCCTCACCTAACTCTGTCTGATTGTCTTTTTCTGCCTGGGTAATTTTACATTTCTTGGCTTTTAACCTTAAAACAGACAAAACAGTACCCAAAATATAAAAAAAAAATTTGCCTATTTCGTTGACTTTCGACCTCCTTAAAAATAACACGTTCTTCTCTCTAAATTCTAAATTCAAGATATGCAAAAAAAGTACCAAAAAAGTACCTTTTGTTTAAAAAGCAACCAAAGACGTTAAAAAGTACGCTTCGCCTGTACATACCATTAAAAGCCGCAGCTGAGCTCTTAAATTATGTTTCCATTTATATAAATCTATTTTTTTGTTTGCTTTTTAGGAGCAAATTTTTAAAAGAGTACCAAATTCGTTAAATTTTTTTAAAAAATTGCCGACTTCAATACGAATTATGTGTCTATCTTTATTGTATAAAAAGTAAACAAAATGGGCAAACAAATTGATAAATAATAATTTTAACCTTTTTACCCTAAGTTGCATAAAAGTACAAAAAATATCTTCATAATTTGTGCATTAATTTATGAGACAGAAAATTACAGATCTGTTCACTATTATGCCTATTTTTACCTCTCTTTAAAGCCCGAAATTTCCCGAATCTTCTTAGTGGATCTATTAAAAAGGTATTTTAAAATGTCTAGTCTCTAGCCTTACACGTTTGTGATGTACGGCGATAAATGAGTCAGCCAGTCAGCATTGCTGTTCCTTAAGACACCTTCATATGTATACAGATTTAAAATTCAACGTAAAGATTGTAATACTGGTGTACTAAATAACTGTGTTTGATTGTGCCCACATATTTATTAAGCAACCAGATGTAAACTGAAGATTTGAACTTTTACAACATCTGCCTTCATCTACCATCTACCTTTCGATATCCCTAATAAATACAATGAACCCTCATACACCTTCTGCAGATTATGACACATAATCCATCATAACGAATCAACAATCATCAAAAACATTTTCCTGTCTGTGTCGCATTAGTTCAAAATGGATATGATATTAAAATCACTCCTTACTGTTATAAGTACGTCTCATAAATCTTACGGTGTGTGTACTTCTTTAAATGCTTTTACAAAATTGTAAACATGCAAATTTCATGTTTCGTGCTTATTAATTTAATATCCAAAATAATGTCATCCATTTAAAAGTTCTAGTATTCAACCTTAAGAAATATTTTTTTTCTCAACAACTTTCCACTCATCCATTTATCTTTTCATTTATTCATTTATGCCCAAAAATAACATCCATCATCTTAAACGATTTGTGTGGTATTTATGTATGTCGCTTTCTATAAAGGTTGTGTGGACTTTTTTCGTCTTAGGATTGTACAGTTTTGGCCAAAAAAATTGTTGCGATAATTAAAAATTGTTAAAAGTTTTACCCAGAAAAAAAAAACCGGCAGAAATTCGTTTAGCTTAAACTTTTTTATTATTGAATTTTCACATCTGTGAACAAAGAAATAAGTATTCAAATCTCAAAACTATATGATGAATATTACTCCAGACAATGCCAAGCTAAAATATAAGTTCTCAAATTAATATATAAAGTAATTATAGTGAATAAGATGTTTCGAGCGAGCGGATTTCGATATGTTTTCAGTTTTTCTAAGTAATTGTCCACGTACCTTAGGATTTCCCATTTACATAGTTAACTTGTAGATCCTTGTTGATGTTGCTATTTTAAGTAAACTAAAGAGCAGCAGTCATAGGATTTTGTTTTGAAGAGGTTCATTTTTCTTTATTATGAAGGCCAAATCGGTTCTAAAATCGAGCTGTAGAACAAAGGTTTATTGAAAGAAAAATAAGCCAATGGATTTAAGCTATTTTCAGTTTCATTTGTTTCAACTTTGCAACTATAGGCGCCTTTCATGTGAGCCGATGATCCAGAGGAATGCCAACAAATTTCACCTCAATTTGTTAAGCACCACATGGTGGTTAAAATTCACATGGTGGTTTGAAATTCACTGGCAAATTCGGCTTTAGTTTGGTTGAAAGAACTTTATTTATGATATGCTCTACTGAAAACTTTATAGACATCTATAAAAAGTGCAGAACAGTTTTTGTTTCCCTTAAAGGCTTTTTTATAACCTGAATCAACCTGGGAGCTTATTTGATGGTACTATCATTTCACATAAAGTGAATTTCTTCGTTTGGAATACAGTTGTTGTCACTCATTGATATAGTAAGCTTTATTTAAGCAATTGTGGCACAGTTGATAAAAGGTTGTAAGACATCAGCTTTGAATGTTCCTTTCCAGTCTTAGGAATTATCCTCCTTTATTTCTCTAATTGGCGGGAAGTATTTAAGCCGTTTTATGGCGTTAAAAGAAATTTCATTTCATTTAGAAACAGAACTGATTACAGATTCTGTGATGCACTAAGAGGAGACTTGTGCGCTCCGTAGCAAATTTTCTGAAGTATTATCTGTTCCAACACCTGTAGGAATTGTCAGGGGTTAGTAAGGCAAGGCTTCTGACATTTGCTGAAAGAGTGTGGAGCACCCTGAATTTCAGTACAGCGAGTTAGTAAAACTGGTTATCTTTTCTTCTTGTCTGGTAACACTAAGGACCTCAAGGGTCCTTGTGTGGTCTCTGGGACTAGCCAGTTAAGCCGAAGCTTAAAATATGAGCCTTATTTTTTTAAGCCGTCTAGCGACAACAGGCTGTAATTCGCTTATACCAATATATGTACTGGGAATCAAAACATTATTTTAAAGATCTGCAAAAATATTATATTTTTCTTCGTAATTTAAGGCCAAAGATCTTCTGACATCCAATGGCGGTTTTGCAATAACAAGTCTCTCAAACTTTTGGCTGATCGCCATAGATAATATTTCGTCTGAGTAGTCGAATCTAGGCTTTACAGTTGTATACCTTAAGCATATTTTAATTGATTTGCACATTCTTTTAGGCAACTTTTCAGCTGGATCGATTTATTCTGCGGGGTTTTTTACTTTAGACAAAAGCTGTTCCACATAGTCAGAAATAAATTTTGTAAAGTTTTGTCCGCCGGTAGGTAGAAGAATCACATTAAGCGGGTTTTTCAGTGTGTTCATTTAGGCTGCAGATAATCATCGATGCCTTTTAGCAATTAAGCTGTTAGTACGCGTGCTAAGCGTTATAGTCGCCAGAAGCTAGGGGGGGGCCTGAAAATTTACAAAACTTGTTTTACTAATCTTTTGTTTAATATCTCCTAGATCAAGCTACCTTGGGACTTGACGACTTTTGCATGCTTATGGTGGTATGTTTAAAAAGTTCTTACAAGTTTTTTAAGTTCCGTAACCGTATTGCTGCAATCGTTTAAATGATTCTCTTGAATTTTTTGGTTTTATAAACTTTCCCATGTTTATTTTTTTAAACAAAAAAAGAATTTTCCTGCATTAATGACACCAAAAAATCTTAATTAAATAATTTAAGTTTCTTCCTTCAAACAAATTGGAGATGGCTTAGTAGAATTTTCCTCATTACTTTAGGCATCGATTTCATCTTGGAGTATGGCAAATCGTTTACGGGAGCTTGGCTTTGCAAAAAAATAAATTTTTACAGAAAGCTTAATATACAGCGATTTTCGGCTGTAGTCTCTTTTTTTGGCAACTATCGTATTAAACTGAGGAATTTATGAATAAATATCCAAAAATTTTTTTAAGAAATGATCCTACCAAGCTTAGTCCTTTATTGACAGTACCTTCCTTGTAAGACCGAAAACTATGTTGCCCTCCCTAACGAATGCCACCTTAGCCTGGGTGCGTTTTAACCATACAGTGGTACTTTATGATGGTCTGACCTTTCGAACTATACTTGTATTACTTATATACTTATAATTGTTGCAATAACTTTCTGCATGAAGTTTTAGAGAACTATAACCCGCCAGTCTTTAAAATCTCGAAGGACTTCTTCCTTTGGAACTGCTATTATTCGGCCTCTGAGCGAACGGCTTGGATTTTTTATAATTAGTCCATTCATTCCTCGGATGGAACATTCCAGAAATGTAAGCCCTAAAAAGTTATAGTGCTATGTTATCTTAATGATACATGATTTGTTTTTTTTTTCTTTTGAGAGGTTGATAAAAAAATTATGCAAATATAGAAACAATTTTCTGTAAAAAGACTTTTTAATTATTTAAAAATCTTTTATGCATTTTGCCACTGCTGTTATAACAAGAAGTTTTTTAATAAAAAACATAACTTAAGCATTACTCGTATTATGTAAATTTTAAATTCAATTGTTTAAACATTAAGGCTGATGTATAATGTGTAACAACGCACCTGCAGTAAAGCATAAGCATAAGACTTCAAGCACAGCATTAGCAATGGGTGAACAAGAGTAGTTAAATGTATGAACCCTTACCTATTTATTAACGATGGGCTGCTAGATGGATGTAGATAAAACAGATATTCTTCTTTAAAAAATTTAAAGCTTTTTAATGTACATCTTTAGAGTAGAGCAAAAAATATTTTTTTTTTCAATTTTTATATTGAATCTTCGCTAATGCGAACTAACAATAAGTATTCAAATCTTAAACTCAGTAATTTATACTAGTCCAGTCAGTACCAGACCAAAATTTAAGTTCTCATAAAAAAGTTATGAAAAATATTTTTTGTTTGTAGAAATTTCTTAAGTAAGTAGTATTCTAATGTAAATAGGTACATACCAAATGGCTTGAATAACAAGTCTTGTTTTTTAAGAGTTAAGATTTGACAACTTTAAAATAATACTTCAGGCAAAAGTTAAATACTTTTCTTTTTAAATTTCCAAAGAATTACCACCTTTAAAAATTGTTATTCCTTAAAGACTTCAATACATAATTAATTTACACGCAAGATGTGTCTTTGGTATTATTGTTTAACAATATGTAAAGATACAAACCATGAAACGAAAATATAACTTTATTATGAAATTATATTAATTCAGTAAAGCAATATGTACTCAGCAGCATGGAGCGTATTTGTAAACACTCCCTTTTATTTTTATAACGAATACATCATGTTCCCCTACTTGGCATGCTTTTCAATTAAATTTACATTTATCTCATTATTATATCCCCACTGTAAATAATGATAACGCGGTTTTACACATGTTGCCCATATTAAAATTGAAATTCGGTTAAAAAAGGACCTTTTTGCCGTATGGTGTTAGAAGGCAAGCATTCATGGTTGGTGATTCAGTTGATTGTTTGGTTGTCTAAAGCTTACGTCACTATCATTAGAAAAAAAAAGTAAGTAGTGAATGAAAGATGGATGAATGGCATAATCAAAAGCTACCAGTACGAAGCATACAGTAAGTATTTCATGTCCCTCTTTTTTAAAGCGTTAAACAAAAAAACACAAACATCAATGCGTGCACAAAGCAAACACAAAGCAAGCTTTAACGACATTGTTGTCACCGTCATGTCGCTATGATAAGAATAACATTGTAGTTCATCATTCATCCCTATTGTCAATTTTGTGGCCGTTACGGTTCATACCAGCCTCGTCGTACTTTTTGGCTTGTATTTTTTATGCTTTACAACGTTTAGGAAACCATAAAATCATTTAGTATGAAGCTGACAAAAAAAGGAAACTATGTGAAACAAAACGAATTGTAAACATTTTATGTTTTAAAGTTTAATGACAAAAAATTTAATTTATTCCTGCGACTTGCAGTGTCGACTTTTTTCAACAACAAGCTGTTGAAGTAGTTTTTAAAAGATTTAAAGTCTCAAACAAATAATCAGAAAATATTCATTTTATATAAACAAAATTTGTATTAAAACTTAACTTTAAACTACTTCTTTGAAACGGGTAAAGCTGTGTATACTATCAATGCTAAATTTAACTTTATTGACTTCTTACCTCACAAAAAATTTTAGCCAATGGTTATCCAAATGTATGTAACTACCAACTACACGAGCAATGAGAAACGAAATTATTGCGGTGGCAACTGTCAAATTCTATTGCCAACATTAGATATGAACGTATGTACCGTATTAAGCAATAAGTATTATAATACATTGCTGAGCAATAATCTTTCAACACGAGCTGCCAAATTCATGTATGTTTTTGCTCAGAAGTGAAAACAAATAAAAATTAAAAGATATTAGCAAATAAAGTTAAATTATTGCAGAAAGTAATAAAATAAATAAAATACAAGTAATATTAGTGGGCTTGGTTTTATTTAAATACATTTTTCATTTACATTTCTTCGAAAATTTTATTTATTTTATGTTTAAGGGCATGTACGTTTTTCTATCTCCTAAACATTAACAACTTGAGGCAACAATTCTGCCGGCGTTCTTGCTTGTATTAAGACATATCAGATTGCGTGTGTGGTCGGGGTGTTAAGGAGAAAAAAAATCAAAACAGCTAAAAACGAAAAATGGTTTATTGGGTTGTTAAAAGAACTCTTAAATATATTGGTTTGATTATAGAAATTTTCAATAAGTTATTATATAATGGAATAAAAATTCATGAGGTTTTTCAAGAATCAATTAAATGCATTAATACAAACTTAACCTACAACAAACCTTATAAATTAACTAAAAAAATTTGGATCAAATCTTCAATAACATTTGGAAACTGTTGTAGTACAAAAAAATTTTTTTTCATTTGTTCTTCCTTAGGATTCGAAAGTTCGAACAAGGGCCAGACATTTGACAAATAATTTTTAATTAGATTGCAATGCTTTTTAAATTTTATTCTAACTGATTTTCCGCTTTGTAGTAAATCAGAACGGAGCCTTGTGTTCTGCGCAACACGCTGCAGTAAACCTGGTTAAATTGAGCTGATTTCTCGACCTTTAAGAGATTGGGATTGTCATTATAAACCCTCTTTTTTAGGTAGTTAGTTTGGGCGACCTTGGTTGCCATTGAATTTCCCCAAAGCGGCTGATCATTTTTTTGAAAAATTTTTCCAAAGCAATTTCATCGAAGCTCTGGCTGTGTGTGCAGTAGTCTTATCCTATTGAAACCACTTGTGTAAAGAGTACGATAGATAAGCTCGCAGGTTTGGCAAGGTGGTGGCAGGTGGGCATTCGTCGCCTGGTCTTAAACATTTTCGAAAAACAATGGTCAAATTATCTAATGCGTGTGTAAGGCACACCAAACAGTTACCCTGGAACAATGTCATAGTTTTTTTTATTTTTCAGTCGATGGTTGCGGGTTATTGGAGACCAGTAACGACAGTTTTGCTTGTTAACGTAACCGTTTAAGTGAAAATGAGCCTCGTTGCGCCAAAAAAATGGGATTTACAGTTTGAAAACGCTCCAACATCGTTTCACAAACATCTTTTCATAAATAAAAGTCACTTTCTTTTAGTTCTTGAATGATTTGAATTTTAAAAGGATGGAACTTTAAATGCCTTTTCAAAATTTCATAAATAATTGCTTCTGGTAGACCCAGTGAGGCCGCTCTTTTCCGTATTGAAAGTCGCGGATTTTCGCGTTAACTGCTTTCAACTAACTAAATGGTTAAGGGAGTCCTAATGAGCTCTGGCCGTGGGATATTCGTAGCCGAAGCAGTTGCACGGAGTCTCTGCACCTACGAGCAAATTAAATTTACACTCGGTCTGTGGCGTATTCGCCGAATAAAGAACTTTGTCGACGAGCAATTACGAAGGAAATTATTACTCTTAAAAATTGTCTCCACAGCGAACGCGCGATGCTCACTCGACATCGTGACTGACAAATCATCCCAATCAATATTTCCAACGGTGCAATCCTCCCTCCGCACCATTTATTATTTTTTTAAATAATCCTACTTAAAAATAAAAATTTGCCACAAGACACCCCTTATAAGATAAGATAGCTTTTCGGCGATGATATAACAATATGAAATAGGAGATTCAAATAATCATTTTTTAACAATTTAAATGAAAATTAAGTGGGTATTTGCTTATAAAAACAGTTTTAACCAATTTAGCTAAAATTCTTTTAAATTTTTGTTCAAAATATTTATAAATATTACTGCAAAACTAAATTTAAAATTATTTCTTATCATCTGTTAAACATAAAAATAAAGACGTTCGTACAAACGTATACGTAATCTAATACATACAAGCATAATTTTTTTTTTAATTTTTCCTATTTAAAAGTATAATAACTGTTAGAAAAAACTTACGCTGTCATTTTATAAAACATTTGAGAAAGCAAATGGAGTTTATTAAGATTCTAGCACGCGTGTATATTTCAAAATATTTGTGTGTTTTGCCGTTATTTTTTAATGCACATATATGACCTGTATGTGTGTGTTGAACTTCATGCAGTTGTATAGTCCTTGTTACTTGTAACGTCCCTGTCGGACATTCAGTTAACTTAAAATTAACTTGAAGCTAACTTTTTCTCAAGTAGTGGTGGTTGACACTTGCATTACTTTTATATGAAATTAACTAACTATTTTAACATTGCGATGTCCTAGGAAGTAGTCAATTGTCCGATTCTGCATTACTTTTAATTAACTTGAAGTTAGTTACCTAGCTGTTAACTTAAAGTTAACATTTTGTAGCTAGCTATAAACTTACTACTTTAAGTTAGCTTTAAATCAAGTACGAAATTTCTTACTCCAAGTAAAATTTTTCAAGTACGAATTTCTTACTTTTAGCCACAATTAAGCCAAAAAAGGATTGATTTCAGTTCGGAACCGTACTTGATTTAAGCCAAAAAAGATTGATTTAAGCCGTAAACGGGATAATTTCTAAAACTAAATGTCATTTTTTTTTTTGACTTATGGAGCTTTATTAAAGAAGAAGGAAGAACTTTATATTTTATTTATATTTTATTAATAATTAATATTTACAATTTAAAAATTTCATTTTTTGTATTTACCGACGCTGAGATTCGAACCAGGGATTTCTGCACTGCATCACAAGCGCGTTACCTCTAGACCACCGAGACACTTTGTTTTTAAATGTAAAATAATATATTGAAAGAACAAGTTTTCTTCTGCTTGATTTGTTAAAACAATCTTATTTAAAAAAATACTGCGCAGTGTTTGTATACATTTTGGTTAATGCAAATTTGCATTGCGTAGTAGTTGGCTTTAAGTTAGTCTATAGAAGCTAACTTAAAGCTAGTTTTTTTTTGTAGTTAGCTACTCATTTGACGGCAGGGGTTTTAAAGTCAACTTGGTTCTTTTGCAACTGACATTAAGTAAGAAAGATTTGGGTTATGGTAAGAGGTAAACCTGTGCTAAATTCGTTTTGGGGTTTTTAATGCAGACAAAACATTGACCAGAGAAATGGTCGAAGAGCGACAAAGTAAGAAATGAATTTAGTTTAACTTTTTAATGCTTTTGCTTTAAAAATTATTGTTAACAATTTATTGCATAATTTATTTAAAAACAAATATACATATATAAGTTAGTGATATATGTATCTGCAAACAAACTTTAATTGATAAAACAATTTACATAATTTTTTTTCATTCATATTTAAAAAAAAATTTTACCAAAGGTTTTAATATATATTTGTTGAACATACATATACTTGTATATAAAAAAAAAATTGTTGCAAAATAAATATATATATTAGCATGTACAACCAGTGATTGTTTAAAAAAACTTAACTTTTAAAACATTGAGGTTTAACATAATATTTTAAACCTTAAAGCCACATCAAACGTGAATTTTATCGCTTCTATTTAAACCTCGTTAAGCAGAGCGAAGGTAAAGCAAAGAGTAACAGTTATATGTAAAAGAAGATTTTAATGTTTTAAGGTAATGATATAATGACTTTTGCGGCAACAAATTTGCAAAGCTAATTTAGTGTAAGAGTCATTGTTATAACACACATACAAATAATAAAAGTCAACATCAGCTGCAGCAGTTTAAGTATCAAATGTAACAACAACAACAACGGCATTAAGTGCATACAACATATTGTTGAACGCATAAATTTAAACAATTTTGTTAAGACAAAGAAGAGTTATACATTGAGGACTTAAATAAATGCTCCTGAAATTCAAATGATGGTAGTTTAACTGATAAAACAGGTTAAAGCAATTTTTCATTGTTACAAATGTGGGTGCTGTAGAAAATACATAAACATTTATAATAAACAAACACATATACGAAAAGATACATAAATACAGTGGCTAAAAAGATGGGTTTCTTACTAAAGTTCTATTAAATCTTTTTTTATTTCTACTGCCACAGTTATTACCATTATCAATAGGTTTTTGTAGATTTTTGCATCGATATGCTATCATATAGAAATGACTATTCAAAATTTTGTGAATTAAGTTTTACTTTCCATAAAAAACTTTCACCCTGAAACTTAGTTATAATATATCATGTGTCTCATTAAAGGTTCATTCTTAAAATCCACCTTTACCTGCAAAATGTGAGTTATGGTATTTAATACAGCCTGGCTTAATCGCCTTTAACTCTCTTACAGGTTTTAACATTAAACATAAAGCAAATATGCTGAACCTGAGTTTATTTATTAATACTTATTGAAACCACTGTTCTTTCCTGGTTAATTTTTTGGCTGTCATCAGTAGCATGAACTTTGATGTTAACAATAAATACAATAACAAGTATATATTTTGGGTAAAACGGTAAAGAAACAGTAATAAAACGAAAAGGGTTTAAAGGGAATTTGCATAAGGTCATGTATAGTAAATTGTCATTTTGCGGAACGACACGCCAACATCATCAACTAGAGCAGCAGAATTTATTTATATATACATATCTGTTCATATGTATGCACACAGCAAACTTAAACTTACTAAACAGTCGAATGAATAACTTGTTCGCTTGGCCAAGTAAACTTTAATATCCCTGTTTTACACTACATGTTTAAAGTGCTTTCACACTATATGTATTTTACACATGACTTGTCACTTTGCAATCCACATGTAATTGCGTATGTCTGTCAAATTTGTCATTTAATAAATGGTTTATAAATTTTACTTTCACACGTGCAAATGTAATTACATCTGACATAACCTCCAAACCAAAATAAAAAACTTACTTTTCCTTGTTGTTATTCTAAAAACAGCTGATGACACATGCTTTGTCAGATGAAAATGGAAAACGCTCTAATAACAAAATTGTCTTATGACTTTTACGTATGTATTTCACAAATGCAATGTTTAAACGCGTTCACACGGCATATATCAATTTCGCACTGCAAAATTTGACAAGTCATGTATAAAATACATACCGTGTGAAAGCACTTTTAGTGTGTAAAACGTGGTTCAATTAATTTAGGAAAGCTTTATTATATCAAATTATAATAATAATAATAATAATTAAAACAATATGGGGAAATGTTTAAAAAAAATTTTGTATATACAGACACAAAAACTATTAAATTTTTTTACCATTAATATTTTATAAAGATCGCCATGTTGTAAGATGTTTCAAGCGAGCAAATTTGAATGTGTTTCAAACTTTTTTAGTAGTAATAAAGCATGTAGATATTTAGGACCATCTGGTTATTTTATAATGGGAAGTACGATTTTCTGCGTCAAGTATATTAAATTGATTTGAGCGCACATTTGCTCATTTACTTTTATTTCCCATTCAGGACCCTTATAAGTACTGGCAAAAGCAGTATATTCGAAAAATGTTGAAGTGTTTCTTTGACCGCCTATACTAGTACTTTTAATGCAACAAAGTGGGCGGTACCACGCCCACACAAAAAAAACGTATTTCTTTTGCTGCTTACATTTTTTTTAGAGCTTGCATGATTGCAAAAATTAGACCTCAACATTTTTAGTACAAAAACTTATCGTGACTCTAAGTTACAAATTTAAAAAACACAACTTTAAATAATTTAAATAATTTTTTTTTTTAACTCATTATTTGCCCAAATCTTAACTTTTTTTTTAACAAACTTAAACTGCACCATCTGCCATCTATTCTATATTCTATATTAATATTCAAATATGCAAAAAGGTTGCTGTGTTCGTATACATGTTTTAAGATTTCATTAACGAAAATTTCATTGTTTTCATGCATTGTTATCGTCACAAGGTGTACGTTGCTTTGTTAAAATATTGCCTTAAGGTTACTCCGCCTTATTTGCTTTGTCACCTCTACTAAGATGTCAGACCTTGAGAGAACATGAGCCAACGAAATGTATGAGATACTAGTTTCAGTTGTGCAAAAACGTAATATTTAAAAAACATTGAAAAAGGAAATTGTGGGATTTTTGGGGTTTCACAAATAAATAAAATGTTTACACATACATATGTACATACCTATATGGGGGGTACTGCATAGCATGGAAATTCTATTAAAAATATTGTACTGCACTTGCTTTTTTATAACATACATGATGCCCTCTATATATAAATATAAATCTTTTTACTATCAGGATTTTTCATACTATACTCTCATTTAATTAATTCTTCACCAATCGAATTATTTAGTTTACCAACACCGAGAAAAATCTCCTTACACAAAGGAGTCAAAAGCTTAATACACAAAGGAGTCAAAAGCTAAATACAAGGACTCCTAATTTTAAAAGCGATCATTTGGCAACGCTGTCAACAGTAAAATTGAATTGAAGTGTTAATTGTAACTAACACAAGTGTAACTGTGAAAAAAATTTTTTTAACTTAAAAAAGGTCATTAGTTTCTTCAACTTACAAGACGTACGATAGGTTGTGAATTTAACAATTGTTTCTTAGTGACTGAAAGTATTTTCCAGTGGCAAGAAGACAAACTTGACTTTGTTTTCAAATTGTATTGTTGTCATAAAAATAATTAATCTATTTTTTATTTGTAGCCTTATCGTTTTAATTATTATTTTGTATTTTTTTTTCAAATCGCAATATAAAAAAAAATAAAAATAAATCCTTAAAAAACCAGATGAATTGGTAATTTTTTTAGTAAGTTAATGATAAAATCTTCTCTGTTTATAATATAGTTTGTTGCTGTGCCGAGATTGCATAACCTCATACTTCATAACCGCATACATTACACCCATGTAGGGGCAACTCCGGGATAGTGTAGAGGTTTTTATGTACAAATTTTAGAGAAATAAACAAAGGTAGTCGTAGTTGCTGGTTTATATCTGGCTGTTTTCCTAAATGCAGTATGTTTTGCATCACGAAATTTCAACTTCTTCCCTTATACACTCCTTACAATTTTGACAACACGTTTTGCTTCCAGGACATTATTATAGCTGTAAACACTCATTTGGAAGCAGAAGATATCAAAAACCTCATCTTTGCTTTTAGGAAGAACTTGAAATTTCGTGATGAAAAGCATACTGCATTTAGGAAAACAGCCTCTCTGTCAGTTATCGGGCGATTTTGCTGAATTTCAATAGAAAATTTTCGCCAGTATACCTGATGTTTTGATACTACAAACAGTAACGAGAGTTATCAAGGGGCTTTAGAAACTTAATTTCAACAGAATAATGGACAGACAAACATCGCTTAATTAACTTTCCTATCTATAAGGATCAAGAAACTAAAGCATATATAGGATCGCAAATGGATATTAAAGAAATTACAAATGGAATGAAAAGCTTATATTTACCCTTTTTACTTATGTATTAATATATTTAGTATAGTTTTGAAAGATGTGATCTGAAGGAGGCCTCTAAAAAATTATTGTTTTCTTAGAAAAAAAATTGAAAAAAAGTAATAGCGCTGTATTAGGCTGTGCCGAACCTAGATGCCCTTCACATTTGACTTTTGAAACCCCGAACTTTTTTTCATTTTTATCGGTTTTTTTATTTATGAAATATTTTCAATTTTTTATTAGGGGTCTGTGTCATATTTTATCACTCTTAGGGTAATTAGGACAGCCGTACGGGGTACTACCCTATTTTTTTTTTAAATTTTGTAGTGCCTTTTACTCTAATTTTTAAAAATTTTGTACGGTAACCACTTTTGGTGATAGAGATAAGGGGTAAGTATGTTCTAGAAATATGATTGTGAGGGAAAATTAATAGGGGTCTGTGATACATTTTATTTCTTTAGGGGCGATTCCGGGAAATTTGTAGGGGTTTTTACCTTTTTTTTAATTTTGTATGTCAGCCCCCTTAGGGCGTGGCGATAGGGAGTAAGTATGCTCTTGGAATATATTTTCTAGGAGAATCTAATGGGGGTGGGTCGTACTCTTTATTTCTCTAGGGCCGACTCTGGGAATTTTTACATCATTTTTGTAAATTTTGTATGGCAACCCCATTAGATGACAGGAAGTGGAGATAGGGGGTAAATATATCGTAGGAATATATTTTGGAGGAGAAACTAATGGGGGTCGGTCGTAGTCTGTATTTCTCTAAGGCCGACTCTGGGAAAGTTATGGAAGTTTTTACATCATATTTGGTAATTTTGTATAGCGACCCCCTTAGGTGATAAGGATAGGGGGCGAAAAGGTTAAAGAATATGTTTGCTGTACATTTTATTCCTCTAGAACCGACTCCGGGGAAGTTGTAAGGTTTTTACGTTTTTTTTTCAATTTTGTATGGCAACCTCCTTAGGGCGTGAAGACAGGGGTGAAGTATTTTCTAAGAATATGTTTGGGAGGTGAAACTAATGGGGATCAGTCGTACACCTTATTGCTCTTTTTGTAAATTTTGTATGGCAACCCCATTAGGTGATGGCGATAGGGGTAAGTATGTTCTAGGAATATGTTTTGGAGGGAAAACAAATGGAGGTCTGCTATACACTTTATTCCTCTAGAGGCGACCCCGGGGAAGTTGTAAGGCTTTTACCTTTTTTTAAAATTTTGTTTTGCAAAAACGCCACATTTGTCACATTTTTAACAGGTTTTTCCTTAAGCAAAAATAGCCTTTTGTAGAAATAATAAATCAAATACGAATTAGCACTTCAAACTACTGTAAAAATCAAAAAAACTAAACTTTTTCTCAACATTGTTTTACACAACTCGATCATAAAGTCAAACTTTTTTTAATTTAAAATTTGTAGTGTCACACTCGTCACAGTCTTCAAGTGATTATTGTGGCAGAAGTTTTGTTCTTGCAGTGTATTCTCACTTTTATTCGCTTAAAAACATACCATCCTTGAAAACCAGTCATTTTAAACAAAAATTTTTGAATTGCTTAAGTTATAAGGAAAAACGTGAGCAAAATTGTCTCACCCATCACAAGGGAATTGCCCAGCTACCAAAATAAAATTAAATCTTTTATATTATAATTTAAAAACTTCTTTAAACCAAAAATTTTTTAATTGGGATTGTATGGCTCTACGATAAAATATGTAGTTCCCATGTCACAATACTTTCTTTTCTCAACAATTGATAATTTTTTTTTCATTATACTTTAATATATGTATAGCACCGGCCCTTACTTATTGACGGTTGGTATTTCTCCTTAAAATAAACTATTTATTTTTACACGAAATACATTTTTTTAGTTCATTTATTGATATCCTATTAGTAAATACTTCTCTCAACCTTAAGGTATGCCAATAAACTGTGAAAATAAAAATTCCAAATATTAATGGCGTACAAAGGATGGTATTTGTTATGAACGGGGGAACAAACAAAAAACGTTGGCGACCAAAGAAAAAGACAATGAATAGACTATATAAACTTTAAAACATACAACAATAATAAAATTTCGCAACAAAATTGGCTTCATTGTTCGTAATTGTAGTATTTGAAAGGTAAAAGATTTTCAAGGAATTCAATTTGGTTTTTATTTTTATCATTTACTTATTTGTTCGTTTAATGACCATAACAAATAGTGTGACGGAGTATGATTTATAGAGACCAAATAAAAAGAATTATTTTTTTCGTGAATTTTCGGTATAATGTTAAATCATAAAAAGGTTATAAATTCTTTTTTTAAGAAAATCTTTAAGGCTCCAATAAAAATCAATAATATTTCTTTAGATATCCAGGCAGCCTCAAGGGCCTTATAGCTTCCGCACCAAAAAAACATTAAAAGTCAAAAATTCTCATTCGGTCAATTTGTTTGAAGCAAGTTTAAAAAACACGTCGGAACAAAGCGGAAGTTAGATAATTAAATTTTAACCTAAAGCTAAGAAGTGAAGTTAGCTACAAAAGGTAAAAATATGTAAACAAAACATTAATAAAGATGTCAGTTTTATTTTACTAAGGCACAAGTGGAATTGCTTAAAAACTAATTTCTTAATTATTTGTTTTAACTTTTGAAGTTTTATGTTTAAAAATTTAGCTAAACTTACCTCTTATTGGATAAAACACGTAGAGAACACCATGCCCAAAAAAATCAAAATTTAAATTAAAATAAATGCTGTGATTTGTAAGGCTGCTATTCTTCTTAGCGTTTAATAGTAAGTAGACACAAAAAAAAGACAATTTCTATTCACAATGGCCACTTGAAGACTTCTACGGGTGTGGCCTTAAAAATTTAAATTTTTGAGAATTTTGACTTTAGGATTGTATTGTGTAAAATATTTTTGAGAACAGGACTCAACTTTCCTAAAAGAAAATATTTTTTCTTAAGGAGACCTTTGCGACATTAATAAAAATGGAACATAAAACAACTAATTTATATTTCGGTAATTTTTATTTCTTCTTTGCACGTAAATTCATCAATTTTTTTCAACAGAAAAATAATTATATCTCTCCATTTTGGGCCGTCTTTTGTGGAGTGGACCATATTTTAGGTAGAAAACCCGGCCTTAAAGAAATCCCCCCCCCCAAGCGCTTCAAACACGCTTAAAAATACGAGAAACCGCAAAACAAACGCCTTGATATTTTAATAAGCTTAACAACCCGATTTCGAAAGGCAATAAAGGTCTAATTATGCAACAAAATGTACGTTTGTTAAAGAAACTAAAAAAATTTTTAAAAAACTTAGGATGATTGCAGTTTTGCTTAAAAATATATGAACAAAGGTGTCTCCATAATGCGAAACAAGATGTGTGGATCGTCATGATTCAATTTTAGAATTTGCAGTAAAAATAAATTTAAGTTAGAAATCCTAGATTTGAAAGAAAAAATGATTTTGAAGATGCCGAAGTATACTATCTCATCGAGGGCTACTCTTAATGGAATCTGTTTTACAGGACTTAAAAATACGTTTCTTAAAGGAAGTCCTTTTTTTGCTTAACATCCCTCAACTTCTGCCTCAGAATACTACTACATTAACATTTTAATTCCACAACTTGCAGTTGATATATTTAAATTTGAAAAAATGTATAAAAAAATTTTGCATTGGAATCAAAAATGAAAAATTTATAAAGACCGCCCAGAAAATATAATACATGTTTTAGTAAAATGTTACCCAGATATTTACTAAAATTTGCGAAAAATATTAATCATTTTTTTATTTTAATGCCATTCAGTAATGCTTCGGCTAAAATGTCATTTTCCACCCTTCGCCGTATTAAAACATGGCTGAGATCAATCATGACAGAGAACATGCTTAACTAAATCTCACTTTACCTTGTTTGTGTATATCAGGGCACACTCAACCAGGTAAAATTAAGAGCCCAGCTCAAGGCACATTCAACCAGGTAATATTAAGAACCCAGCTGATTAAAATCGATTTGACATTTATACGAAATAAAAATTAATTTTATATGGGATTTTTAATTTTTCTGACATTCTACCGTTCAAACACAAAAAGGAAATCCATAGGGCAAATTTTTTGAATTCGCCTTGGGTTTACCTTGCTGAATGTGCCTTGGTGTATATGATTTAATAACAAAAAGTTTAGTTTATATTTTCTTGCTTTCCCATATGGATATTTTCTTTTTTGTATATGATTATACTTGTGAAAATCATTTAATGAAGCATTAAGAATGATCGGTTTGTCTACCCTCTGACCTCTTAGTTAAAAAAAGGGCAAGCATTAGCCATTTTCGCACGCACACTATCAAAGAAATACACCTAAAAATTATTACGGTATGTGCAACTTTTAATGGAAACACTCTTAAGCCTGCAGTACACGAAATGTAGAAAGCTACATGCGTATGCAGCTGTGACGTAATTTTGACGTCATCAAAAAGCTTCTACGATTTATTTAAAACAATGTGGCTTTCTGGTGACGTCAAAATTACGTCAGATCTTCATGTGCATGTAGTTTTTAACATTTCGTGTACTGCAGGCTTTACGTTTCTTCTTATTTGTTGCATGTAATATTGTACTAGAAGTCATCTATAACGTTACTGCCAAGTTATCTCTAAAGGTTTCTTGGTCGTTTTATTTATTTCTTTTTTTTTACCAAGTATTATAGTGGATTTTTTACTTTGTCAGTTATTCTTTTATAACGATACTTGACATCATTTCCGTTTTTGGTAATGGCCGCAATAATAATTAATTGAAACTAACACTTTAAATACGGGCTTCAAGAGCTGAATAAGATACCACGAGAAAAGTATTTTATTTATTACTAGCTTACCCTACCCGGCGTTGTACGGTAATAATATTAAGAGGTAAAATTTGGAAGCGATTGTTTAACTTTAAAAAACGCATAAAAAACTAGGGGTAAATTACGGTTTTCGATTCAAATTGAAATTTTGCTTGTTCGAATGAGTTTGCAATTCTTTTAGTATAGTAATTCTTATACGAACTCCAATACAAATCGAATGCTGTCGTATGCGCTCTAATGCTGTTAATAATACAATAATAATCTGAAAAATATGCAAATAAAACTTAACAAAATATACCTTCAAACATTTTAATCATACCATGGTTAGTTATTGGCCTTCAAATTACTACAATATTGAATACCTATTTCTGTTCATATTTGATGCTGCATGGTAGAGAAAAGGATTTTTATAGTCAGTTAAGAATTTGCTGGCATTTATTAATTTATTTTTTTTACTACGAGCAAAAAAAAATCATTTTTCCTTTTACATCTCACAATGGGACTTTCTCGTAGAGATTTAATAAGAATTTTAAATTATTGTTTGTTATTAATTTTCATAATTATTACATTAGCTTGTTTACCTCAAACGCGATAAGAAATGTTTTAGATATTTTAATTTAATAAGGTCTAAGCAATATAGAGTATGAACATAATTCCATTTGATCAAATTTTAGTAAAAGTTTGTTTAAATAGAACAACTTTGCATTTAATAAAGATAGGTATTGTGTTCGACATTTCGTGCGAAATGGTGTCAAATTCTATATATAAAAAACTTATACGAAATATTGTTATCGTAAAATCGAACAGAGTACCAGCCTTTAGACTGTATATATCTCCAGCCTTCAGATAAACAGGCTCCGAGAACGTTTTTTTATCCGTCCCTCCCGCTAAAGTATCTAAGAAACAAGATATTTAAAAGGTATTTCTTAAAAAAATGCAGATCTCAAATTTAAAAACACTGCTTGACGTTACGCCATTTTTACGCCTGCTTATTTCTTTACAATGGGAATAGAATAAGCAGTCAAAGAATAAAACTGTCATAATTAAGCTAATTAACTAATTAAGAAAACTGGTTATTTATAGTTTTTTTAAGGCACAACCAAAAAACTGGACCTTAGTCTTCCAAATCGAAATTACTATTGTAAGGCTGGTACTCTGTTCGATTTTACAAAAAAAGTTAAAGAACATTAGTTATTTCATTTGAAAATTTGACAAGCAACGTTCTTATATAAACCCTTAAAATATGCTACATTTTTTATATTGTATAAACAAAATCCATATGTTTTTTGTGTTGCTTGCCAAACAAAAGTTTATTTGATAAGTTTCTTGCTCTTTGTATAAAAAATTTTTAATGATATTATAAAAAGTGTTTTAGTTTAAAACAAGTAAGAGCGCTTTATTCGGCTGTGCCGAATCTTATTTACTCTTCACATTGGTCTTTTAATATATCCAGCGAGTTTTAAAGTCCATGGAAAACTTTACAAAATTTTAACGTTCGTATGGATAATAGAAATAGATGAGGAACGTTTGAGGTCGAGAGTTATAAAAGTTTTCGACATTATTCATATTAAAAGGTTAATAAAAGTTGCTAATTTTTATGAGATGTTCTAGTCCCCCTGCTTCTCCCCAACCTTTTTCCCAAAATGTATGAATTATTTGATTATTACTTTTTGTAGAATATTCGAAGTCGATAGCTGTTATAGTTTCCTAGATGAAGCGTATCGAAAATTTCACCCCACACCCAAAAACTTTGCTCTGCAGAGCGTAGATCCTGTTGTCCAATAACTTTTTGTAGAACATTTAATGTCGAAAGCTGTTATAGTTTCCGAGATATAGCTTATCAAAAATTTCAAAAAAATTGTTAATTTGTATGAGAGCTACCCCTTCTTCATCCCCCAATCCAAAAATTTTTTTCTTCAAAGTGTAGGTCTTGATTATCCTGTTACTTTTTGCAGGACATTTGAAGTCAATTTCTGTTATAGTTTCTGAGATATAGCGTATTAAAAATTTCATAAAAATTGTTAATTTGTATTGGAGCTGCACCTTCTTCTGCACCCACCCAAAAGTTTTTTTATTAAAGCTTAAGTCTTGATGTCCAATTACTTTTTGTAGAACATTTGGTTTAGATATCGATTGTAGTTTCCAAGATATAGCGTATTGAAAATTTCATAAAAATTGTTAATTTATATGGGAGCTACCCCTTGTTCTGCCCCCATCCAAAAATTTTTTTTCCTTAAAGTGTAGGCCTTATTTTACAACTACTTTTTGTAGAAGATTTCAAGTCGATGGCTGTTATGGTTTCCAAGATATAGCGCATAAAATATTTCACCAAATTTGCGCAATTGTAGGAAAAAAACCACTTCCCCTGGTCCTATCTAAAAATTTAATTATTTGGGTCCCTACTTTAAGAGTATCCGTGCCAAGTTTTGTGGCAAGAATGACTATATTTACTGAGATATATAGGGATATATGCACGGATTTTGTCCTAAAAAAATGGGTTGTTTTGGGTTTTCGCTTATATCTCGGTCAATAGTGGACCGATTTTGCTGATTTTAAATAGCGATTGTGTCCGGGATATTTCTAATAGTTTGAGCTTTGTATAATGGAAATCAATAAAAATAATTAAGATAATTTGAATTTTTTTTATGTGTTTGTCTTGTTTGAATTTGCATACTGATTTTTACCTTTTTACCATATTTTTGAAAAGTTTTTTTTAACAAATAAATGACTCAATTACGACCGATTTCAAGCTTTTGAAAAAATTTCGTGCTGAATAACATAAGCTGCAGTTATTTCACACGAAAATACAAATGTTGACAGATACATTTCACATTTTTCAACAAAATTTCGTATAAGTTTTCGATATATTGAGTTTGACAGCATTTCGCACGAAATGTCACACACAATATCTAGCAAGAGCAAAATGGGCTTCGTTAAAGGCATACCCATTGCACAAGCAGGAGACTGGATTTCGTTATTCTTTCTGACAAATACTACAGACTAAACGGTTAGCAATTGTCAAAAAAGTTAAGTGGCTACGGTACTATAGGTCCCCATTAGTTCTATTACCAATATATATCCATCACATCACTTCTATTCTGCCAATTCAAAATATTCTAAAACTGGATGCTGATGCCTTCTAAAATAACTCTGGTATGTGTGTAGGTATACGGAATCAATTTGGGACATAAGATAATGGGGTGATTGGCCATTTCATTGGCATTCGTCTCTCTTCCTGCGTGGTTGCAGACTCTTCCAGAATCGCTAAGACCTAGATCCTATATCAGAACAACAGAATAACCTAGCCAAGGATATGTCCAAAACGTTCCAGATGTCTTTTGGGTCCCGACAAACGGATACCTAGAGACAATATGGCCCCTATTATCGGTCACTGTTTATTTAGTACCAATGCCAGTAGATTAGGAACGCCTTTAAGTACTGAACGATGTCTAGATTAACCCTTTTGCGGCAAACAGGCTGGCTAGAGAGTCTATCAGATGTGGATGACATGGGACTATGTAGGCTACCTTCCTACATCAGGGATAGTGGCTGGTTTCAAAATAGGTACCTAAACGGGACGACTATTGTCAACTGAATAAATAAGCCTTTTTATCAAAGTAAGCTGCGCCTAGTTCTTCTATTACTTTCGGAACCGCCTGTTTTACCTTACCTAACCTGGAGTAATTCTCTACTTTTAAACTGCAAATATTTGTCGAACTTTATGATTTTATTAATTTTCTTTAATCAAAAATTCCCACTGTTCAGCTGTCCATCAAATGAAAAAGTGATAACTAAAGTTTAGTAAAAATTACAACTGCTGCCACTTCGTCTTTAAGCAGTTACTGTGCTTTTGCCAGTTTGTAGTTTTTTTTTCTTTTCGTTTCTTTCCTTTTCATTTTCACTTAAATGATACCACCATGATGGTTATTTACTGACTGAATTCCTGTCTTAAGTGTTAATTAAATTTGACTCACCTTTGAAGTAAAGAATGGCTGCTGATAACAGGATTCTTTTTTGTATTTTTAATATTTATGATTTACATAAATAAACTTTCATAATTAAAAATTGGGGAGAATAACGTCAGACTACAGCCGGTTTTATTTCTAAGTAATAATATTATATTTTATGAGATAACATTTTTCAAAAAATACAGTTTGCAACTGTTGAAACTATTTCATTTTATGCCTGGGACAGAAAAGAGTAGTTGTTGTAGTAGCTGAATCTAGAGACGGTTTAAGTAGCACAGCAAGAAACAAGAAAGAAAGATCGATCTCCTCGATTTACCTTTTTTTGCAGCGAATAGGCGTTTATCCTATGCCCTTTTCTTACCCTTTTCTCTCGGTATCTCTCCCACACTTCTCACCTTACAGTGGACTGCATTGCTGCCCTAGTACGGATTTGGTCGTAGTTATCATGGAGTGTGCAACACGTTCCCATTCTGCGCAGATATCCTCTAGATCAGGAGTGATCTCTTGTAACATACACGTAATACCAATGTTTGAAACTCTCTTGTTAACTTTAATCGTTGTACAAGTTATGCCAAAATAACTGTTATATTCAACAAAAAAGCCATTGAAATCAGATAATGGAGGGTAGTTCTTACCTTTTTTACAACCGGATATATTTTATGAGATACCATTTATGACTAAAAAGGTTATTTTTTACAGCTAAAAACCGTGATGCGAATTAATTCTTTTAAAAGAGGTAAAAACCATAATATATTTTTATACAAGTTGGGCCAAAAGAAAACACCCTATTGAAAGATGCTCTTATTTTTGCAAATAGCGGCCATTAATAAATCTATTTGAACATTTGTAAACTAGAGAGATGTGGAATACAAGTGAGCAGCCATCAAGCCTTACACTCTCCAAGGACGCGCAATAATCGTGCCTATTTTTTTGCGTAACAATTCGTCTGTGGTGTTGGCGTCAGTTGCCAAATCCACAGTCGTCTAGCACCGTCTGCGCAAAAATTTCGCCTTTTAGCCACCAACCTTAAAAAGTATGGGACCACACAAGACGATGCCAAGAGTGGCCGGTCCCGAAGCGTCCCTTCTGCCGAGATGGCCGCCGCTGTTGGCCAGAAAGTCGAGCTTGCGCCGGAAACATTGCCAGACGCCGTGCCTCGCAATTAGCCATTAGCCGGTCGTCACTAAGGTGAATTTTGGTCAAAGACCTGCGCATGTTCCCGTACAAAGTCCAATCCGTGCATCAGCTGCTGCCTGCCGACCGCCCTTCGCGTGTAACCTACGGCCAAGCCATCCTCAAATCCTGAGGCCACAGTGGACGATTTTTCGACCAAAGCCATAATGAGCAATGAGGCTCATTTCCACCTCAGCGGGTATGTGAACAAGCAAAACTATCAGTCCTGGGGCACTGAAAATCCACGAGTGATGTACGTGGAGCCATTACACCTGTTCAAAGTGACTGCATGGTGCGCTGTTCACGCTGGTGGAATCATCAGGGCATTTTTTTCGAGGACGCGACGGGTCAAACGACAACAGTAGATGGTGAGCGCTATAGGGCCATGCTGGCCGAGTTTTTTCTGCCGCAATTGAACGGATAAGGATTAGAGGGCATGTGGTTCCAACAGGACAGAGCAACCGCACACATTGCGCGAGCCATAACCGATATTCTGAAGGTGGCGCTCACGGTGATTTACATTGGTCCGCCAGATCGCCCACTTTAACCGTTACACACTTTATTTGTGGGGTTTTTTGAAGTCCCGTAATTACATGAACAAGAGACCCTGAAAGCCCTTAAGCATAGCATTCGACGCGAGTACGAGAATCTGTCGCCCGGAGTTCTCGCCGAAGTGATGAAAAATGCCATAAAACGAGCTTGTATAGCAATCAATTGTGACGGCTCCTATTTGGCCGATATCATCTTCTCGACATTAATAATAAAGTTCTAAAGGTTCAAGTAAACATAATCAAAAAACAGAATCGAAGTTTTTCATTTAGAAAAAATGGGAGCCAAATAACATCGGATGACTGCTTTAGGCCCACCTTGTAAAATCGACTAGGAAAATGTATGTAAACGCTGAAACGATAATTAAAAATATCTCCACCCTGAGGCACGTTGTTTATTTACCTTTTGATATAGTATTACCTTATTGACTACTAGCTAACATTTAAGCCGCTGTTACTTGCTTGTCCAAAGTTTCACTCTATTCGTTCTTCTTTTTTTGTGCCTGAACTTTTTTAACTGATTGAAAATGAAGGCAAACAAGGAAAATACATTTTCATTTATATTCAAGATTTAAAACTGTCATCTTTTACATTAGTTAGTAAATCTTCTTCTTAGTTCATTGCATTTTATGATGGCTAAGGAACGATGATGGAAAATAATCGTTAACAAAGATGTTAATTGTACTTGGTTAATGGTTTGTGATAGAATTTAATCGAATTTTCTCTTCTAAATGTTGTTGGCTTGCATTGAATTTTCTTATTTGAGTTTTATCCTTTTTAAAAATTATAAAAAGCATTAACTTATAACAACGTCAGGGTATAAAGAAAATTAAATCAAGGTGTATTCGTTAAATATGTAGCAGCCGTAGGCCCAGTCAGGTTTCCGACTTGCTCATTAACCGGTAAGCAAAAACCTCAGCGGGTCCCAACCCTGCTCACTGGGTACGCTACTCATAAAAAAAACATTTATTCCATTTCAATTTCAAACACAACATACCACAAATCGACCGAACCTTACCACACTTTGGACTCGTTTTTGGAGCTAGATGTTCTGCTCCTGCTTTGCCCACCCAACCATGTCACGATCTGGTCCTTAGCTTTAAATTTCGCGACCCAAAAACCACCCGACTTCTCCAACCTTACCTTACCACCATGCCATTACCTTTATTAACTTACAAACCACGCATTATCTTGAATTTCTTACAAAATATCTTCATACATATTTTATTCAACACTTAATCTAAACAAACTTTTCATTTCATTTACTAATCTAATTTTTCTACTTTCTTTTTTTCTTAATACTACAAATATTTTTTCTTTCTTCTCAATATAAATAATAAATAAACCTATTTTACTATACTTTCTTAAATCTAAAACTTTACACCTGATTCTTATATTATTTATTTTCTATTTTTTTAACGGGCTTTATTTAAATTTTAAACAATTAATTCTCTTTTCTTTTTATTTCCTAGGCTAGATCAAAAAACCTCGAATTTCTCCGCAAACTTTAATTTACCCTAACCTGAAGGAGCTCCTTAAGGCTAGTCAAACTCCTGCACTTTATAATTGGAGTATCAACAACACAAAATTGATCTAATCTAGCAATTTGTTTCTATTTCTTATTTTAAAACTTTATATTTCCGTTTTAATATTACTACAAACAGGTTGCGCCCTCTATTTCTCAAAACAAATACACTAAAATACATTAAATACATAAACTTAAGCCTATTTTAGGGATGACTTGACTTTACGGGACTGTATAAATCTAATTGTATAAGTAAAAGAAAAAATCTCGCACAAAAGTAATTTTACACTAACAAAAAAAAACATAACTAAATATATACATAAATTAATATCCTTTTTTTTTAAATTTTTTCTTTAAAAATAATGCTGCTTGATTTTTCTTTGCTTCACTTTTTCAAGTATTTCGATTTCTTAATAATTTTGCCCGATGTACTTCTTTTCCACTTATATAATTATTAAATTAAAAGGGTTACCTGGCTATATGTTGTTTTCTTTTCTGGATTTTTCTTGCCTGCTTACAGATTTTCGCTTCTGGTTTTGCCTCTTGGTGCGCTAAAGCCATATACCCGTGACGCATAAGCTACCTTTATAGCCAGCTAGACACACACAAAAAAAAACAACACCAACGTTTCCTTACTAAATTATCTTTATATAAAAATTTCATAAATCCTTACGTGATTCTCCCCCTTTTTGTTTGGTTTATCCTCAACAAAACCTTCAACCAGACACTATGCACCACACTTCTAATATATATATTTAAAAAAAAACTTTATAATTTTCTTTCTAAATTTTTTTTTCTTTATGGTAATAAATATTTTACCTTTAATTTTATTTATAATTTATTTATTTTTCGGGTTCAATTAAATTTTTTCTTCAAAAATTTTCTAATTTTTTTTTTTATTGTCCTGCAGACTTGGGTTTTTTTTTAAATTATTTTCTTTTAATATTTTTAACTTTAATAACTTTACTTTTTCTTTCTTTTAATGACTTTTTGTTTTGCACACCTTCACAGACAATTTGCTTTTGATTTCAGTATTAAAATTCTCCTTCGTTGTTCCCTTAAATTTCCCTTTTTATTTTTAAATTTCCCCAAAATATCCTTGCCGCCAAGCGGACATCTTTTTTTCACCTTCTAAAGGTTTCTAGAAATCTTTTGCTAAAATTTATTTTCATATATTCTCCTTTTCTAAAAAGAAACTTAATTTTTGTAATTTACATATTTCTCCTTTTTCTTATTCCACCATATTTTTTTTTTACTTCTATCAAAAATTATCTGTCCTACCTTTTTCTTATACCTGGGTCTCATGAAAATTAGTAAGTACCAATATTCATTCATAATATCCCAAATTTTAAATATTTATTATTTTTGCTTTTTATTGTTGTACCCATACTCTTAGGATTATTATTTTCGTATTGGTGTACCCATATACTCACATCCCTGTATATGTACTGTATTAAAACTTTTGTTGGTTTTCTACCTTGTCATTACACCAACAATCAGTACTAGCAACCGTATAATGAGTAAACAAAAATAAAAACGCTACACCAATACACAGCTGTCATTAAAACAAATATGCACAAAAGAAAACAGGTAAGTGGTGGTGGTTTTTTAAATCTAAATTTTTATTTTTATATAATTTCTAATAATTTCTTATTTTTTTTTCCAGAATATCACCAGGGACTTAAAGGACTACATTTTTCTCTACATAAAAGGTAAGGAATTTAAATAATTTGCCAAATCCAATGGCTTTTAATGTTAATTTTTTCTTTTTGCAGATTCTCAACAACAAATATAATCGGCCATAAGATTCTTGTTTGCAGTGGTTCGCAAAATGTTTATGGTTTGACCCGGACCATCCGCAACAAAACTCCGGTTTTGCTGGTGTTCACCAGAAGAAACGGTGTGCGGATTGTAAGTGTAGGTGATGGACTAACAATGCCCAACGTGGGGAACTCCCATGACCCTGACTAAGAGTCTCATTCTCTAGCAACCTAGCCGGGACTTACTCTAGTGTATTAATAAGGTACGTATAGTTTCAATTTATTCTAACTTGTGCAATATTTTCATTCTTCGCCATACACTCCCATTTAGGTTTATCTTGTCTATATTTCAATTCGGTTCCCATGCACTGGACAATTTTGTTTAAACCACGTCTTCAGCATTAGCCTACTTCCAAATTTTCTCAGGTAAGAAAAATCGTAGTGGCAACTCAATAAAGATTTTAATTTCTTGTTCTTGTAATTGGTACATTTACCAATTGGCACTTAATGTGCAAATTATTATTCGAACGCCTTACTAAAGGCAATATACACGTATTTATCTTGCTACAAATTAATTACATGTTTACTTTATATTTACTTGAGTCTCGCCTCTAAATCTTTCCCCCGTTGACTATGGTTGCTTTCGTGGCTTGAACAATCGGCTCTAAAGTCATTTATTGCAAATGATTTAGAGATTTTGTTCCTTAATGAATTTGTCAACCGATGCACAGTCTATGGAACCTATCGTTTATATTTACGGGAAGTATTCTCATCTGTCTTTTAATTTTTACGTAAGAGTTTACTTTGTGTATCCTTTTGTTTTCTTTTTTCAGATTCAATTTTCAGTTATTTACCATTCAATTTGGATGATGGCATATCAAAACAAAATCCAAATAATAGAAAACTGGACATCACAAACATACATATCACAGATGAATCAAGCTCTTACTAACTAATATTGCACACAAGGAAAATAAAACAGGTATGTTCACCCTACACTACTTATTTAAAATTATCAGGTACTAGTTTATATATCACAGATCTCAAAGTAAAAATTGCTTTATTATTTCGTCAATTTAGGATGAAACAATATGCCTATACTTTTTAGTATATAAAAAAAAATTTTAAAATAATTAACTTACATCCTAATATTGCACTTGAAATATATATTATTAAAGTTATTTTAAAGCAATTTATACTTTAATATCTTTAACATGATATATACCTATCGGCCTTCCGTCTAGTGTCTCGAGTTCATACATATTGTTACCTACAGGTCGGACCACTCTACACTTTAAAAACTTGCGGCAAAATTTTGCATTTAAGTTTTTGCTAAAGTTACTTTGAACCATATTGCGTCGGTAGACCTCTTGTCCTGGAACAAATTTGACTTTTCGGGCTCTTTTGTTATAGTTTTTTGCGCTTCTCTCATACGCTTTTGTCATGTTCTGTTTTATTTGTTCTCTTATTAGCTCCATTCGCTCATTGTGTTTAAAATTTATACGGTGATCTGAAAGAGACTGTAATTTTCGGCCCAATTTGTAGTCGGCTCCACTTGAGTACATGTGATAGCCGAATAATGCAAAGAAGGGTGTATATCCTATAGAACTGTGAAAAGAATTGCGTAATGCACAGTCTATTTCGGACAAATAAAGATCCCAATCGCGGTGATCTTCATTTAAATATGCTCTTATGGCTGACAAAATACTCTGATTAACCCTTTCAGACGCATTGCTACTTGGCTGGTACACTGGTGTTTTAATATGTTGAATTTTATAGGCAGTTATAAGATTTTGAAAACTTTTTGAAGTAAACTGCACGCCATTGTCCGTATGAATCATTTCCGGGACGCCAAATTTATGGAAGACTTCATGGGTTAAAAATTCAACTACATTACTAGCAGTCGCTTCTCTCATTGCTTTAATGAATGTATATTTGGTAAAATGATCGAGAACGATAAAAACATAACAATTGCCATTTTTAGATCGCGGATATTTGCCCAAAAAGTCTAAATAAAGTTTTTGAAATGGTCGATCTGTACGTACTTGATTGCCTATCTCTGGGCGAAGATTTTGGTTTGTTGGTTTGACTTCTTTGCAGGTTTGGCAGTTCTTTATATAAGTTTTTACTTGTGTTACAAGTTTTGGCCAATAGAAAAACCTTTTTAAACGTTCTATGGTTTTTACGACCCCACCGTGCGCTGCTGTTAAGCTTGTGTGTGCTTTTTCAATCAGGATTTGAGTAATATTAGGTGGGATCCACATTTTCCAGTGATTTTCAGTTTCATCTCCCCGGTCAAAATCCACTCTTTTAAAAACGAGACCATTATCAACTTTTAAATCTGGCAAGCTTTCTTGATTTTCTTGTATATGCTGTATTAGTTGCTGGTATTCTTCGCTCTCAAATTCTGTCGTTTCAAAATCAAACAGTTCTTCTAGGTTTACTTCCTCAACGTTGGCTTCATCATTGCGTAATCTGGATAGCATATCTGCAACCTTATTTTCAGACCCTTTTCTATGCTCAATGTCAAAATCGAATGCTTGCAACTGCAATGACCATCGTGCCAATCTTCCTGTTAAGTCCTTAAGTGACATAAGCCACTTCAGGCTTGCATGGTCTGTAACTATAGTAAAAGGCATCATTTCGACGTATGGACGGAACTTTTTTACTGCCATTACAGCTGCCAGGCACTCTTTTTCAGTTACACTGTAATTTTTTTGACATGCATTCAATTTTTGACTATAGAAAGCTATCGGGTGTTCTTCCTTTTTGTCATCGAGTTGATACAAAACTGCACCGATCCCGTAGTCACTTGCGTCGCATTGGATCCAAAATCTTTTCGTAAAATCTGCATGCTTTAAGACTGGAGCTGATGTCAGAGCCTGTTTAAGACTTTCAAATGCCTCTATCGCCTCAGGAGTCATCTCAAACTTTTTAGTTTTTTTCAGTGTATCTGTTAATGGTACAGCTATAGCTGCGAAGTCTCTGATAAATCTGCGATACCATCCGGCAGTTCCAAGAAAACTACGCACCTCTCTTATTGATTTTGGGATGCTGATTTCTCGAATGGCTCGCACTTTTTCCGGATCTGTTTTCAAGACTCCGCCGCCTATTATGAACCCTAGATACTTAAGGTGTTGAAAACAAAATTGCGATTTTTTAAGGCCTATAGTCAAATTTGCTCGTTTCAGACATAAGGCTACTTCTTCCAAAATTCTTAAATGTTTCTCAAAGCTATCAGAAATTACCAAAAGATCGTCTAAGTATATGAATACATTATCTTTCAATTTTTGTGGAATCACTTTATCCATAAGCCTGCAAAGTCGCTGTGCGGCATTGCAAAGGCCAAACGGCATTACGCGAAACTGGTAAAGTGGCCGACCTGCTACGGTGAACGCGGTATAGGGCCTACTATCTTGGTCAAGCTCGATTTGCCAAAAAGCAAATTTTAGGTCAACGCTACTAATATAAAAGGTTTCATCTATTCGACTTAATATACCATCTATATTTTGCAAAGGGTAAGCATCTTTAATAGTGATTTTATTTAACTTCCTAGCGTCTAGACAGAACCTATTTTTACCCGGTTTTCTAACTACTGTGGTCCGATTTGACCAGGGACTTTCGCTTTCCTCGATGACCTTTAAGGCTAACATTGTGTCGATCTCCTTATAAACAATGTCTTGCACGGCTGGAGATAAGGGATAATGCCGATCCTTAAAAGGTACCGCATCTTCAACCAATTTGATGATGTGTTTTTCCAGGGGTGTGCAACCTAAACCCTCTTTTTCAAAAGCTGGAAAAAGATCTACTATTTTTTTTAACTTTCGTTGTTGATCATCATTTAAAACATGGGGATTACATCGATGATCTTCAACTTTAAAATCTTCCTTCAACTTCTCAAGATCTAGTTCCTCTATTCCAAAAACTTCAGGGGCTAGATTAAAACTTTTCCAAAAATCGACACCGAGGTAGGCTTCCTGCTCTAAATCTGGGCACAAGTAGAACTCTATGGGCTTGATTTCATTCTTAAATTCAATGTCTAGATCTACTTTTCCTAGCAATCTATGTTGCTTACCATCTGCTGTAGACACAACAGAATATATGGGCTTAAAATCGATTTGTAATTTTTCCATAAGCTCCCTACAGCCGTTCCCAAGCAGACTTATTGAGGCCCCCGTATCCAATAAACCTCTAATATTTTCATTTTCGATACTTATATTTGCAAATGCGCGAGAATCGTTTTTATTGTATGCTAATTTAATAGTTTCTACTAAAAGTTTTCTAAATTTTCTTTTATGTGAAAATTTATTTCTTAATTTTAATATTCTTTTTGAAATTTTCCCTTTAAAACCTATTTCCTCGCTAAATATCCGGTTCCTTACATTTTTATAATTTGATTTTCGTTCTTGAAGTGTGTATGTGTGACGCATCTGAGGAATGAATTTGTTAAAATTATTTACAGCTTTTATTACATTAATTTTATTTCTATTTATCGTAGGTTTGCTTGCGGGATCTCCTTTGAACGATGGCCCCCCGCTGATCCTTCGCTCCTGGAAAAATTTCGGGTCTTACACTCCGTGCAATTTGGTGATATTACCTCTGGTTTACCACATCTGTAGCAAAACAGAGCTCTCTGTGCAGATGGACAGTCCATGAACATGTGGCCTATTTGTCGGCAGTTCCAACAGATAAGTGGAGGTCTGGTCGGGCCTTGCGCCTTTTCACCCTCAATCGCTGCAACTTCTTCATAAGGCTCTATCCGGTTCAGATCCTCTTCTGGCGGTTTTTCAAAGACTTCGTTTACCTGCCTTACATAACGATTCGCTGGTGCAGATGAGTTATGCGGTCTACCATCCTTTTTGCAAAAAATCTTCTCAGCCTCAACACATTCTTGCCTCAATTCTTCCACGGAGCTAACAGCAATTGGGTAAACTCTACTTTTTATATCGTCCCTTAAATTCTTTTTAATCATTTTAATCATCTCCCTTTCAGGCATCGATATATCAAGGCGTGAGCGCATTTGGGTCATGGCAAAGAAGAATGCATCTATTCCCTCTCCAGGCTGTTGTTTTCTCTCAACCATGTCGCTCATCAATTCAAAACTGGATCTGGTAGATTGATACTGCTTTAATAAAGCCTCTTTTAAGGTGGTCCATTCCGACACAAAATTTGTAGCGATGTACAGCCAGTACCATTTTTCAGCTACCCCTTTAACAAACAGATGAAAATTGTCCAAAATCTCCTTCCATGGTGTACCATACTGTCGCTGTAAGCGCTCAATTCGAAAAACAAAATCCTCGACAGCCAATTTATTGGTATTGCCATCAAACTCTAAACCCCACTTATCGATTCGCATCCTGTGATGGGTTTGAGCGACGTTTGCTGCCATGTTTTCCGAAGGGGCTCTTGATGAATTTGCTGAGCTCGCTGGCGACGCGTCCATTGGGTTACTGGAGCTGTGGCTACTTTTCATAATGTTTGGTACAATTTCTTCACGGAGCTTTTTGTTCTCTTGTTGAGTGTGTTGCAACACTAGGCTCATTTTGCTCACTGTTGCAGTTAACTCTGCCATTTGCCTTTTCATATCGTTAATATGGAATGCTACACCTTGCTCTGCATTTCTCTTCCTGGCCTCTTGTGCAGCGATTTCTGCCATTTGTTGCTGGATTCTGGCTTCTTCTCGTGCCTTCATTGCCATATATGCAGCCGCACTGGTGGATGACCTTTCTGCATTGATCGTCTGGGACATATCACAGAATTGAGCATCGGCTTCACCTTGCTGTTGACTCATCTCTATTTTTCTACTTGCGCTACTTTTTCGGCTAGGAGTGTTAGACCTATAAGTTTTTCCAAAAGCGAAAGGAGTAGACCTATTTAAATCAAAATGAACCTGTCGTACTCTTTTTCTAGACTTTGATTTATCTTTAGGACTTTTGGACATATCCCTCAGACACAACAAAAACAATATCTAATTTTTTTGTTTTATTTTATTTTCAGATGTATGTATTCCAACCAAAACGAAAATCAAATTGGGCTATGAAAAATTAAATTTGCTGCATATATATATATGTAGGTAACTTTGAAATCAAAAGAAAATTGTTTTCAGGGCTTTTGTTTTAACAAAAAGAAATATGTATGTATATGTTATTATTTGTATGCAATTCTTCTCTATAAAACGATATTAAAATTTTTATTTATTATTTTTCATTTAGGTTTGGCATGGAGGTAGTTGGCGGTCGTCGAAGTGGTTTCTTAAAACAAAACTCTGAGTCATTGGTGGTAAGTATTCGGTTTTCAATCAAAATTATTATTATTAAAAAAATGAGATTTACAAGTGTAGCTCCTCGTACTATCACAGATGTAATTAACTTTACCAGTGAGCTACGAGAGAGTATTAGGAGTGATATTCGATACAACAGACCCTTTGAGTTTATATTGAACTCAGAGGCGGTTATCAGAAATATTACCCTTTTTACAACACACAAAAAAAAAATAAAATAAGCTGACTCTAAAAAAAAACTTTTAAAATACAGAAAATGATAGCAATACAATTAGACAAGTTTTTTTTCATAAAAAAGTTCTAAGCTATTGCTGTAATTTTCTAACATGCACTTAATTCGAAATTATCACCTTTAGCAAACAAGATTCAAGCCTTTCGGTACTACCTTATTAAAATTTTTCTCAATAATCTTTAAGGGCTACCGAATAGACTTGATTTTATTGCTTTTGGGTGATGATTTCGATTGGGCTATTGGGTTACCATTAATGTTCTATTGATACATGTTTTGGTGTAACTACATGAACATTTTACAACTTAGAATACATATATTCAACTTAATAAAAAAATATGTATCCTAAGCTGCCTCATTCAATTGGGCGCCATTTTTATGTAGCAGCCGTAGGCCCAGTCAGGTTTCCGACTTGCTCATTAACCGGTAAGCAAAAACCTCAGCGGGTCCCAACCCTGCTCACTGGGTACGCTACTCATAAAAAAAACATTTATTCCATTTCAATTTCAAACACAACATACCACAAATCGACCGAACCTTACCACACTTTGGACTCGTTTTTGGAGCTAGATGTTCTGCTCCTGCTTTGCCCACCCAACCATGTCACGATCTGGTCCTTAGCTTTAAATTTCGCGACCCAAAAACCACCCGACTTCTCCAACCTTACCTTACCACCATGCCATTACCTTTATTAACTTACAAACCACGCATTATCTTGAATTTCTTACAAAATATCTTCATACATATTTTATTCAACACTTAATCTAAACAAACTTTTCATTTCATTTACTAATCTAATTTTTCTACTTTCTTTTTTTCTTAATACTACAAATATTTTTTCTTTCTTCTCAATATAAATAATAAATAAACCTATTTTACTATACTTTCTTAAATCTAAAACTTTACACCTGATTCTTATATTATTTATTTTCTATTTTTTTAACGGGCTTTATTTAAATTTTAAACAATTAATTCTCTTTTCTTTTTATTTCCTAGGCTAGATCAAAAAACCTCGAATTTCTCCGCAAACTTTAATTTACCCTAACCTGAAGGAGCTCCTTAAGGCTAGTCAAACTCCTGCACTTTATAATTGGAGTATCAACAACACAAAATTGATCTAATCTAGCAATTTGTTTCTATTTCTTATTTTAAAACTTTATATTTCCGTTTTAATATTACTACAAACAGGTTGCGCCCTCTATTTCTCAAAACAAATACACTAAAATACATTAAATACATAAACTTAAGCCTATTTTAGGGATGACTTGACTTTACGGGACTGTATAAATCTAATTGTATAAGTAAAAGAAAAAATCTCGCACAAAAGTAATTTTACACTAACAAAAAAAAACATAACTAAATATATACATAAATTAATATCCTTTTTTTTTAAATTTTTTCTTTAAAAATAATGCTGCTTGATTTTTCTTTGCTTCACTTTTTCAAGTATTTCGATTTCTTAATAATTTTGCCCGATGTACTTCTTTTCCACTTATATAATTATTAAATTAAAAGGGTTACCTGGCTATATGTTGTTTTCTTTTCTGGATTTTTCTTGCCTGCTTACAGATTTTCGCTTCTGGTTTTGCCTCTTGGTGCGCTAAAGCCATATACCCGTGACGCATAAGCTACCTTTATAGCCAGCTAGACACACACAAAAAAAAACAACACCAACGTTTCCTTACTAAATTATCTTTATATAAAAATTTCATAAATCCTTACGTGATTCTCCCCCTTTTTGTTTGGTTTATCCTCAACAAAACCTTCAACCAGACACTATGCACCACACTTCTAATATATATATTTAAAAAAAAACTTTATAATTTTCTTTCTAAATTTTTTTTTCTTTATGGTAATAAATATTTTACCTTTAATTTTATTTATAATTTATTTATTTTTCGGGTTCAATTAAATTTTTTCTTCAAAAATTTTCTAATTTTTTTTTTTATTGTCCTGCAGACTTGGGTTTTTTTTTAAATTATTTTCTTTTAATATTTTTAACTTTAATAACTTTACTTTTTCTTTCTTTTAATGACTTTTTGTTTTGCACACCTTCACAGACAATTTGCTTTTGATTTCAGTATTAAAATTCTCCTTCGTTGTTCCCTTAAATTTCCCTTTTTATTTTTAAATTTCCCCAAAATATCCTTGCCGCCAAGCGGACATCTTTTTTTCACCTTCTAAAGGTTTCTAGAAATCTTTTGCTAAAATTTATTTTCATATATTCTCCTTTTCTAAAAAGAAACTTAATTTTTGTAATTTACATATTTCTCCTTTTTCTTATTCCACCATATTTTTTTTTTACTTCTATCAAAAATTATCTGTCCTACCTTTTTCTTATACCTGGGTCTCATGAAAATTAGTAAGTACCAATATTCATTCATAATATCCCAAATTTTAAATATTTATTATTTTTGCTTTTTATTGTTGTACCCATACTCTTAGGATTATTATTTTCGTATTGGTGTACCCATATACTCACATCCCTGTATATGTACTGTATTAAAACTTTTGTTGGTTTTCTACCTTGTCATTACACCAACAATCAGTACTAGCAACCGTATAATGAGTAAACAAAAATAAAAACGCTACACCAATACACAGCTGTCATTAAAACAAATATGCACAAAAGAAAACAGGTAAGTGGTGGTGGTTTTTTAAATCTAAATTTTTATTTTTATATAATTTCTAATAATTTCTTATTTTTTTTTCCAGAATATCACCAGGGACTTAAAGGACTACATTTTTCTCTACATAAAAGGTAAGGAATTTAAATAATTTGCCAAATCCAATGGCTTTTAATGTTAATTTTTTCTTTTTGCAGATTCTCAACAACAAATATAATCGGCCATAAGATTCTTGTTTGCAGTGGTTCGCAAAATGTTTATGGTTTGACCCGGACCATCCGCAACAAATATTTAAAAAAAGGAGTGACAACTAGGAAAGGATTATATAATATAATTAATTATAAGTTTTAAGTTAAACGTTTTTTATTTAGGCTAAAAAATATAATATATTGCTAAGTTTAAATTAAATTTTTTGTAACAAAATGTTTAATTTCCAGATTAACCTTGATACTGCAAGACGAAAATTTCGAAAAATTATTTAAAACGTTTTTAACTGATTGTTTTCATTTTTTTTATAATAAAATCCCAAAAATTAAAAAACCTCTAAAACATTCTTACGTTTTCGAGAATGCTAAGCAAAGTCAAAAATCGATTTTACGACCAACTAATTAAATCTCGATTTTTAAAATCGATTACTCGAAGCTCATAATCGATTATAATTTATAGATATCCTCAAAAAATATTTTTAAATAAGTTAACTTGAACTTTTCCCACATGAAATATTATTATTTAGAAAAAGATTTACATATTTATTAAATGAGTACAAGGAACTCAGATAATAAATAAATTCAGATCGCTCAAATTCATATGCACATAGTTATACACTGCCGCTCACTTAAATAGATTCACCATTTCAATAATTTTTCTTTCCAGCTTATTGAAAAAATATTTCCTAAAATAATAATGTTGGTTTTGTTTGAAAATATATTCATTATGCAAAATCTGTATTAAAAATTAACTGGATTATATAACCGTTAAACCCAGCAAAAGAAGAGCCCACGAATCATAAGTAAATTCATTGATGAAAGTGTCCCAGAAGCGATAGTTTTGCTTGTTCAAGTATTCGCTGAGATGAAAATGAAGCTGTTTTCCTATGCATTGCATCACAAAATTTTAAGTTCTTCCTGAAAGCAAAGATGAAGTTTTTGATATCTTCTGCTTCCAAATGAGTGTTTACAGCTATATTAATGCCCCGGAAGCAAAACGCGTTGTCAAAATTGTAAGGAGTGAATAAGGGAAGAAGTTGAAATTTTGTGATGCAAAGCAAACTGCGTTTTGGAATTCAGCCTAACAACAAATTAAGAAAAATTCTTATTCTAGAAAGACTTGTATTGGGGCTATATTATAATAAATTGAACTAACAGCGTTATTCTGCATTTCGATTCCGCATCCAAATACGCATTTAACATTAGAAATTAAAATTTTATTTCTTCATTACTAATATTAAAAAGCACAAAATTTTAGTACGAAGACGAAAAATCCAAAATATAGTAAGAAAGTTATTTGTGGCCAAACTATTTCACAGTGAAGAAGGCCGACTGAGAAAATTTTTATTCGAATAGAAATGCAGAATGCAGTTGGTGGCATAAAGTAAGGCACATACGAAAAGTTTTAACCCAGAACACTTATCCTGGAAGGAGATTGGGGTGAGGCTATATCAAATAATGAACCGATCATATTTTTGTTCAGTATACTAGTCAGCAGTGATGCATATACAACCAAGTCCATAATTAATTTTGTGCGAATTCAAAAAATTTTGAATTCTTGAGTCATGCGTTTTACTTTAAATTTGAATTCATTTGAAAAAAAACTTAATTTTTGATGTACTGCAAAAGTGGCGCAAAGACGAAAGAAAATAGCTTATTTGATATACATATGTATTATACAAACCGTAGCAGCCTTGTACCACTTATGCATTTTGTAGATAATCATCAATTGTCAACTACTTTTCGCGTCATTCATAATAAAAACAAAGCTTATTTTCTTTTTTAAACGCAAGTATTTAAATTAAATTTTTTATTTTGTTGCCAAATACATTTGTACTTATAATTAGTTTGTGGGGCGCTTACAAATGCTTTACATTAGTTTTTTTTATTATTTAAATACATACAAACGGGAAAAGAAATTTAGTGGTATTTTTATTGTATTTTATTATAAACATAAAAAATTGCAGAAGTAAATATTAATTATCCTGAATACAAACCAAAATTTCTACTTAGGTAAAGTTTATGTTGGCGAATTATGTTGGACTACTTGGCAAATACGCATGAAGGAATTTAAAGTTTACAAAGGCTTTTTGTATACATATTAAATTAATATAAATAAATAAAATTTAAGGCTTAAAGTAAACGTAGGCGTTTTGCTTTTAAAGGCAAATGACATTTGCAATTTTAATGTAAGAAAAAATATGATTTTCTTTTGAGCCTCAGTTATGTTATGAAAATGTGTAGCATATTTTTACAAGTATTAAACTACAAGTTAACTTTTTTACAAATAAAAAAAATGAATATTATTGTTCTTTTAAATCAAAAAATTGATTTACATACATATAAATATGTATTATGTGTTATTATAGAAAAGTATTTAGATTTTCATTTTGTTCTAGAAATATTTTTGTTTTGTTAAGATTCAAAATTAAAGTTAAGAAATAAAAAATACATCATACATTAAAATTAAGTTAATAGTAAGTCCTTATAAACTAACTTCTGTCATTTGCATTTAATCAAAACGCGTATGTCTGGTATTACCGCCGCCGTTACTACTACTGCCGGCACCACCGCGTCCGTAGCCTCCTTCATTACCAAAGTTGCGGCCACCACCGTATCCGCCATTACTGTTACCGCCACCATAATTGCGGTTGCCTCCACCCATTGAACCTTTTTTGAATGTGCCGTTAAAGCGGGAGCCACCACCATTACCATAACGTGATCGTCCACCATCACCAAAGCGATTATTACGAGCCATGCCCTCTAGAGCCGGGCTAATTTCCTATAAAAAAAAACGAAAAAAATTTTAATGTTTAAATACGTGTTTATCAACAAAAATATGCTTTTATTATATTTAAGTAATTTTCGAATAAATTCACGAAATGTTTCAAGTGTGACTTTATAAAATTTTAGTTTTGTGGAGTTTTGATTTGTGAAAAACTTAATAAAGATTCGTACAATTATGTGGATAATTTAAAGTATTTCTGTTCGTATATAAATTTTTTATACAAAAAATTTTTTTAAAAATGTGACGGGTGTGACATTTTCATTAAAACGTTAAGGAATGTTAAATATGTGATCATTTCAAACTTTTTAAAATAATAAAAAAGTAAATATGAACCAGCTTATTTAGATTTCGATCATTTTCATTCTCTTTTGGACGTAATTTTGTTTTATTTTGAAGATTTTTTAACTGAACAAAAATTTGCAAGACCATTAGGAGCAATTTCGAAACGTATGTGAGTATCAAATTAGGTTTTTTTGAGATATGTAGAATATGAAGTTCTTTTGGCGCGTAATCCATACAGACATTGTCAGAAATATGGAGATTAATAAGATTTCAAAATGACTATTAGTTATTGCAGTATAATAAATTTTATTTTTTTATTGAAACACTGATTTCAATTCGAACTGAACATGATTTACATTACATTTACTTTGAAACGAAATTTTCCTGACAATATACTCGTACAGTCAATTAAATTTACACTTAAGATATTGGTTTAATGAATTTAAATTGTTTTTATACCCTTCACATAGTGATAGGGTATATATCACTTTGTCATTCCGTTTGTAATTTCTTTATTATTCATTTGCGACCCCATAAAGTATATATATTCTGGATCCTTATAGATAGGGAAGTTGAAATAGCCATGTCCGTCTGTCCGTCTGTCTGTCTGTCTGTCCGTCTGTCCGTCTGTTGAAATCAAGTTTTCAGAGTCAAATAAAAAGATACAGACCAGTTAATGGTGTCAAACGATTACAAATATCCCGCTAACAATCGCTATTTAAAATCAGCAAAATCGGTTCACTATTGACCGAGATATAAGCGAAAACCCAGAGTAACCCATTTTTTTTAGGACAAAATCCGTGCATATATCCCCATATATCTCAGTAAGTATAATCACTCTTGCCACAAAACTTGGCACGGATACTCCTAAAGAAGGGACCTAAATAATGGAAAAAGTTTTTTCAGATAGGACCAGGGGAAGGGGTATTTTTCCTACAATTGCACAAATTTGGTGAAATATTTTATGCGCTATATCTCGGAAACTATCACAGCTATCGACATAAAATGTTCTACAAAAAGTAATTGTACGCAAAGATCTACACTTTAAAGAAAAATTTTTTTGAGTGGGGGCAAAAAATGGGGTAGCTCCCATACAAATCGACAATTGTTATAAAATATTCGATACGCTATATCTCGGAAACTATCACAGCTATCGACATAAAGTGTTCTACAAAAAGTAATTGTACGCAAAGATCTACACTTTAAAGAAAAATTTTTTTGAGTGGGGGCAAAAAATGGGGTAGCTCCCATACAAATCGACAATTGTTATAAAATATTCGATACGCTATATCTCGGAAACTATAACAGATATCCACATCAAATGTTCTACAAAAAGTGATTGTACGCAAAGATCTACACTTTTAAGAAAAATTTTTTTGAGTGGGGGCAAAAAATGGGGTAGCTCCCATACAAATCGACAATTGTTATAAAATATTCGATACGCTATATCTCGGAAACTATCACAGCTATCGACATAAAATGTTCTACAAAAAGTAATTGGGCAAGATTGCCTACACTTTAAAGAAAAAATTTTTTGAGTGGGGGCAAAAAAAGGGGTAGCTCCCATACAAATCGACAATTATTATAAAATATTCGATACGCTATATCTCGGAAACTATAACAGATATCGACTTAAAACGTTCTACAAAAAGTAATTGGAACACAAGGCCTACGCTTAAAAGAAAAAAATTTTCGGGTAAGGGATGAAGAAGGGGTAGCTCCCATACAAATTAACAATTTTTATAAAATGTTCGTTACGCTTTTTCTGGAAAACTTTTACAGCTATCGACTTCGAATATTCTACAAAAAGTAATAATCAAATAATTTATACATTTTGGAAAAAAAGTTGGAGAAGAGCAGTGGGACTAGAACATTTAATAAGTTTTATTAACCTTTAAATATGGATAATGTCGAAAACTTTTAAAACTTTCGACCTCAAATCTTCTTCATCTATTTCTATTATTCATATGAACGTTAAAATTTTGTTATTTTTTCTATGAACTTTAAAACTCGCACAAGGTTTTTTATTATATTATTTGCAGTACAAAATTACTCGGCTGGGTATATTTAAAGACCAATGTGAAGGGTATATAAGATTCGGCACAGCCGAATATAGCGCTCTTACTTGTTTTTTTATCATTTACATACCTGGTTAGCCTCTCTTAAAACATCAAGTAAAGCCCTGGATTGTTTGGCGTTATTGCGAGTAAAGAAAGCGTATGATGTTCCTTTTGTGTTTGAACGTCCAGTACGACCAATGCGATGAATATAATCTTCGGAGGATTGTGGATAATCAAAATTGATGACGTACTTAATGCCATCAACATCTATTTTTTTGTTATCAATTTAACAACGAAAAATAAATTGTTTAGTTTTGAAAGGAAGAGAAATAAGAGTAATAAAAAAAAATAGATTAGAATAAGAGTTTTACAAAAGATACAAATCTTATTTTATATTAAAAAAATAATCAAACTTTAATGATATACTTTTTAAAGAATCGGTTAAACTGTTTGTTTTTGCTTCATGACTTTTATTATACTTTTTTGTTTTGTCCTTTTTTTTCACAGTTCTAAAACTTAAGATTATATTTTTTTTAATTTGTTAGGTTTAATTTGTTATATCGAATCTAATTCTACAAACTTAAGTAACATATTGCTTTTGTAGCATTTTTTATTAATCAATTATATTTAAAGAGCATTTTGTGTAAAATAAAATGGAGATGTTACTTTACCTTGTTATTAGCAAATAAATGAAGGGGGCAAACTCTTCGCAGCCACGTCGTTTAGTTGCAGTATAATTGCCATCAAGACGACGTAGTGTTGAAGAGCCTGTAGTTCGTTTTTTTAACATTGAAATTTAAATTGTTTCTTATTGAAACGAGTGTAGATTTTGTTTGCTTAATTATGTTCTTTTCAAGTACGAGTTGTTTTCATTTGAACTAGACACACATGATCAGCAGTAGAGTTGGTTGTTGTGTATTTGTTTGTATACGTTGATTAGAAGCCAAAGCCATCACTTTCATGTTAAGTTTAAAGAGTGTAGCGCACCAATATTTTTGGCTGTTTAATGCGCCTAAGGCTCCAGCATCCATCCGGTTGTACACGCATACACATATACAAAGATAACGCAAGCATGTAGACATTTTAATTTTTATTAAAACGAAATATTTAACTATCACTGACTGGTTTTTTTTTTTTTTTTTTTTTTTTTTGACTAAAATGTGTCCTTTGCTAGTAGTTAATAACACGCACGGCATTCAGTATTTATAACAAGCTGAGAACTTTTGTTCTAAATATCATAAAGAACGTTGAAGAAAATGATGATAATGTCCATAGAACATTTGTTACGACTTCATTTTATACTTGTGTCATATTAAATGTACTGTTTCCAAATAGAAACCGGCAAATCAATAATGTTGTCTAAATGACCCAAATTTTTTTTAAATAAAATTTGGTAGATTGAGTCTTATTTGCACTAACACTTTATCAAAGAACACATTTAAGACATATTGTTGAGTCATAGTTGAGTTGTTTTCTTCCCGTTTTGCCTGCGTATACTTTTCTTGCTCGTTTTTCCAACTATTAAGCGGAGGGCATTTCCAGTTTTATGAGAGAACGCAAAGAAAACATTTTCGTTTTTTTTTTATTTTTGTGTTTAAACCTAAATTTAAGCTTTCATTTTGTTCCTTATGGAATGAGTTAAAGTTTCTCTCTCTGATTGATTGGTATGCACTCCGTTTTTTAATGCTGTTCCGTGTGTCCCCAAATATACAGGGTAAAGATTGATTGTATTTTTTTCTTAACAGAAATATTTTAAGAGTAATTTACACCTTTGTATACATAAGTATTGAAACTTCTACTTAGTTGTAGTGTTAAACAACTTAGACACCTCAGAGGCCCTTGTACTATATAATATGTATAATACATGATGATGATGATAGGGATATGGGTCGTTTGATTAGTTGACAGCAAGTTTACTCGGATCTCTTGAAGGTGGTGGTATATTTTGTTTATAGGTAGCTTTACACAAACAGCTTCAGCATATGAAAATATTGCTACTGTTACGCTCTGCTATAATCTGAGACTCCATCATACAAAAGCGTAACATTTTTGATACCTTTCTTAATATACCGCCTCCTGTTGCATTTTCTTGAACATTGACAAAAAAAAATAACATTTTGTCCATGGTAGCGGTGGTGTTACGGTAGTACGACATACCCTTTTTTCCAATAGCCTTGTGGTAAAAAGTGTTGCCGCTTATCCGCCTGCCTCCGCTTTTTGTTCATGTTCCACTTTGCAAGTATATAAGCATCAATTATTGACAATTTTCACATTGCAATATGGTTAACAAGTTCCATTAAAATTTCAAATTACTAGCTGACATTTTATCCCCACCATGCAACCATTTGTGGCCTCTGTAAACGAAAGTTTTTTAAAGGGAAGAAACAAAAACAATTGTTTTGGGGGAAATTATAGAAAGGGGAAAAGGAGAAAAATATTCTTTGAGTACGTTTATTTATAAAAAGGCATGTTAAAATAAAATATTTTATAATTTTAATTTGAAGTTAGAGCAGTTACTCGTTCAACAACTTCTAAAATGAATGTCAACAATTTTGTTGAAAATCTAAGCAAATCCAAATTTTTTGTAGTGAAAAGTGTAAAATTTCAAATGCAAAATAAACACAAGGGCTCTATATTCGGCTGTGCCGACTCTTATATACCCATCACATTGGCCTTTCGGGACCCCGAACTTTTTTTATCAATTTTTTTTTTTATGAAGTATTTCTAATTTTTAAATAGGGCTCGTGGTCATATTTTAACCCTATTAGGGTGACGGCGGGGAAGTTGTAGGGGTTGTTACCTTAACTTTTTCAAATTTTGTATGGCAGCCCCCTTAGGGGTGTGGATATGTGGAGTATGCTTTAGAAAAATGTTTCCAAGGAAAAATGAGTTGGGGTCAGTCCTACATTTGACCTATCCATGGAAGCTGTAGGGAGATTTCTTACAAATTTCCAAACTTTGTGTGGGAACCCCCTTAGGCGAAGGGATAAGGGCTATGCTTTAGGAATATGTTAGGGAGGGAAAACTAATGGAGGTCGGTCGTACACTTTGTTTCTCTAAGGCCGACGCTGGGGGAAAGTTATGGGCGTTTTTATATCATTTTTGTATTATATGGCAGCCCCATTAGGCGATGGAGATAGGGAACAGGTTTGGGAGGGAAAACTAATGGGGGTCTGTAATACACTTTATTATTTTCTAAGGTCGACTCAGAGGAAGTTGTAAGGGTTTTTACTTCAATTTTCTCAAAATTTGAATGGCAACCCTGTTCGTGAGGAAAAATTAATGATAGTTTGATACCACTTACGGGTGGGTCTGTACTACATCGGAGGGCTCAAGAAACTGATTTTAACCATAACGTGGAAAGACAATCACTAATGTGAAGGGTATAATAAAGAAGTAATTAAACTTAAAAATTTACTTTGCAAAACAACTACATAGTTTGACTTTAATTTTAAAAAGTTTATAAAATTTAAGCTTTTTTTAGGTGTATTATTAAAAAAAAAAAAAATATCTAGCTTTGCATTCGAAATCAAATCAACATTTTTCTCAATGTTTGACTAAGATTTTTTAAAGAAATAGCAAAATGGTTCGCCGTAAGATATGAATGAAAAAATTCAGGATAAATAAAACTATTTTTTTGAGATACATATTTAGAACTTGTTTAGAAATGTTACAAAAAGACTTACCTAAACCGCGAGCAGCGACATCTGTAGCAACTAAAATATTAGATTTGCCAGACCGGAATTCACGTAAAACGAAATCACGTTCAGATTGTGACTTGTCACCGTGAATAGCACCGCAACGTACACCAAAACTACGTATAAAACGCACTAAATGGTCGACACGACGTTTTGTTTCAACAAATATAATAATTTTTCCAGGATTTTCGCTGGTGTCATAGATTTCCGAGAGCAAAGCTTTAAGTCTGAAAACGAAACAAAAAGAACAAAGGTTTAAAATTTTTTTTTTTAATTTTTTAATACATATTTGAATTTTTTAAAAGATAAAAAAAGGGTTTATAAACTAATTTTTCAAGTACTTACTTTTCTTCCTTGTCATTTTCGTCGCATATTTCAACAACCTGACGAATATTGTGATTGGCAGACAATTCCAAAGAGCCAATGTTGATTTGCAGGTAGTTGCCGAGAAAATCTTCAGCCAACTGCTTGACTTCTTTAGGCCAGGTAGCAGACCACATAAGAGTCTGACGATCAGGACGAATTTGGGAGAGAATTTTGCGAATTTGAGGTTCAAATCCCATATCAAGCATACGATCGGCTTCGTCTAAAACCAAATATGTGCAGCGCTTTAAGTTAGTAGCGTTAGCGGCCAAAAAATCAATTAAACGCCCAGGAGTGGCAATAACAATTTCACAACCCCGCTGCAAGTCACGCATTTGACCACCTTTTGGTGCTCCACCGAATACACACGTGTTGCGTACATACGAAGATGAGCCGAATTCAGTTGCAACCTGTTGGATTTGTTGAGCCAATTCACGTGTCGGCGCCAAGACTAGAGCAATGGGGCCATCACCTCTTTGCAAAGGTTGCTGATTGTTAATATGTACTATGGCGGGTAAAATGTAACCCAAAGTCTTGCCAGAGCCGGTTTTAGCAATTCCGACGATATTGTGACCTTTCATTGCAATAGGCCAACCTTGAGCTTGAATTGGCGTGGGAGTCTTGTAGCCCTGGCGGCGAATTTCCTTCATGCAGTAATCGGGAAAGTATGCTTCATCAAAATCTTGAATGGGATTGGGAGCATTACCGCGTATAGTTATTTCATGCTCATCACGATAGCGTTGGACCTCATAGGACGAGCGATTTGCTACAATGGGATGTTCCTTGTAAAAATCCTTCTTAAAGGGTGCCAAGTTGCTAAAATCAACATGTTGAAGGGACAAATCTTGGGTGTTACCACCACCGCCACCTCCTCGACGATCATTAAAACCTCCACCAAAGCCACCGCCAAATCCGCCACCACGGCCACCTCGATCATTGCCACGGCCTCCCTTTTCAACGCGTCCTTTGCGTACGCCATGATAGTCACCGCCACCATTGGAACCACCCCCTCTACCACCATACCGGTTACCACCGCCGTTTGAGCCACCACGCTCATCGCGACCGCCACGGTTTCCTGCGAAATTTCTGTCATGAGGAGCCCTAATAGCAAAATAAAAAAAAATTATGCAATCTTGAGAGATCAAAACTTTTATTTTTTTTTTTAATTTTTGTCTAGACCTAGGTATAAAGGTTTAATTTTTTTGTCAAACTATTTGGCTAGATATACATTATTGTACGTCTTGACGAGACAAATTCATGCCTAGACAAACGTCAAACTCAGTATATAAAAAGCCAAGCATAAAAATACCGGATTTTTTTATTTGGATTTTGACATTTGTCTGAGCATGAATTTGGCTCGTCAAGACGTACAGATAGTGGGCCAGGTATGTGATGTTTATTACAAACCATATCTAATTTTTTTGCATGTTTGTTAAAGCAAAATGTTTTGAAACAGAGCTGATTTTTGTCTGCGTTTAAAAATGCTTATTGGATAATATCTGGTAACTTTGACCGTAGGGCAAGGCAACTGAGGTTGTTGCGGTCAGGGATGCTGAAATTAAAATCGCCACGTTTTTGAAAACAAATAGTCTAATTCATCACATACTTTTTGGTAAACAAACAATAGTGCTTAATAAAAACAAACAGAATTTTTATGTACCTATAAAAATAAATCAATTTCACGCTTTAAATTAGGTATTGTGTTCGACATTTCGTGCGAAGTGCTGTCAAACTCTATATGTAAAAAACTAGTACCTACAAAATATCACTTTGGGTTAACAGAGAAAAAGCAATTGCCAGTTTCACTATTACGATGTAATATCTTTTACAGATATTTATATTTTAATTTTTATAAAAAACGAATATCGAAAATTATGTTATTAAAGATAATTTTGTTACAGCACGATCCAGCTTATTAGTACATACATATATATATCTTGATACCTATTTGTTTACCTTTTTTTAACTAAAAAGTTTTGCGTCACACTTCTAACGTAGTTAACGAATCACACCGGATTATCTCGTAATCAAAAATCATATTAAGGCTAGATCAAAGTATATTTAATAAAGTAAACCCAATTCTGTAACAACAAAGTTTCGTGATTTTCAATTGTCATGTAGACTATATGAAGAAAATATTGTTTACTTTTTTATATGTGTAGTTTGACAGCTAGCCATCATAAAAATCGGGAGCAAAAAATGATCAGCTGTGTTTTTGACTACACCTTATTCGTTGTACCATGGGCTAGATCATAGGTCTGTCTGCGTACACATATTTTGCATCATTTTGTACAAAATGTTACAAAATCTTGCAAAATGTTGTCTGCGTACTCCAAATCTCTTGCAGCGAGAGAGCCAAAAAGAAAATTTTTTGACAGTTGGAAGTAAGAGAACTTGCAAAATGTTACTGGAGAAATTTCTTCTTGTAAGATTTTGCAACTAGTTTGAACAGCTGTTTTTATTAACTAATTGAATGAAATAATTTTTGTGAAACGAAAATAAACATTGAAATTTAACAATAGTTAGAATTGTGTTGATTTTTAACGTTTATAACAAATTATAATAAATATAACATTTTACTAATGCCAGATATGTCCAAATATACAAATAATTTACCGCGTACACATATGCTAAAATTCTTTTGCTTTGTTATTTGAATTGTTTACACACCGTTCAGCTGTTTTCTTGCAAAATTTTACTGGATACTGTCTGTGTACTTTTTGATATATTTTTAGCCGACAGAGTAAAATTGGTCTTACTCTCCCAAAAAAGTTTACTGAGTATTTGCTACTGGAAAAGTACGCAGACAGACCTCATGATAGAACTAATCAGGTAATCTAGTCCCTGCAACAACTACAAATTAGTACCAAGGTGTCAAACAACAGCTCAAGGAAAAAAAACGATGAGTAATACTTTTTGTCGTTTTATTTTCACAGGGAGAGCAAAATTTTTACATTTTGGCACTAATCACCTGGGCCGACGAGACTACCTGGTTCTTTGTATCATGCATGTGCTAGATGTCGAGTTGGCAACTAATACATATTGCTATTTTGTATACACATATATGATTCATTAAAACACACGAGACAAGTTAAATGTGAGGAAAAAACATGTGGTTGTTGCAGAGTTGCCAGACTTTTGGTTTTTCTGGGATTATGTTCTGACTTTATTTTTTTTAAGACAAAGTATTTTTTTTCTGCACATTTCTTAACCAAACAAATTATATATTTAAGTAACTTTATATTGGTTTTCGTTCGATGGTTTTTTAAAATTTGTATTTAAAGTTATTTATTATCAACGTTATTGTCTTTTTCACTGTGGAAGAGATAAGCCATAAATAACCTTCAAATAGTATAATTTAGATTTGTCTTTTCGGACTAAAATCTTGTTTTTTTATCTCAAAAATTTAAAAGTAAAATATCAGCCTTATTGTGTTTGGCGTTGTCGTGTCGAATTTGACACAAAAACAAAGGTATATTCATTTATCATTGGCGTATTTGTTAGACGGTACCAAAAAGCCAAAACGACTACGCCAACCACAATAAGGGTGCATATATTTTTTATTTCAATTTTGATGTATGCATATTTGCATGTGGAATCGTTATCGCAATGCAGGATTAGGGCAATTAAAACAAAGTTTTGCGCCATTTCCAAACCTTCGTTGTACCGCATTGAAAAAAAATCTGGCAGCATGGCACACACAAAAAAAAGTATACATAAAATTTGAGGGGTTAATTATGGTTTTGAGGAATGAACTTAAAATAATGGTATACACACAATAAAACTTAAGAACTACTGTTTATTAAAAAACTTAATGTATGTACTTACATTTTATCAAAGTCGTAATCTTCTTCGTCTAAGTCTTGATATAAGGATTTTTTATCTCTGTTAAACGAACTTTTTGTAATTTCCTGCAATGTAGTATGATTTTCTTTAAGAGCTGTTTCGTCAACCGCCTTTGTATTGAAATTTGTAGATTCCACTAGTAACAGGCTAGAGCTATGGAAGTTTCTATCAATATGTTTAATAAACTTTTTACTTGTAGAAAGGAACTCTAGTGGTTGTTCTATATAGCGGTTACTAACTCCTAATTGATGCTGACTTGGAATGGTTTTTCTGTTGGTTGTTGAAAAAAGAAAATGGCGTCTGGTTGTTAAATTTTCGATCACATTTTTAGTCGACGATGAAATTAAAAAATTTTTTATACAATACGCGGCATTTTTATTCGCATTTTCGTAACACGAGTTTTTTGCGAGCAAAGGCACAAATAATTTTAACATTTTTATTAATATAATATACTTTATGCAGAAATCACAGAAAATAATTTTCCTTCCACTAAAACTCGTGCACCAACGCGAACAGCCGTAATGATTCTTACCTAACCTCGTCCAAAAGTGGAATGACGCATGGCAAAATAATTTCTTCTTTTTTTTGGTATTGATATTTGGTGAAAGGTAGTGTTATATTAGAAAAATACACAACACCAACAACCATAGAGCATTTTTACATTGTAGAAACGGTTCGGAACATCAAAACACATAAGCCAATACACAAGCAAACACATGAAAGGTAAGCAGATTTTGACACTTCTAACCCTGGACGAATATTATTATACGAAAGCCTTGTGTTAATATAGTACTGCCTTTTACTTATTATTTTCCATTAGTGTAATGTTGCAATAATTAGTAGCATGAATACAGAGTTGTATTCAATATTACATAGCCAGTTAGCGCTGCCAGAAAGATTAGATTATCATTTAAATTTGTTGATGTATTTTATGACTTTCATTTATGTGATATTTTTATTTTCAAAATAGTAATTCTTTTTTTAAGGAATGGCGATTTTTTCATTTAGCGCTTTAATAGTATAAACAAAAAATTATTTGTCTATAGCTTTTTTTAACTGTAAATTTTTAAGCAATAACTTTTATTGAGAGAATTACACGAATATATTGGCTTTTTTATGTCTGAAATTGTGGAGATTTTTCTTTTATAAATTGTTTTAAGTTTTGAGGCTTGGTTTATGTTCAAACCTTTTGTTACTTTGGGAACTGTTAAGATGAAAAAATTACCCCAATGAAAAATTGTCCCAATATAAGAAATTAAAAATGACTCCCATTTTAAATAGGAAAAATAACCCCAAAAATGTGAAGAAAATAAGTGGTGGTCAAGCCGACAACTTTAAATTTAATAAAGTTTAGCATAAATAATAAGAATAAATAAAAACGTAAGTGTTTTTTTGTCTTCAAAGTGCCTATAAAAAAAAATAGAAAATTACATTTGTGATTTGTTTTTCTTAAATAGCTGGCTATTCGTCTTGGGGGTAAGAAGAAGGCTAAAAAAAGTCTCCTAATTAAACAGCAAAAAAAAAATAGCCAGGTAAGGAGTTTTTATTTTCAAATATATATATACATATATATGCATAGTTTTGTGCACAACGAATAAGTGCTGTAAGACGAAAATCTAAAACTAGTGACCACAGCGTGTAATTAAATGACATAGAAATCGTTGAAAATCTAAGTTGTAAAATTTAAAAAAATTAGCAAGTTTTTTTTGTAAAGATCAACAAAGAAAAGTCCAAGCAATAGCACCACCGTGGCTGTGGAGAGATTTGTACGAATACTTACCAGCAAGAGCGAAAAAAATCAAAAGCAATAATATAGTGGAAATTTAGGAGTTTGTTTTATTTATTTGTATAAAATTATTTGTGTAAATCGTGAAAAATTGTGTGCGATTGTGAATATATGTGTTATGTGTTAAATTAAGAGATTTTTATTTCCTTTTTGTCGATAAATGCAATATTTTTAAAACTAAGAAAATAACTGAAATTGAATAGATTTAAATATAGGCAAATTCAGGTTTTAAAGCTCAATACTAAAACGTGAAAGTAATAGATCTAGTGTTGAATTTGAAAAGCACCGTGTAACGTCCTTATAGAGCTCTGTCAGGCGTAGTAAAGTTGATACCGATATCCTAAAGTGAGGAGAGATTTGTGTTGAGCAGGAAAAATCTGAAAAGTGAAGAAAGTATAGAAAATATAAAAAAAAAAAGCTGAAAGTTAAAAATAAAGAAAATTCAAAATAAATCAAATTATATAGAGAAGAGGAAATATTTAGCTTAAGATTATTGTTTGTATTGTAGAATGGCAGTAACTATGTTCCTAAGGTAATATCCCTTAAATTTTAGTTGGTTCCCATGCTCGAAAAATTAACCAAAAAATTAATCAAAGTTACGCACAAATTTTATTAAACTAACAGCGATAGCAAAGTATATTACCCTAATAACTTTAGTAGAATTTACCTTTTTTGAATTAGCTAATCTCCAAACTTTTTTATTTTGATCTTGATCTTGCTCATATTATACATTTAACTTTATTTATACAGGTATGCTCCAGGGGTTATTTTGTTTTGAAAGTTGAAATAAGCCCGAAAAAGCATTTCAAAACTTCAAGAAAACTTTCATGTTTAATTGGATTTTTTTTCTTTATCTTTTTGGGTGCCCTCGAAACATAATTAACATCTGGAACATACCTGAGAGGAAAGCAATGACCGGAATCCAAAGGAAATCTTGAATTCTCTATTTGCGGAAGCAGAGGAACAAGGTATGAATTTTGAGGAACCAAAATTGAAATTTAATTTTTGGAATAATCTCGGAAATTATAACAGCTATCGACATCAAATGTTCTACAAAAAGTAATTGGACGAAAAGACCTACGCTTTGAAGAAAAAATTTTATGGGGCGGTGGGGGGTGGTTTTGGGTGAAGAAAGAGGAAATTTTTGATAAGCTTTATCTCGGAAATTATAACAGCTATCGACCTCAAATATTCTACAAAAAGTAATTAGATAACAAGACCCACGCTTTGAAAAAAAATTTTTTAGGGAGGGCAGGAGAATACCCCTTACCATACAAATTGAAGATTTTTTTGAAATTTTCGATATGCTAAATCTCAAAAACTATAACAGAAATTGACTTCAAATTCTTTGCAAAAAGTAACAGGATAATCAGACCTGCATTCGAAAAAAAATTTTTATGAAATTTTCGATACGCCACATCTGGAACACCATAACACCTATCGACTTCGAATATTCTACAAAAAGTAAAAATCAAATAATTCAAACATTTTGAAAAAAAAGTTTGAGAGGAGCAGGGGGACTAGAAAATCCCATAAAAATTAACAACTTTTATTAACCTTTTAATATGAATAATGTCGAAAAGTTTTATAACTGTCGACCTCAAACGTTCCTCATCTATTTTTATTATCTTTTACTAACATATAAAAATCAACCCTTTTATAACTTAAATGTGACTAAAAGTAAGAAATTCGTACTAGAAAAATCGTACTTGGTTTACGAAATTTTGTATTCTGCTTAAGAAAATCCATACTCACCGTACCTTTGACACCGCCTCGGCTTGATTTAAGTAAAGTTTACTTGGTGTTTTTTTTGTGTGTAGTTTTTTGCATTGTTTTAAATTTTTGATTCTTAAAATGTAAAATTAAGGTGAATAAATTGTACTTTCTGCAATTTTTGTGTACATTTTTGTATATGTATATTAAAGATAGAAAGTTGGAGATTCTAGACTAAATTGGCGGAGTTTATTTCAGTTAAATATAAGTATGTTCGACAGTAATGAACTAGAAAATGATTTCCAATTTTTGAAGTTGATATGGTCCATTTCGATACAGTCGAAGGCAATGGAACGTAGAATCCGCCGTATGTCATCTATGTGCCTTCCCCTTTAATTCGAGCGTTATGGATGATGGTCGGTCATTCATTAGAGGCCGATTTCGTATGAAAGATTTCCTATTAAAAGTATGATTTTTTTCATTAAATTAAATTTTGCTAGCATACTTAGATGACCTTATGCCCTTTTATGTTAAATAGAATCCTGTAATAAACAACCCAACAATCTGCAGGTCTTTTTTTAATTTTTTTCAATTTTGTAGGGATTGGTCAATTTTTGACTGTAGCTGTCATACTAGGTGTTTGCCCGAAAAAAAATTAACTTCACTCACGAAAGCTTACGCTTGATGCATTTGGTGGTATTTTATATAAATTAAATTGTGGTTTAGGGTGTAACGATTCCACGGACCTCATCGTCGCCAGAATCTCTACTTAAAAAACTCTGTACTCGTTTTGAAGTCTGTGTAATACCCTTTCCTCTTTTTTCAGTATGCACCAGCCCCAGTGTACACATCCATATCCGATCCATCAGTGAAAAGTACCGACAGATTATAACTTTAATACTTGTAGTTATCCGGTAGTGCCGAATCCTAAAGATAGTTTTACAGAATGTAAATATTACCGGAAATATTCTATAAAAGGATCTCAAAGATTATATTCAGTAACTCTTAAGTTTACTTATAAATTCTTTACTAACTTTTATTATCTAATTTATTTTTATAACGTTAAACTAAATATATACAAAATAACAAAAATCAATATGATTTATCAAAATAATATAGCAAACATATTAAACGTATTCAAATATGTAAGAAGATAATTTATAAACCTAATAAATAACAAAAACTTTGATACATTTTCGCCTGCCGACCTTTTAAGCAGCCGTATAAGTCGTTGATTTTCAAACAATCTGTTTTACTGATTGTTTTACGCTGTCCAATTCGAACACCTGGTTGCAATGGTGTTATGGTCTTTTTCTTGCCCTTCTTTTTACTAAAATAAAATTCGCCGTAGTGCATGACCGAATTGTAATCGTAGTCGAAAGTGTAGATCCCTCGTTTTTTCGATATTAGCTTAAAGTTCTTACGAAATTTCGGCACAATATTATCCCAATGTATTTTAACGTAATTATCTCGATCGGCACGTGACTGTTCGTGATAAATACCTATAGCGTGCATAAGTTCATGCATTATACGACCTTCACTGCTGAAACAATGTAAGCTCTTATCGTCCCGTCTTTGTAAAGTTACAATCTGTTCGCCACCCTTTCTTCCTACATAAGACCAGCAACCTTTGGGTCCGTCTTCGGGTGGTGAGATCAATATATAGTCTTCTTCTTCGCCGTCATAGGGTACAAATTTTATACATGTAAGTGAGTTAAAAACTTGTAAAACTTTTTTAATAGCTCTTCTTTCGTGTTCGTCATACAAATGGCTTATATCATATGGTATGGTTCCATTTGGCCATAAACGTTTGGGATGTTTTATGGGATTTACGCCCAACCGTAGCGTTATGTAGGTGAAAGGATCAATAGCAATATCCCCTTCGAAAAGCCTGGGTATTGTTTCGGGATCGTCATTGTCGTTAATGTCGACTTCGTTGATATGGGGTTCATAGGGATTATATTTTTCTAAAATCGAAAATGAGACAAAAATTATATAAAAGATTAGTTTTACTAATATTTTAGGTGAAAAATTTCTAATACTTTGTACGTGACATTGGAATATATATGAACATATGTATATAAATATCCGATATATGAAATTATTTATGTGATAAATCTAAAAACTATAACCGCTATTGACTTTAAACCTGCTACAAAATAAAGTCAAAACGATTTGTATATTCTGGGAAAAAGTTAGTTGGATAGGGACAGGAGAAGTGGTAACCCCCTTACAATGCCTACATATTTGAAAAAATTTGTTGGATAGAAGCTCTGAACGTAGCATGGCTCATACATACAATCGTTTAAATTTTGTGAGTTTTCTATTTCAAAAACCAGAATAGTATTCGACTTCAAACCCATCACAAAGTAGTTTTAATATACTATTTGCGGTTTCAGTATTATTTTCCGCAGTAAATTTGTGTTAATGCATAAGTTCCAAGCCAGTACAAAATATTTTTCTTTTTGATGAAAGTATAAATAACTTTTTTGAAAAATAAATTTTGTTGAACTTCAATGGATAAACTATCCAAACAAAACAAACAAAAAAGTTCGTTTAAAAATAATTTTTATCAAATCCCTGTTTTTAAGTTTTCAATTTCAGAATATAAGTGCTTTAATTTGTTTTTGTTAAAAAAAATTCAAGTTCTATGTAACTTAAAACCCCGTTTTCCGTAAAAGATTTCAGTATTAAAGCATTATGTTAAAAACATGTGACTGAATTTTATTAATTTAAAAATAAATTAGGATTAATTTCACATTTTATGTAGTTTATTCCTAACTCACAGTTTGATTTGACTTTGATGCCATAATTTATTTGGAAAAAGAAAAAAATATAAAAATCTAAAATTGGACTTTTTCAACATCTACGTTTTTGCACATACAACCTTTTTATATTGAGCAAGCGATATATCTACGTTTTCGACTTTTTTATTGTTTACAGCAGCCGAGGGGTTACTGGACCAATATTTTGTATGTAAATTGTATGCAGGATAGTTTTTTTAGTTTTTATGTATTGTTTTTTTATTGAAAAACGTCCGGCATCGTGGGATTGGTCTTTAATTAAAAATTAATACAAAATGTGCTGCCGGTATAAGTATTGTGGTAAAACTCCCAAAAACATCACTTTAGCTTCACAAAGTTTTGCGTTTCGCATAATGCTAACAACTTTTATAAACTTTTCAAAATCCCGGAAACCATATTTAGCCTCATAAATTGCGAATAAATAACGCAAATCCTAAATACTTTATCAAATGCCTCCCGTAGTTGGTGTCTACGTGAAAGACAAGTTAACCCCACTTACGAAAGTTTAAGGCGACTTAAGCTATTTTTTGTGGTGTACGTTATAATATCGTCGGGCTTTACCGATTTTAGCGTTTTCATTTGTTTTTAACAGGAGGTAGCTGAAAGAACTTTTATTTAAATAAGAAAGTTTTACAAATACCAACCGAGTGGCATATATTTCGAAACCTGCCACGGATTTTCATCATCAATACTCTTTAATTGATAGTGAAATGTTTAATATCATCACACATTTAAGTGCACCCTAATATATATATGTACATATATACAAACCAGAGAATAGCAAAATCACATTTTCTCTTGATTTAATCTGATGCTAAAATTTTAAGTGATTAGAATGAGTTGAATAAAAATCTGCCTTGAATAAAATCAGCTTCATTTGGTCAAGGCATGAATTTATTCATTGTGAATTTATTCATTGTGTGAGTTTTACTCACATGATTGAATTTAACAAATAAACGGTTGCTAGTGAATAAATCAGAGTAAACAAAACTGTGAAAGAAGCAGAGTTGCCGTTGTATAAGTTTTGAACGACACATATATTTAGCAAATTTTTAAGGATACTTTTTTATACAAATAACAGCTAAAATAAGTAGTTATAATTTTTTTTACTCATTTTGAATTGAAAACTGTAAGTTCAGAAAGGAGAAATTATAAACTTTTTTTTAACTATTTCCAGAATTACATAATGAATTTTTTTATTTAATTATTATTAATTCTCTTTTAAAGTTTCTACGTATTTTATGATTTTTTAAAATTTTTAAAGTCGTCGACGTGAACGCTTTCTGTTTATTTTAAAAACAAACCAAAGCTATGCATATAAAATAAAAATTAACCTTTTAAAAAGTTTGTTAATACAAGCAGTGACAACTCGATCGATCGAGTAGAATTTCGAATCGAGTTGAATGCCGTAATTTGCCCGCTGGTGTTTTTTGTACTTTTGTCAAAGCTTTATCAGTGTTGCTCTAAGTTGATATTACAAAATGTTTAATTGTTTAAAAACATATTTGGAAAACAAATCACATTACATCAGCTAATTAAAATTTTACACATAAAAATAAGTGTTTTTATATGCATAAACGTTTAAAATATTATTAACTTGACGTTAATTATGCATAATGGTGAATCAATTTAATATTAAAAAGTATAAACATTTAATTTTTGACAATTTAAAACAATTATTCAATAATTTTTAGCCAAAAGAGAAGTTTTTACTAACACTTAGCACTGTTTTTGAAACCTTTAGTGCCAAACAAGAAATATGACAAGAACTATGGCAAGCCGTCGTTATACACTGCTGGCAATGTTAAAGAGAAACGACTACGTGACCTAACGTTAAACCATGAGAATGGCGCCATTTTTTTGTCTGTTATTCTCATTAAAAGCAACATCCTTTAAATGCTAGAATTTTTTGTTCAGTTTCATTCACTGATGCTGATACGATTGAATTTATGTTGATTTTTTTGAACGTTGAATAAAATCAAAAATCCAACAACAACAGATTGAATGAAATGATTTTAAATCATGCATTGGTTTGTGTCATGTGATACGTTTGAACAAAATAGCCAAACTGAATAGGTTTTCGTATCATGATTAAATCATGAGCAAATTTTATTCTGAGTAAGCCAGTCTCTGATACAAACCACTACTACTTAAATAAATTGCAACAACAAAAAATAGAGCACTGCATTACAGTAAATGTGCTTTAACTGCAATAAATGTTTGCTACAGCAAAAACCACATTTATGCAAAATTTCAAAAAAAAAAAATAAAAAATAGAAAATTGTACCAAAAAAGCCATTTTAAAATGTGCATATCGCACACTAAATTAAAGAAAAAAAAATTTATCATTGTTTTTCATTAAGACCTTATTTATGCTATTAAAGACATGATTCTAATTGTTAAACCAAATGGAGTTTAAGTTTTAGATCTCCGTCCCAAATTGAATAAAAATTTTCGCGTTCTGATAAATTTTTAGTTACGGTTTATTTCGATTTGGTGTGCGTTATGTAAGTACTTTTGCTTTTGTACAAAAAAAATACAATTTAAAAGTAGGTACTTAAATATTTTTTTTTAATAAAAAATCTTGCGTAAATTTTGGACACTCTTTACTTATTTAATTATTATCGCTTTGGTCATGAAAAATTTCGAAAAAATTGCGTTTTTTGAGCCACCTTCAATGAACACACATACATATGTATGTGCATATGTTTATACATATGTATATATGTATGTATGTTGTGGAGGTCGTCACATAAACGATGTGCTAGTTATAAGTATGTTATGTACATAGCCTTGTATTAGAAACGCCACCCTATATGTATCTCTTTCTCTTCTATTTAAGACATTGTAAACGGTAGCATAAACAAGTAAGAGCGCTATATTCGGCTGTGCCGAATCTTATATACCCTTCACATTGGTCTTTAAATATACCCAGCCGAGTAATTTTGTACTGCAAATAATATAATAAAAAACCTTGTGCGAGTTTTAAAGCCCATAGAAAAAATAACAAAATTTTAACGTTCGTATGATTAATAGAAATAGATGAAGAAGATTTGAGGTCGAGTGTTTTTAAAGTCGAAAACTTTATATTTAAAGGTTAATAAAACTTATTAAATGTTCTAGTCCCCCTGCTCTTCACCAACTTTTTCACCAAAATGTATGAATTATTTGATTATTACTTTTTGTAGAATATTCGAAGTCGATAGCTGTAATAGTTTTCCAGAAGTAGCGTATCCAAAATTTTATAAAAATTGTTAATTTGTATGGGAGCTACCCCTTCTTCACCCCCCATCCGAAAATCTTTTTCTTCAGAGCGTAGCCCTTAATGTCCAATTACTTTTTGTAGAACATTTGATTTCGATATATGTTATAGTTTCTGAGATATAGCATATCGAAAATTTAACAAAAATTGTTAATATGTATGCTACCCCTTTTTCTGCCCACACTCAAAAATATTTGTCTTTGAAGCGTAGGCCTTATTGTTCAATTACTTTTTGTGGAGCATTTGATGTCGATAGCTGTTATAGTTTCCGAGATATAGAGTATCAAATATTTTATAACAATTGTCGATTTGTATGGGAGCTACCCCTTTTTTTGCCCCCACTCAAAAATTTTTTTCTTTAAAGCGTAGGCATTTTTGCCCAATTACTTTTTGTAGAACATTTCATTTCGATATCTGTTATAGTTTCCGAGATAGAGCGTATCGAATATTTGATAATAATTGTCGATTTGTATGAGAGCTACCCCTTTTTTTGCCCCCACCCAAAAAATTTTTTCTTTAGGGCGTAGCCCTTAGCGTGCAATTACTTTTTGTAGAACAATTCATTTCGATATCTGTTACAGTTTCCGAGATAAAGCGTATCGAATATTTGATAATAATTGTCGATTTGTATGGGAGCTACCCCTTTTTTTGCCCCCACTCGAAAATTTTTTTTCTTTAAAGCGTAGCCCTTAGCGTGCAATTACTTTTTGTAGAACATTTCATTTCGATATCTGTTATAGTTTCCGAGATATAGCGGTATCGAATATTTGATAATAATTGTCGATTTGTATGGGATCTACCCCTTTTTTTGCCCCCACTCGAAAATTTTTTTCTTTAAAGCGTAGGCATTCTTGCCCAATTACTTTTTGTAGAACATTTCATTTCGATATCTGTTATAGTTTCCGCGATATAGCGTATCGAATATTTTATAGTAATTGTCGATTTGTATGAGAGCTACCCCTTTTTTTGCCCCCACCCAAAAAATCTTTTCTTTAAGGCGTAGCCCTTAGCGTGCAATTACTTTTTGTAGAACATTTCATTTCGATATCTGTTATAGTTTACGAGATATAGCGCATAAAATATTTCACCAAATTTGTGCAATTGTAGGAAAAACACCCCTTCCCCTGGTCCTATCTGAAAAAATTTTTTCCATTATTTAGGTCCATTCTTTAGGAGTATCCGTGCCAAGTTTTGTGGCAAGAGTGACTATACTTACTGAGATATATAGGGATATATGCACGGATTTTGTCCTAAAAAAAATGGGTTACTCTGGGTTTTCGCTTATATCTCGGTCAATAGTGAACCGATTTTATTGATTTTAAATAGCGATTGTCTCTAGGATATTTCTAATAGTTTGACACCATTAACTGGTCTGTATCTTTTTATTTGACTCCGGAAACTTGATTTCAACAGACGGACAGACGGACATCGCTAAATCGGCTTCCCTATCTATAAGGATCCAGAATATATATACTTTATGGGGTCGCAAATGAATAATAAAGAAATTACAAACGGAATGACAAAGTGATATATACCCTATCACTATGTGAAGGGTATAAAAATTATATAAAAATATAATTTGTTTAATAAAAAATATGAACATAAGACTGTTCATATCTCTATCTTTAAATAAAAATGTCGGATCATGTAAGTATATCAATTAGCAAAAAAATCTCAAGAATACGAGTTAGGGCCTTTGTATATTAAGGTAACGATTTGTATACATATATAAAATATATCTAAAAACCATTAAATAAAAATAAGCAAAGAGGGTGCCAATTATGGACTCATTTATATCTTTAAAAGCCATGAAATTTGTAAAATTTTTTTTTAAGATTTATTTTTTAAAATAACTAAATGCTTATCCATTTAATTATTATGTAATTGTTTATTGGTTAATTTACACTTTAGTAGGTTATTTGTTGTAATTTTATCAGTTGCCAAATATGTTTTTGCCTTTTTATGTTTATAATTTGATATCAAAAATGTTTTTAACTTATGGCTTACACATGACAGAAAGAGTGCAAAAAACCCCAACACACTCACATTTTGTGTATTTTTTTCACTAATACACCTTAACTTTTAGAATACATACATTAATACTTGTATAAAGATGTTATGGAAGTGCTGTCATGTGGAAAGGTATAAGATAAAACAACAATGCACCTTAACGTAAATAAAATTCATCACAACCAACCTGCTGCAAAGCTAGGAAATTCATGTTCAAAAAAATCCACACCTGAGGGATAGTATTTGCTTGATAACTTGGCGGCATTGGCAAATTGTTGCAAGTATTGAATGATAACAATTAAAGCGACTATGTTGCAACAACAAAAGGTGCACCTAAGATAATATCTTGAAATCATTTTCTTTAATCTTTATGCACTATTTTGTTTGTTTTTTGTAATTAGCATGAACACAAGAAAGTATTTAATTATGTTTAATACACAACCACAAATGATTAAAGTTCCACATTTAATTTTTTTAAGAAATGTTTCTTTTTGTCTTTTTTATTGGGGTAAAACTTAATTTATTACTTATTTTTGTTGTTTAAAATAAACTTATAGAAGGCGATGGATGGTAAGTGCAATAAGACCATGCGCGAACCGACTGTCTGTCTTTAGCGTAAAACGTGTATAATGACTGACAATGTTTTAACAGTTATTAAAGCTGGCTAAGTTAAACAGCGATTAAATAAATAACAGTGTGTGTTGTTATTGATAAGCCTGGATTGGATAGTGGCAGCAGAAAAGAGCTAAGCACGCTTGCCCAGTTATTACTTTCGCTCTTATTTGATGTTGATATAAACTATAAAGTTTAACAACAACTAAAAATCAGATACAATTGTATTATTTGTTTATTATATGAGTTTAACACCTTAACACTTTTATAATACTTGTAATGGGTAAATATTTGTGGGAGAGTTTAACTTTATTATTGGGAGTGTTTCACTGTTTGTATATATACAGAGCAAATATGCGCATAAGCCTAAATGGCACTCAAAGAGTTTTCAGATTTTTTTTAAATTTGCACAAAAAAAAATTTGCATTCTTTAGAAAAGGTTAGCAACGGTATTTTTTTTAAATTAAAGCCTCAAAATATAAATAAACAAAACTAAAGGATTAAGTACATTGTTTGGAAATGAATATTATTTGAAGTGAATATTATGCATTATTTTATCTGGGGACAAATTACGGCATTCGTTTCAAATCGAAATTCTACTCGATCTTCGCTTTTAAACTGCTTACTTAGTCCAAAATAGCATTTATCTCAAAACTGATGTTGTTTGTTTTGTTAATGGTGGTGCCGATGTAGACAAAATCGTTGACTATTTCAAAATTGTAGGTTTCAACTTCCACTATCTGCCCAAGTCTACTGGACATCTTGTGGGCTGACCCACTGTGGTTGAACTTTTTTAAAGGCGGAAGTTACTGCTTGCAATGTTCGCCCCTTGATGTCGATATCGTCAGGGTAAGCCAGTTCTATTCATTTTTACATCTCATATAACCTTTTATAAGAGGATGTTAAAAAGAGCACACAAAAGGTTGTCTTCTTGCCTGAAACCTCGCTTGGTACTGAAAGGCTTAGAGATATTCTTGCCTATCTTAACTATGGATTCCATGTCAGTTTAGATCATGCTAACTTTTTCTCTACTTTTCTCCCGATACCTTTCCTTCGCTTTAGAAGCATTACGATACTCATGGTCGTACCATGGGCTACTTGGGGAAGACTTTCGTGCCAGTGCCAGACGCATTATACGTATATGGTAGGACGTGTGTATTGATCACAAGAATGCATGGACACTCAGCCAGGTGGATGCATGGACGGACAATTGTAGGTATAATTGCATAATATTCCTTCCACTATTGAGGTTTGTATAATTATAAAATATATCGCACACTTAATTAAAAACAGTGAACAACTCAAAATCAGTTTTTTTTTCCAAGAAAGCTTTTTTCGCTCTTAAGAATATTGTTGACATATTATTTTTTTTATTAAAGATCTGATCTTGGAACTGGTTTTGAAAAAATAAATGTTTTAGTTTGCGATACGTTAATCAAAAAAAAACTTAAATTACACAAGTATACACGGTTTTGGAGCTGAAAAACTACAAGTTATTCCTTAAGCTATTTGGAGAGCTGAATTCGAATCCGGGTTCCGTTTTTTCAGATTGGTTCTAGTTTTCGAGATATTGCATAATTACCGTTATTTGCGTTTTTTAAAAAGATGATGCTACTTAAACGCAAATATCTTCAAAAATATTCGTCGGTTTATGCAATTATTATTTTTTGTTGAAATATAATAAAATTGCTAAAATAACCATGGGTCATTTGTGAAGATTAGTCAAGAAATGATTGTGTTACAATGGACACAATTTCAAAATTCATAAAACATTTTATGATATTTTGAAATGTTGCTCTTTTCAACTAATTTTTTTTACACCAGACAATTAAAAATTTTGCTATTTCATTACATAGGACATTAGTTTATTTCAATACGCGCATTTTGCGCTGAACAAGACCCAGATTGGTGCGAAAATGACAAAGCTACAGAAGATTTAGTAAATAAACCTACTTTTTGCTTCCAAATGATTGGCGGTTATATATCAGTGACTTTTGTTTCAGTGTGAAGACAGTTCCACTCCTGCAACCGCGATGCGAGCAATTCTGCTGTTTGTTTCGATTAATCTAAATCATGAATCAAGTCATTTAGCATACTTTGCGATATTATGTGTGTTTCTTCCATGTTAAAATCTTCGGTCGGTGACGAACAGTTCGTCGGTGACAAACAGAAAGTTCACCTAGAATTTGCACTCACACCTGGGCAAATTGGCAAAGGGTCATTGTTCGTACGGGTAACTAGCTTGGACACTGATGACACGTCAGCATATTTATACTTTGATAGTTTTTTTGCATTAAGACCGATCACACTCATCAAGTAAAAATAACAATCATCTACATGATTTTTCGGCTGTCTCCATAAATTGGCATTAAAAATAAAAAGTATGCTTCTCGACCAAGTTACCAGTTGTACAGTTTTGTGCTACACGTTTTACAAAATAATTTCGGTACCCACGGCTTGTGAGTGTTTTCCACACCGATACCAAAATAATAAGAATATGCATCTCTCAGCGCTTTTGATATATTTCTTCCACTTTTTTTCGATAATTTAACATCCCCAAACATAACAAAAACGCTTAGAATCAACTTTGCCCTTTTTCCCATTTTAACACGTTTTGGAACAAAAAATAACTTTAAGTCTACAATTGAAATGGCCACCGATACCAACAGCTGATTGCCGTTATTACAGTGCAGTGCAGCCAAGATGCAAGAGCCCGAAAACTAGAACCAATCTTAAAAAACAAAAACCGGATTCGAGTTCAGCGCCTCAAGTAACGTTCAGATTTGTTCTCATCGGCTCAGCTCCAAAAGTTGACCGGAATTTGTAAACTTGTGTTATTAATGATAATTATTAATTAGTCCCGAAGTAAAAATTGTAAACAAAACAAAAACATTTCGCAATATTTTTACAACGGCTTCAATATATAATCTTTGAAAAACTAAGTAATTACGTTAAAAACACTTTGTATTTGTTACAATCAAAAAATTTATCAAAACAACAGTTATTATTAAGCATTTCATTTGTTATACACTTTATTACAAATTATTGCATACTGGTCCCAAATCAGATTTTTTTTTGGCAGAAAAAAAAATAAATGTTTGAAAATGTAATAAGTAAAACTATTTTCATATTGGAAATAATTCAGTTTATTAAGATTTGAAAAAATAAAATTTTTGAATGGCAGCGAGGTTAGCTTTCAAAGTGGGCGGTTTAAAACGTATTTTTAAAAAGCGATTATTATATACATTCCAAAAATTTTAAAAACAGTTTTCCAAGTACTACACATATATTCTAAAAAGAAATGCCACGAAAAAAAAACAATCTGAGTGTAAGTTGCTTAAAATTCTGAATTCAAATTTTAAAAATTGTGTACTTGCTACTGTTTATTAGTGCTAGAATTATGTAGTTTAAAATTAACATAACGTATACATTTCAAAGACAAAAAGATACATTTTGGCATAAACTTGCATGAAAGTAAAAACGTAATTACCGGGTGTTATAACTTGCCAGCATTTAAGATCAAACTGCAAATATTTAAACTTACTTTAGCTCAATTTTCTCTTTTTGGCAAGCAAACCAACAAATAGATAATATTTTGGTAAATGTGTCCTTTAAAATTTTCAAAAGAAAATAAATAACTGCAAAATAAACCAAACAAACTTTTTATTACATAATCTAAAATATTTACCCAAATATAACATCATAGTGTGAAGCAACTAAACAACTGAGTTTAAAGATTTACCTTAAGATACGAAACCATGATTTTTTTGCCTGTTATCAAAGTTTTTGGAGTTACTTGGCAAATTTGAACAACAAACTCTTAGAACACTCAAAAATTAAAAAAAAAAAACAAAAATTTAAGGATCACTTTTTAGATGTTTTTTTGTAGCACAGTGATGTGTAAACTGTAAATTTGTAATTACATACTCCACATATGTATATTAAAAAAACAGAAGTTCATGTGTTCATGATATATTTGTTAAACTTTGAAGTATTACCGCTTTGATTTAATAATATTATTAAAAAAAACTTATTTATTTAGAGTTATGGCACTGCTACACGTTCAATATATATCGTGATATTTCTAGTATTATTTTTATTGAACGTGTAGCATGCAATATTGATGAATCGCAGAATGGCGTATATTATAAAATCCAGAATCCGGATCGCGTGATAAATATTGTACGTGTAGCAGTGCCCTTAGTGTGATATTTTTTTATATATAACTTAAAAGCCCTTGAGAGTCCCATCATGAAACTAGTTAGAGTAAAGGCGCTTATCATATATTTATCTTTTATTCAAATATTTCTTTTTGAGAAAAATATCAGCGAGAAAAAAATCTTTAGGAGAAATAGACGGGCGTTGGGCGTGTTCATAAAATATAAATATATATTTTAAAAATTTTTTCTATGCTTAAATGTGTATGTGGGCAAAAAACGGCTCTTACATTGTTCTTCGGATTTATGCCAAAAAAAATTGATTTTAGACCAGTGTGCTTTAAAATACAAATTAATTAGCATAAAAACTATTTTTAAACGCAAAGCCAAGAAGATTAAATAAATATTTAACACTTTCTATGATTTGCTGCCAGATAAGGTAAAAAACGAAAAAACATGCTAAAATTTAAAATTAAGAAATGTATATAAAAAGTTTTATAAATACTCTAACCGTCGGTGTTTTAAAAACAATGATTTTTTTTCAATAAAAACATTTTACTAAATTAATTTAAAACAAATTCATTATGACATGTTTTAATAAAATAATTATGTCGAAAGTTTGGTTACATACGAAAATAAAGATCGCAAAAAGTGGTGGAATTTTAAAATTTATAATTTTATGTACGAATATACATATTAGCGTGATCGATTATTACCAGTTTTTAAAACCGATGGGTGTTTTTAAATGTGAGGAAAAGTCGGTTAAGCCAACTTATTCATCATTGTAAAGCCGAAACGATTTAAGCAAAAGATGTGAAATTTGCATTAAAAGTGCCTCTAACGATGTAAAGATCCATTTAAAACAGCTGTTTTATATTTAAATATTACACGGAAAAAATTTCGTAGTAAAACACATTACAAAGTGTAGTTTTTCACAATATATATTAGGTTTTTTGCACTGTATAACTTTATATTAATATATTCATATGTATGTATGAATGTGTGTTTAGGAAATTAAAGAAAGGAAAACAATATTGATGCAAAAGTGTAAATATTACGTAGATGGGCAACTGCGGGTAACCAGTTTACGTATTCATTTAAGCACATTATTGCTACGTAAAATACTTCATTAATTCATACACAGAGGGAAAAAACCGTTCGAAAAGCACCGAAATCGACACCATCCGTTGTCAAAAGTGAGCTAAGCACGTTTATTCTTTATTTGACAACGGATGGTGTCAATTTTTTTTAAAAACGTCTGGCTCTTATCTAGACAACAACCATTCTTATTAAGGTAACGATTCGTTGTTATTTCGACAGCAGCCGTTCTTATTTTGGCAACTTTTTGCAAAAAATTAACCCATTAGATACCAATCAATTTAAAAACACATATGTATATTTTTATGTATTTTTTATTTATTAAATAAATTTAATTTTTAACAACAAAATTTATGTCGTAAATCGTTAAAAACTGTTTAAAAGATCCGTGGTGTTATTTAAGACGATGGCCGTTAATGTACAACTTATAATTTCGACCATTTTCTCCAAAGTTGATTTCTTATTTGTGTATTTTTGTTGAATAGTTTGAAAAGATCTTCTAATTCTATAACAAATAACGAAAATGTACTATACACATACATTTTATCCGTACCCTTTGAAAAATTTTACCAATAACAAAACTTATTGGGAACTCATTGGAGGGTTGAATTAACCCTTCTTTAGATCATACCCAAAGAGTCCTTTTACCGGTTCGGAACTAAAAACGAATATGATCAAATTTTAATTCAACTTAAAATATTTGCACATACTATCTTGCATACCATAGAGTGTTAAAAATTAAAATTAGAACAGGCCATTCACAATTTGACAACGACTGGTATTTTTTAGTTTTTCGTTCTAGATTTGGTATTTTTTATTATTGCGTTCTTGATTTGACAGCATTTGGTATTATATTTGTGCACAGATGTTCTTTAAAAACTAAATACGGAACGGAGCACGATTTGATACCAGCCGTGCATGATTTTAGATTTCCTTTTTTCTCTCTGTGTATAAATATATAAATATATAAATATAAAGTAATAAACTTAATACATTTGTTTGTTTACCATTATTTTAAAAGGAAGTTGTAATAATGAAAAAAATTGTTTTATTCTTAGCTTTAGCTAGGGCCACATTTTCTTAACACTCACTTTATAGTTAAGCTGCTAAAATGTACCTTAATGTGATTTCCGGGAGCTGAACTTATATGGGATCCATGGTAAATCACGAAATAATTGTTACACGAATTTATTTAACAATTCGTGGCATAAAATGACAAGCTTTGGAGAGAAAAAGTTATATTTTAGAGAATTTTTTTCCTAAACGCTTATTCCAGGAGGACGTTTGTATGGGGGTTACATAAAAAAAAACCGATCATAATAATATTCAGAATAAGAGTTGAGGTAGTTAGAGCCAAAAATGTGATCTGTACTTCGTTTACACGAATACAAGAACCCCCAGCGGGATGATCGAACTGACGGGCAAGCTTTAATCGACTCAGGAAGTGATGTTAATATTAAAAAGCAAGAGCGCTATATGTGGCTCTGTCGAATCTAATATACCTTTCATAACGTGTAGGGGGTTTAACTTTAATTTTTTCAAATTTTGTATGGAAACTCCCTTAGGGGGTGGAGATAGGGGATAAGTATGCTCTAGGAAAATGTTTGCAAGGAAAAATGAGTTGGGGTGAGCCCTACATCTAAGCTATCCACGGGCACCCTGAACAATTTCCCAATCTTTGTATGAGAGCCCCTTAGGCGAAGGTTAGTATGTTCTAGGAGTATGTTTTGGAAGGAAAACTAATGGGGGTCGGTTGTACACTTTATTTCTCTAAGGCCGACTCTGGCAAAGTCATAGAATTTTTTACATAATTTTTGTAAATTTTCTATGGGGCGGTCCTAAATTTAACCTTTGGGTGCGTCTATCCTGGAAGCTGTGAGATCGATTTGAAAAAAATTAAAAAAAAAATTAAACTTTGTATGGCAACCCTCATAGGGGAGATAGGGTGTAAATATGTTCCACAAAAATGTTCCTGAGGAAAAATTATTGTGAGTCGGTCTTACATTGCATCAGTATGGGGGAACTCCGGGGCAATTTCGCTGGACTTAAATAGCGATTTTCGGCAGTTATTTCTGATGCGGCATCGGCTGGCTTTGAAAAGTTAACAGCCATCATTTAATCGTCTTCCCTATCTATAAACACCAAGAAATTGTATACTTTATTGTGTCGCAGATGGATATTAAAGGGATTAAAAACAGAATGGCAAACGTATATATACCCTAATCACTTATGTGTGCAGGGTATAAAAATTGTGCACCAAAAGTTTTCATACTAGAATCATGTATTATGCACTTTATTAAAGATCATTCTCTTAGAGCAGACACCGCAGATAGTCGGTAATAGACACATCTAGTTGTTTTAGTGCTTCAATTTTACTTACTTTTAAATTCAAGAAAGCGCAAATAGCGTCTTAAAGCATTGAATTTCTAAAATTCAATCAAATATTGGTCAACTTGTTCTTATTGTAGTGGCTATTTATAGCCAACAAAGGCAAAACGACTGGCAAATAAAACCAGCATGTGTGTACTAAACACTGTTGCCAATTTAGCTATTTTCTCGTCAAATCTAGCGTTTTTTCTATACACATTGCTATAAAATATTTGATTTAGCTATTAGCGGAAAATCTAGCGATTTTTTAAAGGTCAGTTTTAATTTTACTTAAATGTTATTACTTGTCAACATTGTTAAAGCTTTATCCAAAGAAAGGTTAATTCACAGACAAAGTGTTTTTGTGTCTTGCTTTTTTGATCTACTGAGTTTGACACTAGGAATACTAAAAGTTTTCATAGCAAATAAGCGGTATTACAAGTACATCTTTGAAATAAATTTTGCAAAGTAAAACTCAGGGTACACTTATCAGGTAGAAGCGGTTCTACAAAAACAACTAAAACCGTCATAAGAATGTCAGAGAGAAATAACAAAAACTCAGAAAATCTTTCTCCTTCTTTTTAAGCTTTTCTTACGATACTACAGTTGTTGTTTGTATAAAAGGAAGAAAACACATAAACATAAACAAAATTTGACATTAATATAACGAAATACCGTTACTCAGCTGTTTATCTGAGGCTACCTGATAAGTGTACCCTGGTAAAACTCGAATAACGGTATTTTTAAACATACACTTACATATATACGTATTCTTATAATTAATTATGTATCTATGCATGTATATGCATATCAGTTTTAAGTGGTGTAAGTGTATTTTACAAGTAAAAATTAATAACTGCTGCAACTACGAATACCAATACCAATACTACTTAAAGTGGGTACCAATTTGACCTATGAAAATTCAGATGTAGAAGATTGACTTCAGAAATTTAATCAAACAAACTATAATATCTAACATTGTTTTTCCTTTTTATTATGAATTATATTATAGATAGTTAACAAATTTAACTAAATTTTTCCTGCCAAGGTCTAGAGTCTTTTAATTTAATTTTTTTCAAATGTTTAAAACACTGACGCCTGTATTCATAATAATTATGATAGATTTTTTTATGGCTTATTTGACAATTATTCCATTGAAGTATGTCAAATAAGCCCTTAATAAACCTTTAATAATAATTTTGAATGCGTGGGATAAATTATATACATACATACATTATGTTTTCAAAGCGTTTTATTTCTTTCGTGGCCTGAATTTCTTAAAAATTATTATTTTCTAATAAATAAAATTCTTTCAGATGCCACACTACTTTGATTAAAACTATTGCAAAATAACAAGATACACCTTTTTTTTGCAATAGTGTGGCCAGAAAGTTAAAAAATGAGGTTTTAGCTATTTATAGCTAAAATTTTTAATAATTTTTAATTTTAGCTATTTTTTAGCGTTTTTTTACTATAATTAAGCTATATTTTTGCGAAAAAAGTTGGCAACAGTGGTACTAAAATTCAAATTACAAATTCAGTGATTGACAGTTTGGTTTTTGCTTGTTGCATTGCCTCAAATATTTTATTTTTAAAACCATGATTTATTAAATCCTTATAAAATGTACCTAAATACATATCGCATACTTAATACAAAACAGCTTAAAGTCATTATTTTTCGTGAGAATCTTCTTTTCTGATATTAAAAAAATTTTTAATAAAATTGAGTTTAACAGTAAACAACCGTCTTAAAATAAAGTTTAGTGAAATGCAAAAAAACGTTTCGCATTCTATTCACAATAATTGTTGTAAGTTTATTAAAGGATTTTTTAAAATTATTTCATAGATATCTGTTTAGTAAGCCCTTAATAGATCTAAAATTACAGGCAATAGTCTGGCTTAAAACAGTTAATTACTTTCATGAATTTTGAGCTGTGACTTTTTTTTTGGTTAAGTGTGCGATATGTATTTGCATTTATACATACATGCATATGCATATAGGATTAATTCAAGGAAACAGCGAAATTATGTAATTATATTATGTTGTATCTTTTTTCTACAGTTTGTTATGTTGTGACTATAGTTAGTTAGAAATAAAAAAAAGTGGATTTTATTAAAACTTATTTTAATTAATTTTAATATTGTGCAAAGTTGTTGCCATTTATTAAACAAGAAGCAAAACAAACGCTTGAACTAAAAGTGCTCATTTATACATTAAAATTGTGCTGATTTATGTTGGAAAACTTTGTTAAAATATGGAAAAATAAATTTGGATGTATAAACTTTTAATGCTACTTTATTATATGTTATTTATTTATTTTAAGTTTAGAAAAAATAGTGAATGTATTAATTAGTGTTCAAAAAGTAATTTTATTTTAAGATCGTACATCTTGGGATATTACTAAAAGTGCTTTTAATGTAATGCATGTTATGTTGTATAATGCAAAAAGATCTTTAATTTCAGTTAATTTGTCGTTGATTGAAAATAAGCTGCAAAATTAAAAATGAAAAAAGAAATAAAAAGATTTATTGTAATATTTAATAAAAAATTGATAGATGAATGATGCTTAAACCTTAGTCAAGTGTTGCCAAAGAGACTTTAATAAGGAAAGTCATGGTGTATTTAGGTAAGCTAAGCTTCGTCATAACTAACAAAATAAAAAGAAAAGATAAATATATTTCGTTTTCCTTTCTGATTAACATGTAAGTGAAATAGGTAATGGTTACAGTCAATAAAACACTAATACGGTATTATTAAACGTTAAAAAACATATTACCCTTGGAAATGGTAGTTTTTTAAATTTATGGTTCACCCTTATAAAATATTTTTAAAAACCCCCTACTGCTAAGCGTAAATTTTTATTTAAATTAATTATAAAGCGTTTGAATGAAGTCATAACAGAAAAAGTATTTTTTTTTGTTTCTTTTGAACATTTAATAAAGTTCTAAGAGCATCAAAAAGAATTTTCAATAATTACTTGTTAAATTCATAATCTATTTGATTATTATTTTTTTACATAAAGTTATAAAAGAAAAAAGTTTACAAATACCAGCAGAAGCACAGTTTATTTTAAACATATTGGTGTTAATCTGTATTTACGCTTTACTTCCAAAAAAAATGTATCACAAGAAAAGCAAGAAAATGTTACATAATGGAAATAATTAGTTTGTTCAATGGTTTTTCTTTTCTTTGTTAAATTTATAATCTTGGTACATACATACAACACAAAAAACATGCTGTTTTTTTTCTAATCCATGAAGTGTAAAATTTAATGTTATTACAACAGATTTAAAAAGGTAGCAACGAGAGTAACAGCTATAACGGCAGTTAGTTAAAAAGCGTTAAAAGTTTATGTTTTAAATAATGAATAAACTAATAATTGTTGTTATATTTTTCATAAAAGCATTAAAAATGTTATTCTTTATTTCGTTTAACAATTAATTTTAAACGTTATTAAATTGGTTTAATCGTTTCGTTTAAATTGTTTGTAAATAAAACAAAAATTTGTTGGTAGCGTTCGTTTGATTTTGTATACTGTTTTTTGTTTGTATTAAAACAGTAATTCTTGTTGCATAATTTTAGGGGGTTGTAATAAAATATTTTATATCTCATACAGCCAGTGTTTCCAGAACAAAACAAAATAACACAAATATCTATATAGTTGTTTTGAATAGGTGCACCTCAATTTTGTATGTTTTAACCAAATCATGAATTTTTTTTTTAAATATGTCCTAAGTCGGCCAGTAGACCTATATCTTTTTCTTTATTATAAATTGTTTAAATTCAGTTCCATTACGGAACTTAAAAAAAATTCACATCGTCACCATGTTTTTAAACTTTAGTTTCTATAATAATCGTCATTCCCTTGTCCACTTTTTCTGACAAGGGAATGATAAATATATAAAAGCTCCCTTAAATGAAAATTAAAGTTTTCACCTTAAGGAAACTGGCACGAATCATAAAATGGAATAAAAGTTAACTTAAAAAACACAAATAAAATTTTGAAATACATATATTGAGCTTCGCTTATTTTTATTTTTGTTGATTGAACTCATTTTGTTTTAAGCAAATTTTTCGCTTTTTATGTTATGACTTGAGTTTATTATATAATTTATTTTCATTAGAAGAAATTGATATTTTCCGTTAATGTTAAAAGAAACTTATATTAGAAAAACCAGGTTTTTTTTATCTATTCTAGTTGAGTGGAATGCATTTTCGAAAGCAGCTACGTAGTTTCATCAGCACTCTTTGAACGGAAGTTATGTTTTGTGGCTGTAAACATCACCTATTAAACTTATATGCTAATCAAAAAGGGAAAACGGAATAATTTTTTCTTTTCTTTTTATTTTGTAAGTTAGGACGAAGTTTAGTTTTTATAAATACACTATGCTTTTTTGTATAAAAATCTCTTTGGCAACACTTGACTAACCGTTAGGCATCACTCATCTACCTGATGGAATGAAACCCTTTTTTATGATTGTATAGTATACAATAGGGCGGTAAATCTTTTTATTTATTTTTTAATTTTTAATTTTGCCGCCATGTGTGAGTTTATACTCAAAAAATTATGTTTACTTTTGTTTAACTATATGTTTTAGGACAAACTTTTGATTTTTAACTTTGTTTTTTAAAGTAACATAGGGGAATGACGAACGGAGTTTGAACGCTCATTTGAAAGGACGAATAAATATTCTTATTTTACTAAAACAGTTGGTGAAGTTTCTACAACATGTGGACGCATTTCATTTAAAAGGAAAAAGAAAAAAATTTATTCACCCAACCAAGAATTGAACCTGGCAGCTTCTGATTGCTAAGCTGTATGGTGAGTTCCCCTCCTCCTGCTCCTAACCAGATAGTTTTGTTTTTAAATGAAGGCATTGTTGTATCATTATTTCCTGTAGAACATTTGAAGTTGATAATTATTAGAGTTTTCAAGATACAGCGTATCGAAAATTTGACAAAATTGTGAGTTTGTATGGCAGCTGCCCCTCCCCCTGTTTTTATTAAGTTTTTTTTCCAAAATGTACTTTCACTTTTTGTAGAACATTCAAGGTCGATATCTGTTATATTTTTCAAGATACAGCGTATCAAAGTGCTAATTTGTATTGTACTACCCCTTCCCCTGCTCCTATCCAAATATTTTTTTTTTAAATATAAGCCATATTGCCCAGTTACTTCTTGTAGAACGTTTGAAAGAGATAGCTGTTATGGTTTTCGTGACATAGCGTTTTGAAAATGTTTCAAAAATTGTTAATTTGCATGGGAGCTGTCCCTTCCCCTGCTCCTAACCAAATAACTTTTTTCCGAAATGTATGTATTGTACCATTACTTTCTGTAAAGCCTTTAAGTAGATATCTGTAACTGTTTTCGAGATAAAGTGTATCGATCGTTTCATAAAAGCTTTTCATTTGCATGGGGGCTGCGCCTCCCCCTGCTTCTATTTAAATTATTTCTTTCTATTTAATGTGGGCATTATTGTAAAATTACTTCTTGTGAACCCTTTGAATTCAATAGCCGTTATAATTTCTCAGATTTAACGAATGGAATATTCTACAAAATTTAAATTTTAATTTAAAATTTTAGGGGGAATACCACTTCTCCTGCTCCTAACGGCAAAACAATTTTTTCCCTATCTTCAGAGTATCCGTGCCAAGTTTTTCTGCAAGAGTGATTATAGTTTCTGATATAAATAGAGATATATGCACGAATTTTGTCCTAAAAAATGGGTTATTTTTGGCTTTCGCTTATATCTTGGTCAATAGTGAACCGATTTTGCTGATTTCAAACAACGATTGTCTTAGGCATATTTCTTACTACTTGATATCAAAACGTTGTCTATGAGATGTTGTTTGGGTCCAGGAACTTGATTTAACCGACAAATGAAATAACATACTGATATAGTTATACCCTTATAACTATGTGAAGAGTCACCAGTTAATTGATCTACTTGATTTTTACTACTTGAGTCTCAAAAAATTACGCCGCCTTAAATGTAAGTAAAATGTAACAGATGTACAAAGTTTAATTTCAACAAAGGTTCACCTCTAGTGTAAAGTTTACTTTATATATACATTTGCCTAAATTATCTTTAAAATAATCAATCTCCTTTTCATTTACATATAAAAATAACTTTTAAAAGAAATTTCGGTTCTCAGATTCATTTTCAAAATACTGAACCATTACAACTTTCGTTGCTTATACACTCATTAAACATTTGATAAATGATCGAACGTTTTGACCACAAAAGACAACAGGAACAAACCCGTTTTCACCATTAATTTACCATTTAAGTAAACACCACAAACAAATTATGGGATGTGATGGCCATAAACATTCTTACTATACCCTTGCCCTTAGCTGTAAGTCTTATTTGTTGTGTTTATTTTTAACGTTTTAATGTTGGGCCATGGCCATACAGAAACTTGACTTAACTGATGATAATAATAAATTGTTGCATTCCTGTTCGTTTTTTTTTTTGCCACTTTCATGACTATGTAATTGTTATGTATACTTCAATGTATGTATATGATATCAGTCAGTATGAATTTTAATATGCAGGATGAAAAATCTTTTATCCTTTCAATATTAAATACTTAATGAGATCATATAAATGGTTCCAACAGTGTATATGGGAATTTCCAACAAAAGGTAACCTAACGCCAAATGGCAAATATCTTCTTTGTCAGCCGAAGTCTTAAAAATTTCTGCAATTACAGTTCAAATGAAAAAAAAGCGATTTATTTTACTTTAAAAAAATGTTGGTCCATGATCATGTGAAAATTCAAGTCTTTTCCTTTTAGCTGGAAATGCTCATATGTTTTCTGCCTCTAAAGGTTTTATGGGCATATTTGACGAAATATGCTGTAAGTGCTTTATAAAACAGCCAAAACTGAAATGTTAAAACAAACTTTTTGTATACAACAGCCAATATGTCATTATTTCGAAGAATGAAAGGGAATTTTAAAGTAAGTGTTAATTACGCAAATCAATAGTTCAAAAACACTTAAAAAACAAGCAAGAATGTTATAGCCGGCTAACTCGACCATATAATACCCTACACCACATTTGTGTGGGGGCTAAATGAAAAAAAAAAACAATAATTTAGCTTTTCAGTATAAGAGTTGGTGGCATTAAGGTTAAGTCGTGTACAAAATTTTGAAAAGGTAAAGTAATATTCAAGTCAGTTAAAGCAAAAAATGCTTATTCCGGAGGGACATTTGTAAATGAACAAAAATGTACACACGTAACTTTTACCTTACGCTAAGAAACGTGCCCTCCAATCACTATTAACAATCATATGGTGCCTCAACGATCCGAGAAAAAAATCTTGGTTTTGACCGGGATCGCCGCCTCACATGAAAGCCTCATATAGATGCGAAGCTGACGCAAATGAAACTTAAAGCTGCTCAAATCCACTGGCTAATGGGAAGAAACTCTGTGCTACGTCTGGATTGTAAACTTCTACTCGATTTTAAAACCAATTTGGTGTTACGGTATACAATTATGGGGCACTGCTTCCGCCTCTAACATAGAAAAACTGCAACGTCGCCAAAATAAAATCGTAAGAATAACTAGTGCGACGTGGTATGTCAAAAACAGCAACATCCATAAAGATCTAGAAGTTCCACTAGTTAAATGTGAAATCCAAAAATATGTACAGCATTTAAATAAGCCTGAAACACATCTAAGCCCGCCAGCTCGAAACATATTGCAACATAGTTAACACTGCCGTCTAAAAAGGATGGATACTATTGCACTTACATTAAGTTAACTAATTTTATTATGAGTCGAGCACTGGCTGGACTGATATTAGTTTCTTAGTCTTAAGATTTGAATACTTATTTTTACCTCAGCACCTCTTGTGCTTTTGTCCGGCGCTTGAGGACATTTTGACCAGGCACTTTGGTATCAGCAGACTGGATAGCCTGTCAGACGTGGCCAACGTCGGCCTAACCAATCTGGCATCCTTCATCAGGGATAGCAGTTGGTTCGGGGACAGTGGCCAATACGGGGCGACTACCGCTGCCCATACACAATAACTCTCTATCTTTATTTCTATCTGATCCAACCTAACCTAATCTAATGTAATTTATCTTTTTCTTTCCCAGGTATCACAAAGGGACCGAGGAAACGGACCCCAGTGGGCTGCACTACTATTCTATTCTAATCTAATCTATTGTTAGCTCGCATAAGCGAAGATTCAATAATAAAATATGAAAGAAAAAAATGTTTTAAGATAATTTAATGAAAATTGATGCAGATAAGTTTTTTGGCTAAAGGGACTCGGCCTGTGGTGACTGAGTAGACAAATCAACTTTTTGATGGAGTCCCCACGTCCTAATTGTGATCGGTCTATTTTCTGGGACAAAACTGCTTTGAATATTACTTTACTTAAGCAAATTTCTCAATTTTTGGAAATCACTTTTAACCTTATTAATTGCGAAAAAAAAGTTTTTTAAGGACTCGTTCATTAATTGCTATTAAAACTAAAGTTTATCACTTTTAAGGCTCCTTAACCTCCGCACTTTATGTGCATACCAGGGGCTAAAATAAATTATGGTGTAGGATATAATATCGTCGGACCTGACCGGATACCTTCTACATGGTATTTCTATTATACATACAAACGTTAGAATACCTACAAACTAGGAGAGCTATCAAATTTAAAACCAGGCCAATGTATTTTTATTACAATATTTGCAGTACGAAATAAATTGGCTGAATATAAAAAAAGACCAATGTGAAGGGCATAGAAGATTTGGCACAGCCGAATATAGCGCTCTTACTTGTTTTAACTCTCGTTAATATCAAATCTTGATTACTTGAAACTTTTTCCTGGTTCCTTCAATTTTTAATTATCGAGATTTGACTGCATTGCTTCACTTTGCACAAATAAAATCACACACATAAACATCTTGTTACTTACACACATACATACATATGCCATTTTATGTATTATTAGTTTATCCTTTAACATTTATAACAAAATAAGAAAAACTCGCTCAACTAAACATTAAGATTTTTTATATGAAATTTAAATAAAAATAAATAAAGAAATCTTTAACACATTTATTATAAGTTTAATTTGTTCATTATAACTTTTCTTTCATATAACAGTTCAAATTGATAAACACCACTTGCAGACACTTTTACGCAATCAACGTGTAAATAGAACGGCAGAGCATGGGACTAATAGAAAAACCACACTTTTGTATATTCAGTACATACACAAGCAAACGAATTAACTTCCAGCAGTCCTGCGACATCGTATATCTCGACTAGGAATTGTGTTTTGCATAAATATGCGCCATTAAGCATTAACACTATTTGTTTACGTCTTTTGTTTATCGTGGGACTTAATCAATAGTCAGGACATGGTGGTATCACACTTCCTGTTGCTGGGACATGCTAGAAAAGCTTTGAATACCATGACTTACTTACTTAGCTGCGAAGAACAAAGATATATACGAATACAATTTGCTTATAATTATTTATAGAGGAATTTTTTTATTTGTGACGCTTGATTTTTGAGCAGCAAGTGCAGAAGGAGAGCGAGTAAGTGACTGAAAATATAAATAAGTTTTTAAAGATAAGGTTAGTAAAATATTTATTAGAAACCACAGAAATACATCAACAGGAGCAAAGAAATTGGAAACGACAGCAACAACAAAAACAAGTACAGCTACGACGACAACGATTAGAAAATTAATGACAATTTAGAATTTCCCCAATCTATAATTACAATCGCACCTTTTGGAATTTGTTTGCACACACAAACACAAAAACACACACACATACAAAATCTATTTAAACAATAAAATTAATGCTGGTTTTCCATTTAAGGTTATTAGGGACGTTGACGTGAGGTTAATGAATTTAGATGTTAAAAAACCAACTGAGTATATGAAGCGAATGCCAGGACCTTAAAGAATTTTCGTCTAACAAATGGGAACGTTGACGTTTATATTGATTATACCGCCGCTTTAATGTTTTTTTGTATTAATTTATATGTAAAGAACTAAGGCACAAAGGAACAAACATGTTGTACGTTGATGAGCTTGAATGTGTTTTCAATGTGCAATGAGTTTAAAAGATCTTTTTCATTTATGAAAAAAAAGTTAATAATCAAATATGTTTGAGCGTTTGTGGGCCAACATTTATGATGCCTTTTGCGAGATACAGCCTCATACACTCAAAAATGTGCCCGAAAATTTGACCCGTTCGAATGGGGTACTATGAGGCCAGCCCCGGTAGCCATATGAGTGAAAATATATTAATTCTTAATCAAAACAATTGTACTTCACGACAAAAAAAAATAATTTGAAAAAATTTCGAACCATTTTTGCTTTATTGCATTTTTAAATTTAAATTTTTATATATTAAAATATTTTTAATTTTTATAACTGGATTGTAATAAATGGACCCCTATAACGTTATAAGTCTTTGAAAAGCTGGTTTTAATAGGCAGACGTACTAAATTGGCTAGTTCGACTTCAATAATAAAAACAATCCAGAATATTGCCTAAAAGTATAGGGTATTTAGTGACGAAAATTTATGTATGCATGCACTTGCATAACCCAAGATATATATTTAGAAGCGAATGTTTTGTAGAGTTATGATCCAATAACAGGTTTTTTTTATTATTTTTCAGTACGAAAGGTAGCAAGAAATAGGTGCCCCGGTAGATCAGTGGTGAGTTTACCAGTCTTGGGGTTGTGGGTTCGATTCCCACCAGAGACCCTCGTTAGTCTGCTTCATGCTTCTGTTCTTTCGTTCTTTCTTATCTTTCTTCGAATTTATTATTTCCTTTCATCTCAACCTGTTCTATCTGCCTCTCCAGGTAACACAAAGGGACCGAATTAAGCGGACCCAAGTATCCTTTCCCTTAACGGCTGCCTGTTCTACATTGCTTAACCTAACTCAGCAAGAGGTAAAACAATTAGTAAAAACAAGAAGAATTTAAAAGAAATTGATATTAGTCGAAAAATCGATTAATCGACGTACACTGTTTGAGATATTTTTTAATCGAAATTTTCAATTTTTCTTACTCGAACGATTAATTGACTAAAAGTTGTTCGATTAATCGAGCGATAAATGTTCAAGTGGATGTTCTACTGGGTATAAAAAAATACCAATGTGAAGGGTATATTTTTTTTATTTTATTTTTTAAAACGGACAATGAAAAAAATTCTTTAAAATAAGAATTTATTTATTTTTGTTTCTGAACATTGCTCCTGCCTTTATATACCTCCACACTAACCAGCACGCGTAATTTAAGTTCAAGAGGACACGAATATTTGAATTATGATTGTGGTTAAAAAGTAATTTGTCTTTTTTAAACAAAAGACCACAGACAAAGTATTAATATTATGATGGTATAAATTACAATAACCGGGTGTTAGTTTAGACCCAAAACTAAGTAAAAAAGAAAAATATTAAGAAAACACAAATCAAATACATAGTTGCAAGTATTTGTGTTACTAAAAAGAGAAGAACATAATTCATAGATACTTAAAGTTTTAGGTGGAGGGGGTGCTACACTTGGTATGTGTGTGCGTTAACAAGTTAACACCAAACTGCAAACGTGCTTATACACATACTCACACACACACATATAGTTTACATTTATACCAACTAAAATTACCCAATAGAACACTTACTGCTTACACGCCTCCCTAGAGGACCATTAAAACAAGGTAATAGACTCAAGTACAGAGAGACAGACTATTGTTTATCATTTTGTAAATACTTTTTTAAGACATAACTTAAGAATTATGGCACGTTGTGGTAACAAAAACTAGCAAAATAAGAAAACACATATCGAAATGTTTATAAATTATTATCTTAAATAAATACAAATGAAAATGATAAAGTATAACAAAACAATAAATTAGATAAGTTTTAACTTAGATCAAATAGGCAAAACAAAAGTAATTTTATTGTTTTTATTTAATTTACTTAAGGAAATATTTTTTTCAAATGAAGTTTATTGGGAAAAGCAAACAAAAGTCAATGACGGATGGTTTTTATAGTTATTTGTCTGTTGCCAAAAAATCTACCTGTATTAAATTTTAAACTAAGTAATTAAATTTTAAGATAACAAAGTTCCGAAAACAATGCCATTAATTTATGTAACCGCAGTATAAACCTAAAAACTGAAGAATGCTTTTAAGTCGTGTGTTAATATTTAAGCCACATAGCCACAATGAGGTATTTGCTTTATTAAACAAACAAAACAATGGATTTAATTGAAATGTGACCTAATACTTTATTCAGACATGACTCCGAATTGAGTAATTAGTACATTTAAGCAACTAAGGCCTTTATTGAACTCAATTCACCACACAAGATTTCAATTAATAAATTGAGCAATTAGAAAAAAATTGCTTAAAAAATTGAGTTAAACTCGAAGTGCAACCCTGTGTATTAAATAAGAACTGTGTTTAGTTAGTATAACAACTTGAAAGCTTTTTATATGTATGCCATGGTGGAATAATAAGGTGAAATTCTCCCCACAGCAACAACTTCCTGTAAAAATGTAGCATTTATTTTGTTGAAGCTAAATTCTTCCCAGGTTGCCAAAAATGTTGCTGTCACACAAACGGTATACATAGGGTGACCATTTATTTCTGGTTCGAAATCAGTACGCTTTTCAGTTTTTGTACCCTTCACATTAGTGATGAGGGTATGTGTAATTTTGTCATTCCGTTTGTACTTTCTTTGATATCCATTTGTGACCCCATGAAGTATAAATTTTCTTAATCCTTTTAGATGGGAAATTTGATTTAGCGATGTTCTTCTGTCTGTTAATTTATTGAAATCAAGTTTCTAAAGCCCGTTTTGGACCTGTTTGGGCTATAAAGACATCAGGTACACTTGCCAAAATTTTGCAATAGAAATTCAGCGAAATCGCCAGATAACTGAAAGAGATATAAACAAAAAACCAAGAATACCTCTGTTTATTTCCCTAAAATTTATACATAAGAATCTCCACAAATGCCCTGGTGCAATGCAAGACAGACTTCCATTATTTTTTCCTAATTAATACTGTTGAACATACTAACACAATATCTTTGCCCCCTAACAGGGCTGCCATACAAAGTTTATTTTTTTAAATCGCTTTCACAGTTAATTTTTCTACCAAACATTTCTGTAAAAAATACTTACTCCCTATCTCAAGCCCTACGAGAGTTGCCGTCATAGTTGCCAGATAAATTTGGTCCAATATCGCCAAATCTTTGAGAAAAAATCGTCAAAACAAGTTTTTGAAATCGTCAGAGAATCGTCACACCTAAAATGTATGATTTTAATTACTTTTTTAGCTAATAATAATTTAAAAAAGGGGAAAGCAAAGTGCTTACAGGTAGTTTCGTCGAAAGTAGTAACAAAAAAGGCAAAATTTCATCATTCAAAGTAAACATGAAAAACGCAAATATTTAAAAATTTTTTTGAACATATTTAAGTTTAGTCCTAAAAAATTATTTTTATGTTAAAAACAATTTTATTTGAAACAAATAATTTTTTTTACAGAAATCATTTTTCAGGGATTCTATTTCTAATCCTTGTTTATAATATGCAGTATTCTAACTGAAAACATGTAAATATTTTTAAATACGCAAGCAATAGCTAATATGGAAAGGCCGAAAATGGGGTTTCAAAGGGAAAGAACCTTATTTTTTATTTTTTTCTCTAAAGCCGAACACATTAGATATACATATATATATTGTACATAAATACCAACAGGTTATTTTAGGTGTGTTGTACTGTAGAGTATTAAGATTGAAGGGCCTTGAAAAACCTTTCATTTGGTAAAAATGTCCCGAGATTTAAATAGCAACTTGTAATTAAAGTAGCGAAAGATTGACAACAATGTTGCAAACATTTTCTCTGAAACACTTATTCATGATATTATATGAAATTTAAAAGTCATACTTATGTATAACGAAATTTTTAGGTTTTGGCTTAAGTCGAAGACCTTTATAAAAATCGTCAAATTTAGTGCAAAAATCGTCCAATCGTCAAAAGCTATTTTTTGTGTGCCAAAAATCGTCAAAATGACGATAAATCTTCAAATCTTGCATCTATGGTTGCCATACAAAAAAAAAAAATAGGATGAAAACCCTCCTCCCCCAACTTCCCAGGACTTGCCTTTACAGGAATTAAACGTATCACAGACCCCCATTAGTTTTCCCTCGAAACAACTTTTAGACTTCAGAAATACATGCCTTATTGCATAACTAAACGTTGTAAAGGCATATAAGATTTGGCATAGTTGAATATAGCTCTCTTACTTATTTTTGTCTAAGATCCACCTTCAATTAGAGCGACCTGAGTCAATTTAAACCTTACCGTCCATCTTGTAAAGAAAATATTTGATTCAGAAAATAAATTCTCAAAAATTTTTTTTAATTTTTGGGCAAATTAAGATAATTTAGTACACTTTTGGCTGTTATAAAAATGTCTAACTATTTAGTTTTACCTTAATTTAAAAAATTTAAAAAAAAATTTAAATATAAAATTTTATCTTGAAAAATCAGTACAATCAGTACATTTTCTGAAAAATCAGTACACAAATTTTTAATCAGTACACCAAATGAAAAATCAGTACGTACTAATAAAATCAGTAAGAATGGTCACCCTAGGTACACACAACCATAATATGACATAAAAAATTTGCCAATGTAAGCTAGAAAACATAGGCGTAAATAAAAGTTAGCTAGCTGATCAGTTCCTCCTACCTCGTTCAATGTACCTTAAAAATAAAAATTTTTTTTTTTAGCTGCCATTTGCTAATTGAATAAGCCTCATTAATAATGTGTGAACAGAAAGCGTAACTGCTCAATTGACTTTAAATTGCCTCAATTTATAATGTATGTTTGAACATGGCATAAGAATGTCTTTAATAAAATTTCGAAATCTTACTTACGGTCGTGTTCATTCCGACAAATGACAAGGAAACTGAAGAAGAAAATAAAACCGATGAAAAATTTATTTTGTCGAGTTATAGTTTAATTTATAATAATGTGCTACAATTAAAAAAATATACAAAAAAGTATAAGCGCAAGTTCAGGGGGGAGATAGGAAATTATCGCAGAAAATCTGCGAAAAAAATTATTAGTTTTTTAAATTAAAATGAGCCAATAAATCTTTGTGAAGAGTAGTTCTTTACTGAGCGTACCCTAAGTAGCAGGCGTTTTCCTCCTGAAAAACAAGTTAACCCCTTTGCGAAAGCCATCTTAACCTGCTTACACTTTGTGTATACGGTGCTGCTTAACATAAAATTAATTGGGTTTTAGGGCTTAACCCACTATATTTTTATTACTTATTTTGTTGTACTCAGTTACTTAAATAACTAGATTGTCTTTCTTTTTACTTAAAGTTAACTCAATACTTCGTAAGCGTCGTTTAAAATATTTTGCTTTTTAACAAATACTTAATACCAAGTGGTTTTACTTGTGAGCATTAAAAAAGTAAAGTTTTCACAATAATTTATACAATTTTTATCCAGAATGTCCAAGTTTAAATTTTCAAATAATTAATTTAAAAGTTTTTTTGTTCCACAGTATGTTTTTTTGTAAAAACCGAAGCTTTAGAAAGGGCCATATAAAAAAAAGACTCATATTAATCTCTAATATTATCTATTACATTAGTCCAAAGTATCACAAGTTGCAAAAAAGTGCAAATAATCTTAAAAAGTGCTCTCTAACCACTTTGTTGACTTTTAACTTTTTTATGGACCAATGGTCTGAAAGTTTATATTTTTAATAAAAGGTATAAATAACTTATTAGTTCTTTTAGACGAAATTTAAATTATGTTTTCCTCTTAAGTCAGAATTTTTAAAACTCAGTGACCTGATTCCGAATGGAACTTCTCGTCGGTTAAAACCAACCGCACTCGTCACTTATTCTCAAGAGTAGCTTTTCGCAATACATCCAATTTTTAAATTTTTTGTACGCACAACATACATTCGTATATTTATATACCCTGCAGACTTTGGAACATTCTGGCAATTATAATCTACCGTACTTCTGATATTTAATATGTGGATTTCATTTTCAAATGTGTGTAAAACACTTTTATGCCACAAATGAAAAATTAACCGATTAATAAGACCATTATGTTGCCAATTTATTATACGTTTGGCGGTGAACTGACGCTTTAATTTTCTGCTGTTTTTCTTTTTATTAAAAAAAAGGCACTCAAATAGTTGACAAGAGTGATGACATGAAGATGCCTTTTTTCACATTTCCTTTAGAGAATCTAAGAGCATTAATATTTGTTAGAAAAAATGCACATTATGAAAGCAAGTTGTAATATTTGCGGTTTTCAATCCATTCGTATTTGTGCTTTTCATTAAGCTTTAAAGGATATCATATATTGTCTTATACAGTTATCTTTTCAGGGTATATTATAATATTGCAACATTATCTAGCCTTAAGTATACTAAATATCAAATTATGTCCTTGGTCCCCTTAAGATATAAACACTTAAGATCATGAAACTGCCAATGCAAATCTATGTATTTAAGTTCAACGTTGTTATTTTTAAATACTTTTAGCTGTTATGGTGTTTGAAGATTCGAAAATGAACATTTAAATGTCATTTATAGTCATTAAATATGTAGTATTTATCAAACTCTTAAACGTTTAATTCCCAAGTGTATTGAACATTCTCTGTTCAATAAACGCAAACAGTGACAAGCATACACATACGTACGCACATGGTAACATACTTAAAGAATGTTTTAAGGACTCTAATAAACGTTAGTTAATGCTGTTGTGGCGAAAGGTCGTTTGGTCTTATATCGCACACATATGCACACTCATTTGTACGTCCCTGCAAAAAATCTTGGACCACATGGTCCGTTTTAGCTGAAATGGACTAGTTACAACATGGTCCTTGTGTAATGCAGTCATGGACCATGTCATTGTCAAACAAGAACTTGTAGTTACTTAAGTGATATGCGTTCGTGTTTTAACGATTGCGTACAAAAAACACGATCTTTAAAACACGAACGCATATCACTTAAGTAACTACAAGTTCTTGTTTGACAATGACATGGTCCATGACTGCATTACACAAGGACCATGTTGTAACTAGTCCATTTCCAAGTTGTTTGTAGGTAGGATAGAGTAGTTTTGAAACTACTCCGACGTAATGCAAATCTGGGTTAAGTGGTCCGGCCCTAGGACATCATAATGTTAAAAAGACCATGTTTTTTACATGCATTTGGGTTAGTTTTGGAGTAATCCTACTCCTTTATGGACTAGTCCATACACGCATGTATGGACTAGTCCTGTTTTCTGCAGGGGTGGATAGATATACATATATGTAAAAATAGTACATATACATACATATGTATATATATATTAAACATTATACATGTATATATTAGAGAGCTGCACGGATATACTTGAAATTGTTGTTAACTTGAGTATTTTAAAGGATGAACTCTTTTTTGTTGTGCTTCTAAATAATAAGTGCTTTTTACTTTAAACGTCATTATCGTCAACTATGTATTCGCTGTTACATGACAGAGTTTTATATTTGAGATTTTTTGTTCTCTTCTTCTTTTTGGTCGCAAAACTTCAGCTATACTAGTCCTCGCAAAATTAGTTGATTAGGAACAAACACAAATTATATTGGGTGTTTGGCTTAGTTCTATTGGTTGTTTATTTGTTTTTGATACAAAAACAATAAAGCGTGCACAATATTTCAAAAATATATTATATAAAGCCGGCAATTTTTTTTTAAATTCCAAACTTACACAAAACGTCACACATCGCCACGACAAGCAGCAAATAAAGAACACATTGTGCCAACAAGTAATGGCACAAGAACTTATTGTGGTTTTTATTTGTAGTATTTTCTTATCTACATACGTTAATTTTGTATTGTATTGTATTTCTTTTGTACAAAATTCATAATTGTTTGTATTTAAAAAACTACGGTTAAATTACCTTCCGTACTCTCACATTGCGAGCGAATACTCTCTATTACGTCAAATTTCAAAAGCTTATCCGCTGCAGACCTCTATTATATACAGGGTGGCTTGTGGAAAATTTATATTTTTAGATCCGATTATTTCAAAAAGTAATAAACGGTGCGGAGCGAGGTTGACCCTTTTGGAATTATCGATTGTGCTAATTTATTACTCAGGATGTCACAGTGGTCGAAGGAAAATCGCGCGTTCGCTGTCAAGGCATTTTTTAAGAGTAATGATTCTAACATAATTGCTCGTCAAAAGTTTTTTTTTAAGTCCTGTACTCGGCGAATATGTGATGGACCAAGTGAAAATTGAATTCTTTCGTGAGTGCAGAGATTCCGCGCAACTGCTTTGGCTATAAATATCTCACGGCCAGGGCCCAATCGCTCTTAAAGGACTCCCGAAAACATTAAACTGGTTAAAAACAGTTCACGTAAAAATCCACGACTTTCAATACGAAAGATAGCAGCCCCACTGGCACTTCTAAGAACGGTTATTCTTGAAATTTTAAAAAAGGATCTATTGCTCCATTTTTTTTAAATCCAAATCATTCAAAAACTGAAAGAAAGTGACTTTCATTCATGCAAAAATTTTTCTGAAACAATGTTGGAGCGACGGGGTTAATTTTTACTTAAACGTATACGTCTACAAGAAAAACTGCCATTATTGCTCTCCAAGAATCCGCAACCCTAGATTAAAACTTCAAAAACCATTGCATTGCTCCCGGGTAACGGTTTGGTGTTTCTAATCCATGCATTAGAAAATTGGACAATTTTTTTTTCAAAAATTCTAGAGGACAGGCGTCGGTAAAAATTATCGACGCATGATTACGGAATTCCTTTTGCCAAGCCTGCAAACTCATCCATCGTACTCCTTACACACGTGGTTTCAACAGGATAAGGCGACTGCACATACAGCCAGTCGTTTTGGGGCATCCCATGGCCCCCGAGGTCACCCGATCTAGTTTCCATATATTTTTTATGGGGCTACCTTAAAGAGAAGTTAATAATGATGTTCTCTAATCTTTTGTGGCTTTAAAGGAAAAATTCGTTGAGAAATCAGTGAACCAAGTTTACTGCAGCGTTTGGCGCAGAATACAAGCCTGGGTTTTGAACAATGTAGTTAACTCGACGAAAGACATCTGGGTTACATACTTTTCAAAAAACTAAAATTTGAATTTACATTCAATCGTTCAATGATCTTATTAAAACTTTGTGTCAATTATTAAGTTTTTTATTTAAGTTTGAAAATATAATTCTGCCACAAAAACATATAATATTCTTGAAATTCAACATTTGCCAAATTATTGTAAAATATTTCATGCACTATATCTCGGAAATTATATCAGCTATCGACTTTTGATGGAAGCAGGGGAAGGGGTAGCCCCCATACAAATAAATTTTTTTTTCAAATTTTCGATACGCTATATCTGGGAAACTATGTATAACAGTTATCGACTTCGAATGTTCCACAACAAGTAATGATACAATAAATCTTATATTTTGAAAAATAAAGGAACAAGGAGAGGAGAAATCTCCATACAAATTAACATCTTTTGTTTAACTTCGAAAACTGTTTAAATTCTCAACCTCAAACCTTAAAATTTTGTAAAGTTTTATATTTCAAAAACTAGGATTGCTATGGATTTCAAACCCTCCACAAAGTATTTTCATTACAATATTTGCAGTATGAAATAATTTGGCTATTTTAAATGTTTTTTTGTTTTTCAAATATTTAAACTAAAACTAAAATGTTTTTTATTTTTTAATAATTTTTTTCTTACGTTTAAGGTCTTTTTAATTTTTTTTTACAAATTTTTCAATATTTCTCTACTTCGTTGTGTGGCATCAAAAGGAAGTTTTTATCAAGTGTTAATAATCGTTATTTTGGTTTTAAAATCAGCTTGCGGTTTTTGTAAATGACTTTCAAATTACAATAATAATTATAAAATATTTTTAAGCGTATAAATGAAAAGTAGTTTTAGAAAATAAACTGTTTCAAGATAATTCTTCAACAAAAATCTTGGTTTTTTAAAAACATTTATACTCACTGAAAACTTCATGTTAAATAACAGAATTTTTCTTAGTGTATTAGCTGGTAAATGCTAAATTCACCACTGCCAACCACAACTTGTCCCGTATTTGTGCAAAATGGCTCTTCTTCTAAGCTTTTTCAAAACAAATATAAGACATACTTATTTGTATTGAGGAAACGTGTCCAAATAACATTTTGTACAAACAGAAATTTTAATGACTAAACAAGTGTGTCTAATGTTATATTTGAGTTAATATTTATTTTTTTGCTTTTTGTATCTCAAAAATAACGAAATTTGAATATAATAATATACATATGCCTAGGACCAAAGCTAAGTTGTTTGGAAATAATAATTTACCAATTGAGAAGGAGTAAAAAAGCTTCTTGTTTTCTTCAATAATCACCACTAATTGGATGGTCCCTATACATGCAATGGATGTTATTGATATCAGGAAAATGTATCTTGGGAAGGAGGAAAGAGGAAGTGGTGTTTATGGACAATTTATTTGAACGAGTGCCTGGGACTATGCCTGGCATATTCTTTCGGGTTCGTGCAGTTAAAAATTTTTACTAGTAAAACATACTAGTTATTTTATTTGTTGGGATATGAACTAATTTTAAGAAAATAATACATATGTTAAAACATAAATTTATATAAAAAAAGAAATCTTTTTGTTAAAATTTGTTAACCCTAAAATTCTTTATATTGGGCAGCTAGTTAGGCGCTACGTTGAGTTATACCTATATTATTATTGAGAAGTAGGCGTAGTATCGACACGCCTACCTAAATTTTTCCCCAGATATGTTTTGTCTTATAAGAAACAATAGTTTTAAAAATCACCATGCTATCTCAATAACCTTTTAATATACAGAATTTAGTTCCTCTAATACACACAAATCTGACACTGTTTTATGGCCAAAATTCCTCAAAAGGTTTTATGTGATGCGTCATCGCTGTTCAAATATTATTTGCAAATATGAAACGATTAATAAAAATATTTTACAAAAATTTAGGATCCATGTATGGGGAATGCAAAGCCAACCGATATATCCCACATTGGCCAAAATCCCTCACAGAAATTTCATATGATGCAGAATCATTTTCAACAATTTTTTTCAAATATCACAAAATTATTTTAAAAAGCAAGAAAATTATAGCCGGTCAAGTCTGAGCATATTCCACATCACAACACATCTACAAGGCCTCTTATTTTTTTGCTGAATAAAAAACTTCGATTCTATTTTTCAATTATGTTTACCTGAACCTTTAAAATGTCACTGGTCAAGTCGAGAAGATAATATCGGCCAAATGGGCACCGTCATAATTAATTGCTTTACGAACTCGTTTTATGGCATCTTTCACTACTTCGGCGAGAATATCGGGCGACAGATTTTAATTATTTTTTCAGCATTATATTTTTTGAAAATTTCACAATATCAACTAAAACATGCAAAATACAAGGTTAAAAGTGCTATTGCCCATCCATATTTTTAAAATACTAAAAATGCATACCCAGTCCATATTTTCCGACTTTGAGCAAGATCCATTCAAAACATTTTATATACATAGCATCATTTTTAAATATTTTTTTTCAAATCTCACAAAATAATAAAGTTATCGATATAAAGCGTTAGTAAGAAGAAACCCCCAGCAGCATTTTTCTTATAGCGGGGATATATGCAAACTCCATATTTTCCCACTTTGGCCAAAATCCAAAAAAATTTTTTCAAGCCTTACAAAATCAACTCAAATATTTAAATAACGGGGTTAGTAAGTCTACCATGCAGCTGCAATTTCCATATAGTGGGGATGCATTCAAACTCCACATTTTCCCACTTTGGCCAAAGTACCTCAGAGGAATTTCATATGATGCAGCCTCATACCTCACACATATTTTTAAACTTAACAAAATCAATTCAGATACAACAAATACAGGCTAAGTAGATACCATCCCCCAGCTATATTTTCCATACAGCTGAATTTTATCTCAAGTCTATATTTTCCTTTTTTTGCCATTACCCCTACCCAAAATTGTTTTTAATGAAAGCTTATTTTCGACACATTTTTTTTAAATTCCACAAATCAATTCAAATATTGTAAGCCCAGGGTAAGCACTTTCCCCTAGAAGAATTTTCTTTTTTAAATCTGATTAGAATATATTTTTATTTATTAAAATTTCCAAAATTTAATGTTTTTAATTTCTACCAAAAAACTAGTCTGAAACTAGTCTGGTATGGCTATGTTGGCCAATATAAGATATTTTAATTTTTAATAATTAAACATATTTTGTGTTTAGTTAGACAAGCACTAAACATTCTGTGGCATATTTTTGTTTTCACCCGATTAAATAAAAACTAAAAATTTAAAAATAAATTTTTTAAAATAAATTGTTTTAAAATATCTAAAATATTTTTTATACATTTTTTGCTCCTTTACAGATATGATGGTTCTCATGCTAGTGCCTTTCCAGTGCATTTGGTTTCTAAGTTGTTTACACAAAGGAGCAATGAAGGAAATTATTGTTTTAAAGTTCGTTGAAGCGTATGAGTTTTAAGGTGAAAAGTGAACTTTATATAAAATATTTTTGTTGAAGTTGGTGCAATTTTAAAAAACCTTTAGAACACACACGCATTTATTGCAGTATATACATAAAAAAATAGTTATATGCTGGCAATCAATAAAAATAAGTTCTTATAGTTTTAATAATAAAAATATTATATTTTGTTATGCATATCATATTGTTTTGGTTGTAGTTTTTTTTATTTAGTTCAAGGAGAGTAAGGTAAATAAAAAGATTATAAATACTTTAAAAATCGTAAATTTAGTTAAGTTTTATACTAAATAGTAAACGTACAAAAATTTAACAAACTGTACCGGATAGTATTTTTTAACTTAAAAGATAAATATTTATCGTATTGCCTTAAAAAATAAATACTAAACAAATTGTCTTCAACAACAAGTCCTTCAGCCGGGTTTGTATCAATATATCAGAAATATTTTTAAGCTAACCGCTACACGTTGGGTTGAAATGGTTCGAAAGTGACGGTTAATTGAATTTTTAAAATTCAGTTTTTGTATTAATATTTGGTATCGAAACAAAATAAAATTCTACACCACTTTGTAAACTTTCAAGCATTTATCTTGTCAGCTGACTCCGTAGTGACGTGTCAAATACAAAGTTTTTTGAAATTTTTTTAAAAAGCGAAAAAAGTAAAATTGCATTAAACGAGTCCGTAATTTCCAAATTAAACGTTAACAAAGTGTTATTTTCAGAAAATAACCTTCAAGTTCAGGTATTAAAGTGTATAAAACTGATGTAGTGTTTTTGAAAATATCTGTGAAAATATTTTTGACGTTTTTTTAAAAAAGGTCCCAAATTGGCCTATTTTTGATGTTTCGTGAACCATAACTTCTAAGTTAGTTAAGGTTGGGTTTGAGTCTTATATTTTCTAAAAGTATAAAGTCTTAGCTTGATACAACAAAAAAGAAAATTTGCAGTTTTGTTGCTCCATTTTTTGCTATTAACATTTTTCTGTTTGAAGTCGTGTTTTTTCAAAGTCCTGTATTTAAAAAACTAACGTTCGTTCAATGCTTACTATTGTTGTTAAATTTGTCGGAGATAGGTGCGTGAACATGTTTCAGTCATCTTTTTTCATGAGAGTGTTAAAATAGTTTTGTACTACAATACATACATTTTTAATTCATTGTCCCGAAATCATAAAATATGCCCTTTTACCGATTGGAGAACTTTCAGAAGAAGTTCAGGAAGCCAGAAATAAGGATTTTCAAAATTATGGGGAACACTTTGCTCGCAAATGCAGCCGAGAAAAGTCGAATGAAGATATTTAAAATAGATTTTTTCTCAGTTTAGATCCATTCATATTTAGTATTAATAAACAAAATCAGCGGAAAGAAAAGCGACAATTATCAAATTCCGAACTACAACTTTTGCTATCGCCTATTATTTCTCAAGAAATAAATGAAAGTGAGAGTAATGATAGCGAAGATTAGGATGATGAAGGTGAGAATGAACATAATATGGTTTCTTTTTAAGTGTATGACAATTATTGATAAACAAAAAAAATTATAAAAATTATAAAACCCAAATTCAGACTGTAAATTAAACTTCTATTCATAATAATGAAAAATATATATTAAGTTTTTTATTTTTTAGAAAGAAGACAATATAAGCGTTTGTTTGCTTCTAATGTTTTAAACAAATCATTTTACATTTTAGAATTACGGCGAAAATTTTGAAACAAACTATAACTTTCCGAAAAATAAATTTTTTTTCCGTGTATCTTTTTTGCAGAATATGCCTTTTTATGCATATTTAACGATTTAAAAAAACAATAGGTGTGTTCATTTACAGAAAATTATCAATAATTTTCGATAATTATTACTAGTAAGTGTTCACGTACACAAAAAATTAGCAGCTAGAGAGCCAAAAAAGAGCGTAATATGTTTAGAAACAAAAATGTTTCTGATAATTTCTGCTAGTAAAAATTTTACTATCAGAAATTATTCAAACAGTCTTTCTGTCATTATGCTATGAAAAAAAATTTTAGTTTTAAAATTTTATAAGTTTACAATAACAAAATACAAGTTTTGCAAGTTTTGACTGTGAAAGTGTTCATTTACTTTTAAATATTTTGGAGAACAATTTTGAGAATATTTCTTTTTACTCTCTCTTTGCTAGTAATTACTGGAAAGTTATTGAACACAACTAATTTTAAAAAAATTAAAATTTCGGCTCCCATGAATTATTCGCCAATTTCGGTGTCATTGAACCCACTGTGTGCTATCTCAAATCAATAAAATCGGTAGCAAAAGAAAACTTAAGATAATAAAATTTTGTCCAACAAAAAAATGCATATATAACTATAAAATAAATTACTATGATCACTGCTTTAACAAACCTTGGCACTGACATTTTTTGGTTAAAAGTAAGTAAAGTAGAAACCTTCTTAAAGCATACATATAATGAAATTTTGCAGTATTCTTTATTTCGAACACTGTAGCAGCTATGGTCTTAAAACCCACTACAAGGTAACTATAATAAGATTTGGACTATGGTAAAGTGAACCATTTCTTTTTCAAGTTTTCTTGAGTCGTCAAGCAATGTTCCGTAGAGCACGGTATCGCTTGTTTGAATATTACAATATAGTATGTAAAATTTTTTTTATGTTTTAAGTTTATAATATGACAGGCTTGTATGTAAAAATGCCCAAATTAAAGTATTGATCCAGTGGTTGCAGAGTACCTTACAAGCAGCACTGTTTCATATTTGTATGTCACAAATCATAAAAGCGTTCAACATCAAAGTTGTAAAAAGCACAGAAAGTTTGAGCACAGAATTTCAATATATTTATGCTTAAGTTTGCAATAAAAAAGTTCAAAATCCAACAAAGAAATATTGATAAAACGAGAGCCACCTTAAAAATCAAATCGACATAGCGATGCCCATTTGTCTCTTCCACAATCCGGCTGGTTGGATGCCGAAGTCAGCATTGTAATGATACTAGAAAACAATTTAAAACAAATATGAGCGTTTTGCATTTAAATCGTTGTCAAACACGGTATAAGTATTCCTCAATCAAATACAAAACTTTTTAATTAGAATGAGCTTTCGTTTACTTAATTCCTAAGTTTAGAAATAAATGTTGGTTTTTGTAATCTTAAAAAAAATTATTTTTAGCACAACAACTTTCTTATGAATATTTAAAAAAAAATAATTTGGACGGATCATTACCACAAAAAATGGTTCGCTCGAGTGCCCAAAAAGCTAGCAAAGCAACCCATGCACAAGAATGTGCTGTATCTTTGTGTTAATGGTGGCTTGAATAATTGGTTCTAATATTTTAACAGTTTCCAGTTCAAATGCCTGCACCACATACGTGGGAGGGATAAAGTGCACTTGTCTAGGACCCACATTCCAGTATACCGATCGATACAGAATCACATCCTGAGTCGATTTAAACAAATCCCTCCGTCCATCCGGCTGGGTGTCCATGTATTCTTTTGATCCAAGTAAAGGCCGCAATTTTAAAGATTCTTTTATGAAACTTGTCACAGGCTACTTTTTTGCTACTGGCACGTAGCCTATTGTTTGTGGTAATGATTGGTCCATTTTGTAAATACAAATGTCCTCCCGGAATATGCATTTGGACCGTAACTGACTTAAGTATTACCCTTTCTTCAAAAATTTGATACCTGCCTCTTACTTTATGATACCATCTGATGTACTAAATACAAATGTTATTGGTCCATATTTTGATAAGGCCCCCATATAAATATTCCCCTGGAAAAAGCATTTAAAGCTATAACTGGCTCTAATATTACTTCGCCTTCTCAAAATTTTTGTTGTGTACTGAATACAAATATTATCGGTATATATTTTTACACAGCCACCATAAAAAGTTATAGCTATGCCGACTATAACATTCTATTTTGTTTGGGTATAAGCTAGTGACTTAAAACATTTTTATATAAATTAGTCTCGAGGCATTAAATTGTTCTTACTAGGGGTTCAGTAAGCAGAACAACTTCTTTAAATGTGGCTGGCCTCGTGTTGTCGCGTTAGTAAATTAACTATTTTTGGAAAACAAAAAAGTTCAGTCAACACTGTTTGTTAGTGCTTGCCCTTTGCCGATGATGCCGCTAGCGTGGTAGTCGCATCGAATAGACAATTTTATTGTGTTCAAGTACGGAAATTTCTTTCTGAGATGAGCTTAATCACTTAACAGATTTCTTTTTGCGAAATGCTGTTTTAACAGTTTTACAGTTTTGTCGTCAAACGGTTTATGTCGACTTGACGACAAACTTCACTAAACAAAGCTTTCAACACAACTTGATATTTTCACCTACAAAACTATTATTATCATTATTTATATCCTTATGCAACTAAAAGATATCTTTGGTAAATTATGGACTGATTTAAATAATTTTTTGTGTAACAATAAGTTGTATAAAGCCTAGAACCCTTATAAAATTTTGTCACGATAAAGTTAAATTTATTTATAGCTGAAGCTTATTCCGTATTGTAGTCAATAGTTAAGTTGTCTAAAAGTGAGTCTCAGATAATAATTGCATAAAAATATGAGGTATTTTAGTATTTAGTGCTGTTATCATGTGTTTTGAATTTGAAAATATGAATTATGGCAACTTAAAAAATTGGATTCTAAAGACAAAGGAACAAAAACACCTTTTCAAACAAAATAACACTTATCAAACTTTAAAAATGATTTTTTTAAAAATTTCTACAACAATCTTCAAACTTTTACGAATATTTTTCCACTTTTACATAACATAAGAGCACAAGGATAAACATGCATATGTATTAGTTAGTGTAAACAAATGAATATGTAAAATGAATAAATGCTTTAAGGGAACAAAAATAATAAATTATTATAAAAAATAAAATCACATGTATAACAAGGAAAAAAATATATTTTCAATGGGAATTTTGAAATATATTTCACTTGTGGCACTAATGTTTTTCTTTGTCCCCGTATGTGCCAGCATGAAGACATGTGCTTGGAGTGCATAGCACTGTGCACATACATACATGCAATTCATTTTCAACTACAACATTTACTATCTTAGATTTTTACTAGCATTTTAGTTTCATATCAAAGATTGTTCTTTTTTTTCAAGTTTTTTTTTTGTTTGTGTTGTTTTTCTGCTTATCTTGCTTGCATTTTTCATGTATTTTAAGCATCAAGTGTCAACAAAGACGACAAAGACTAACGACTTATGAATTAGTTTAATCGCTATTTGTGTTTGTGGGGATATATGTATGTACATATGTGTGTTTGTGCAATTTTTTATGCTTTAGGGATTTGTTTAACAAAAAGCATACATACATATGTATGTAAGTATATTTGTGTGTGTAAAAGTTGCTTAAAGACATTGCTTAACCTTGGATTTTTTTTAAAGATATTTAAAATGTTTTATCTTTGGTGCGATTTGAAAGAAAAAACGTGACTTATTGATTGAAACTTTCACATTGTATTAAAAATAAAAAAGAGATCTTATTTTGTGTAGTCTGTAGTGGAAAATAATATTTGAAGTTGTTAAGGACTATTTTAATAAATAAATGTAATACACATACATTTATAACTAAATAAGCAAATAAAAACATTTAAAATTTTCCATATTGCAAAATTAAAGTATGAACATTAAAGGTTTTTTAAGGGTTTAAGTTTTGTAAAGTTGGCCGTTAGGTAATCAACGAACATTTTAAACACAAATAAATTACTCTATCTTTTGGATTATGATGGTTTGTTCTAGCGTGTAAGTCTAAAATCAAACATAAGTAGTCAAAAGTGTAACGTGCCCCCTGTAATGTGTAATGTAAGGTGCGCTTACTTAACCAGAAAACTTTTGCTTATTGTAAAGGCGAACAACGCCAAAAAGCTAATGGCTAAAGAGCCGCTGTTTTGAGAGTATAAATGAAAAACACAGCTAGAGTAAGCCGTTTAAAGTTTCAATTTAATCTCTGTTTTATTTTTAATTTTCATTTGCTTAAATACTTATTTGACAAAGTATTATAAATTCTATTTGAAACTGTTATACTGATTGATATATTACTGTAACTGGGTCACCAATTACTAATTGAAATTGTGATATTTATTGGCGCAAGTGTCATGTGTCTTTACCACTTTCCGTGTTTGGTATGTGTGTGTGTCTTATAAGTCAGTTATTCATTAGGTGGCATACATTGTTATGCATGTACACTACAAAAGCTAAGTGTTTTATAAAATGTAAATACAAAAGTAATACTACTCCTTGCAGATTTGAAGTTCAAAGCTGTAATAATTGAAAAAATATATATTTATTGCCACTGTTAACAAATGGAAATAAATCTGTTGCTTCTAAACAAGCCATTCACAATCAAGTCAAAAGAAGTGAAGTTAGGCTAAATTTTTTTGTTTGGATTCTTCGCTCCAAAAAGGAGTAGCCCCATAAGACTCTAAATTAGGGCACTCCGAGTTCATGCAAATTTCAGGCAGATTGGGGAAATCTTCCAACCAAGGGCTAATTTGGTTTTGTTATAAGCAAAAACGTGAACAAGGGTGCGTTTAAAAAAATTAAAATTTTAGTTTTCATGTCGAATATTTCCTTAGATTTAAGAGATACTTAGCCCATGCACATCACAAAGTTTCTTTCAGCCCTTGGTTATACGAAACCCAGTGTGATATTATTTTTTTTTACTTAAATCAATAATACAATTTTCTCTCTCTGCAAAATATCCATTAACCTAAGATTCCCCATTTTGGGGACTTTTGGGAATGGCCTCATTTGAATCGACATTTCAATGTCTAGCAAAAGATATTTTGTTGTTTAATCGGGCTTCTTTTTATATAATTATTATAAGAAAAAATTTGTTGTAGTTTAAGTAACCGATTAGATTTAAAACGGGTGGCCAATTGGTTGGTTGATCCTGCATCCTAGTAACGCATTAGCAAATGTTTAATATTGCCTCAGACATTTTTTTCATATATTTATTATTGAATCTTTGCTAATGTGAACTAACAATAAGTATTCAAATCGTATAACTAAGTAATATTATATTAGTCCAGTCAGTACCAAACCAAAATCTAAGTTCTCATAAAGCTTATAAAAACAGAAATTAAGTTGTTCAGGTTAAACCACCTAATTTAATTGGAAAGAGACTTTTCAGCGAAACAGGCAACAACAAGTTCAGTTATAGGTTCGCATCACTATTCCTAAATCTACGAGAGTTACCACTTCCTAGGACCACAAATTTTTTTTGAAATGTAGACATACTACTAAAAATTTTTTGTAGCGAACTCACTATTCCACTTATATGGGGAAGTCTACCACAACCAACCTCTTTTTTTAATGAAGACACCTTAGTAAAATTACATTTCGCCAAGTTGATCGCTCTTACGGCTTAAAAAATATTGCGTATTGAAAAATTCCATTAAATTTATGCATTTAAAAGGATACTACGCTACCCTTGCTACTGCCATAAGAAAAAACTCCGAAAATTGTCTTGCTTTTTCAAAATCTTTTACCAAACTTTGTGGTCACATTGATCATAGTTACCATGATATGAAATAGTTTATGTCTTGAAAAATTGATTACATAAATTTTTTGCTTATTTCTCGGTCGCTACTCAACTGGTTTTTAATATTTTTAATAAGTATTATGGCAAAGAGTTTTCTGGAAAATTTACCACCAAACTTTGCACCGGAAGCTTTGTTTTAACAGACAAACAGACAGACAGATGGATATATATGTATATATTCGATCTATCAAGTCGAAATTTATGTTGTAAAAACTACAAACGGAATGACAGACTGGTTAATCATCTCTATCTATCTATCTATCTATCTATCTATTCGCTACCCTAATCATAGTAAAATTACCAAAATATGTAAGCAAGAGCATTTATATATTTTTTATTTTACTATTTGCCCCACATAAGTTGCAACAAATTATATGTTTGCCCTACTACTTAATTAACATATAAAAATTGGACATATTCAGAAAGCTTTAGTTAGCAAAAATTTTTTTACAAACTTCTAAAATGTACCAAAATATAATTCTAGTCCTTTAGTACCCCTTAGCACCAAATTTTAAAAAAATGTACCCAAAACATATTAACATATTTTGGTAACCTGACGAATGCAATTTAAATTATGTTTCTGTCTTCATTGGTTTTAAAGTTACAAAGAGTACCAAAACATAATTTTAACCCTTTTTGCCCCTTAGGGCCCAAAAACGTACTCATATTTTTAGGCCTTTCGCACCCAATTTGAATAATGTTCCTATCTTTATTGGTTAAAAAGTTACAAAAAACGCCTAAAAAATCAAAATATGTTTTTAACCCTTTTTCCCCTTTGGGTCCAAATTTGAAAAAAGTACGAAAGCGTAATCATATTTTTAAGACCTATCGAAAGCATTTTAAATAATGTTTCTATCTTTATTGGCTATAAAGTAACAAAAAGACCCAAAAAGTGCCAAAATATAATTTAAACCCATTTCCCCCCTTTCGGTCTAAAATTAAAAAAAAAACACTAAATTTCTGTCTGTTTATATCTTAAGAAAAACGCAAAACTTTTTAAATTTTTTTCTATCTTATATTCTTCAGAAGATAGTGTAACCAACTATTTTCCCCTTTTTATCCCTTTACAGGCCGAGTTTTTAAAAATTTATCTGTATTTAAACAAACATGGTAAGCTTAACACGTGTTATAAATTTCATGTATAAAGTAGTCTGCTGTTCCCTCCAGACTTACTTCAATTCCCTGTAAAAATTTCAAAAAAATTGATCCACTGGTGTTGCCAGCTATAAAATACAAACATACATACATACAACCCTTCTTTATTTAATAGGTGTGAAGGCTATAAGAATATAAGCCCACATTTAACATATTTCTAAAAGGCGTAAGCATGGTTCTTGTGCAAACGCCTAATGGAGAAGGTGTGTGTATGTGTGCACATGGAAATAAAGGAGCCCATAGTAAAATAGTATCTGTTCATTTCAAAATTTAGATTAAAAACCGTTTGATAAGAAATAAAAAAAATCAGTTATGTATATCCAAAGATCCTTATTCTTAATGGATTTGTGTTAAAATATCCCGATAAACGGTAAGTTAAAAGTAATAGTTGGAGGCATATAGTCATAAGCATTTGCAAAACTTTATATTTTTTTATGGAATTTTTAGCCCAACATGAGAGAGAACATTTATATAGGCGATATGTGAAAAAAATGATCCAATCACCAGTCATTTTCATGCCAACAAACTTATCTGTTTCAAAGTCCTGGCTATCACATATAAAATTTAAGGCTCTAGGCAGTTATAATAACTAAATACCTTTTTAGATGTCGCTGAAAGAATCAATTTTTTAGTTGCAGAAGTCCTCGAGTCTGTCCTTAATTTAAATTTTCTTTCTTTGATCGTGTCAAATAGTGGGTTACAAAAGCAATCTCAGTTGCTTTGTGATTCTTACTGATAAATTCATAAGTTTTTTTAGAAACATAAAAAAATATACAAAAGGATTTTTTTGTTGAAGCCTGTCGCTTTTAAACCAGTTTTCCATTTAGAATTATTTTCCTAATTTTTGAGCAGTAAATGTTAAGGATTTAATCGGTCAAGTTCCACTATGTTATACGCTACACCATAATTAATTTGAAGAAATATTCAGTCAAAATATAGTTTGGGTTCTCGCATGCACTTGGCATTATTTGGGATTAAAACTATTTCCTGATTAAAAATTCTTGGAAGGAAGGGTCAAAAATAGATCAATCTCTACAAAACCTGTTAAAATTATTTTTGTTTAAAAAAGAGTAACTGATGTGTTGAGTGCAATTCTAGGTAAAAGTGCAAGATGTTGTGATAAGTTATGGGTTATTCGCAATTAATTTATTAATTTCAGTTAAACCATTGTTGGCATAAGTATGAAGTAACAATTAAGGCATATATTTTTGAAAAAGCTTGTTCTGGGAGGAGGATTTTTTTTAAAATTTACAACTTCATATCGAGCCTTTGGTGCAATACCGTAGTAACTCAAAATTTGAATTTTTTGAGCTGGGTATGCAGAAATTATCTTTGGGGAAATATCTATCTAAAGAAAAAAAGATTATGATTCCACCTCTAACTGTTCAGATTCTACAGCTAAAAATGTCTTTATTGCCTCTAGGTATTTCCAACAATATTTATTTGCAATAATGAAATATTTCCTTTATGACAAGAAATTTACTAACAGAAAGCAATTTACGAAAAAAGTATAAAGCAATATCATTTTTTGCTCCGTTTTAGGCACAGAAACACAACTGCATCATTTGATTTCTTTTTTACTTGTTCGTATTATTTCATATTACAACTTTGTTAGAAAAAAAATAGTTAAAAGTTTATTTGCTATAACGATATATTTCGAATAAATTTTTAAGTTTGTCATAGGTTTTGTGACAATAACGATACATCATTGATAGGTTGATACAAAGTACTTAAATATAAATAAATATTTCATATTTTAAATATTTTTTGGCCTTTTTATACCCTTCACATAGTGATAGGGTATATATCACTTTGTCATTCCGTTTGTAATTTCTTTATTACTCATTTGCGACCCCATAAAGTATATATATTCTGGATCCTTATAGATAGGGAAGCCGATTTAGCGATGTCCGTCTGTCCGTCTGTCCGTCTGTCCGTCTGTTGAAATCAAGTTTCCGGAGGCAAATAAAAAGATACAGACCAGTTAATGGTGTCAAACTATTAGAAATATCCTGGAGACAATCGCTATTTAAAATCAGCAAAATCGGTTCACTATTGACCGAGATATAAGCGAAAACCCAGAGTAACCCATTTTTTTTAGGACAAAATCCGTGCATATATCCCTATATATCTCAGTAAGTATAGTCACTCTTGCCACAAAACTTGGCACGGATACTCCCAAAGAAGGAACCTAAATAATGGAAAAAGTTTTTTCGGATTGGACCAGGGGAAGAGGTAGTTTTCCTACAATTGCAGAAATTTGGGGAAATATTTTATGCGCTATATCTCGTAAACTATAACAGCTATCAACTTAAAATGTTCTACAAAAAATAATTATACGCAAGGACCTACACTTTAAAGAAAAAATTTTTTGAGTGGGGGCAAAAATAGGGGTAGCTCCCATACAAATCAACAATTATTATAAAATATTCGATACGCTATATCTCGGAAACTATAACAGATATCGAAATAAAATGTTCTACAAAAAGTAATTAGGCGAGAATGCCTACGCTTCAGAGAAAAATTTTTTTGAGTGGGGGCAAAAAAAGGGGTAGCTCCCATACAAATCAACAATTATTATAAAATATTCGGTACGCTATATCTCGGAAACTATAACAGATATCGAAATAAAATGTTCTACAAAAAGTAATTGGGCAAGAATATCTACGCTTTAAAGAAAAAATTTTTTGAGTGGGGGCAAAAATAGGGGTAGCTCCCATACAAATTAACAATTTTTATGAAATATTCGATACGCTATATCTCGGAAACTATAACAGATATCTACATCAAATGTTCTACAAAAAGTAATTGGAACACAAGGCCTACGCTTTAAAGAAAAAAATGTTCGGATGGGGGGTGAAGAAGGGGTAGCTCCCATACAAATTAACAATTTTTATAAAATTTTCGATACGCTACTTCTGGAAAACTATTACAGCTATCGACTTCGAATATTCTACAAAAAGTAATAATCAAATAATTTATACATTTTGGAAAAAAAAGTTGGAGAAGAGCAGCGGGACTAGAACATTTAATAAGTTTTATTAACCTTTAAATATGGATAATGTCGAAAACTTTTAAAACTTTCGACCTCAAATCTTCTTCATCTATTTCTATTATTCATACGAACGTTAAAATTTTGTTATTTTTCCAATGGGCTTTAAAACTCGCACAAGGTTTTTTATTATATTATTTGCAGTACAAAATTACTCTGCTGGGTATATTTAAAGACCAATGTGAAGGGTATATAAGATTCGGCACAGCCGAATATAGTGCTCTTATTTGTTTTATTTAAAAACATTCCTTTTTATTTAAAAACTTGTAAAAAAATAACTTTAGTAAACGAAAATACTATCAAAAAGATGGTTCAAAACTTCAAATGCATTTTTCTCAGTTCACGATTTTTTGAATTACTACGGTATTGCACCAAAGGCTCGATATATATAATGCGATCAGACTCGAAAAGCACTTTTAAGTATAATCAAAAGTGAATTTAAATTGATTATTTTAGGCGTATTCCAAATTTGTACAAACGTAGCTAAGTACAAAAATTTGTTTTAATTAAGTTGAAAATTTGTGCGTGTGTTTTCGTCCTTGTATTTTTCTCTACGTAATTTTCCTTAAAACTGTAGAATTTAACTCGACTTAATGCTGCGTTTAGCAGTGGTTGCAATAGAAAACAAATAATTAAAATTGCATAGAAAAATGAAACACAATTTGCAACATATTTATGATTTCTAATGCTCTTTGAGGTCAAATGCAAAAAGAAAAGAAAAATCAACTAAAATGATAGAATATGCAAATATGTCGCCCGGCTAGACTAAAATAAGCAGTGATACAAAAAGTGCCACATGGTTTTACAATTTATTCTTAAAAATAGAATTCTACCACTGAATTGCTTTTGCAGCACAGTTGAGAATACTATAACATAAAACAGATGATGCACTTAATGATAGTAATGGTTTGCCGTTTTGCAGGAAGAAAGGGCAAGAGGCAAGAACTAAACACGAAAGAATACAGCAAAAATATTAAGGAAGCACTTATACGGCCAGGAATTTACTTTTTCTAAATGTGGTTATTTAGGGTTCTGTTTTTCTACTTATAGGTGTACTTGTGCTCAAAAAATTAAACGAAGTGCATGAGACAAAACTACATGGGATTTAAAATTGCCTCTAATGAAGTGCATGAAATATTCATTAGAGCAAAAAGGTAATAAAAAATGTCTGTAGTTTTCCAATTACACATTTACTAATACAGTAGAACATTGTATTTATTGGAGTTTCCAAATTGTGCGCTGCAAATATATTTTGCATACACAGAGTACAGTTTTAGGACTGGTCGTTATCTCATTTATAATGTTAGTATGTATGCACATATGTATGTATGTACTTCCTTCAACCACAATTTTAAATGTGTGTGTCATCATGTGAAAATGCACAAATGCATGCTGTTTGTATGAATTTAAAAAATTTACAAACGTCTTCATTCAAAAGTATGGAATGCGAACAAGAATTTTCCATTTTTAACAAGTGTCAACAATGACTCATTTTAGTTACCCTTAAAACCAGCAGCAGCTGCAAAAACCAAGAAGCAATTTTTAATGTGGTCGCCTTTGACGCGGGAGATCTTAGCTACAGGTAAGCTTTTGCAAAAGCACATTTCTGTTTTTAGAAAAATACTTTACGTTATTTAATGCCAAGAATTAAGTAAAGTTCACTTAATTAAAAATTTTTATCATAATAATCTTTTGTATTATTTTGAGATTAAAAATATTTCTGGAAAGGATTAAGACTTTAAGCAATAAGCCTAACTGAACTTCTAACCGCAAAGGATATTTTTGTTCAGATTAGAAATTTGGCGTAAAACGAAAATTTTTAAAACGTTAAATGAGGAAAAAGAAAACTAGAGGCAAAAGGGATAACTTTCTTGTAGGTTTTATTTTTTTTGGCGATCCTTTTAGGTGTGTTTAAAGTTTAGTTAAATTCTTCTAAAATAAAAGGATTAAAATTTAGCTTTTACTTTTTTTTTTGCTTTTTTTATTTATAAGATTTTGTTTCGACACTATTAAACTTTCGCTTTATTGAAAGAAAGGTAGGGCCCAATATTTGTATTCTATAGCACCCCTATTAAATCCTATTTTGCTAATAATAAGAAGTGGGAAACACAGTTTTATGTATAAAGTAAAAGCTACGTGGGTACATTTTACTCTTCCTGTAATGATGCCCATTTTTTTATATGGATAATATGATGTTGTATTTGGTTCGAAGCTTCATTAGGATCTGTTTAAGTGCTAAAAAGCAATACTTAAGCAAATATTGAAGTGTGGGTTTGACTGTTTGTTGGCATGTCTGCCACGTAATGAAAGTGAATACAAAACTCGGTACAAAGACCCGGGCTCAAACACCTCCAGCCAATTGTATTTAATCGGAATTTATACAAATTATTATTAAATTAATGTGCAGGCGAATATATAGACATCGTTTAATCAATGCTGGAAGTGGTTATATATTTTTTTGATTTCTATTCTATTAAGAAAAAAAAATTTTTAACATTTAAAGAATATTAATATAATTTTTTCTTTTCTTTTATTTTACCGCGCCACCTTAAAAAACATATTTAGGGGCAAAACACCAAAAAAAAAACTTTTGCTTAAAATAGTGGTCACGCTTTTTTAGGCAAATATTTGATGCAGCCACAGTCTCAGTGAAAAGCCAGTCTTTAGTTTAACGCATTAGAGCTATACCATGTTAAATATTTAAAGATTAACCGCTAGTTAGCTTTAAACGAAAAAAACCCCAATGAGAAACACATAATGCTTATCAAGATTCTACTGTATGATTTTTGCTGTAAGTAATAAACACGTGCATAAATAGAGCAATATGTATTGCAAAAACGGATATACCTTGCACATACTTGTTATTTTTGGTATAAGTGTGTGAATAAGTGTAACTGATATTGTATGGATAAGAAAAATAACAAAAGTACCTTTAGTAAACCATCATTATTTGTATGTATTTGTTTCAGCGAAACAAAGAAAAACAAATTTGTTACTCTTACTCTAGTTTTACCAAAGCACACCACATTTAGTTAGAGAAAATACCAATACCAACTTATAACATAAACACGAATCTACTTATCAATACGCACTAAAAGCTGAGAAAACACACAAACTGGTGTAAACAGATATATCTATGCACGTGTTCAGTAAGTAAAAGCTTTTTATTTCGTGAAAAATATTTGTCCACGTCCAAGTTTATACAGTTTTTGCTTGAATATAAACAATTGCACAAAACAAATTAAATCAGTTAAAATAAGTTTTTACTTGGTATTAAAATTTAATAAAGGAAACCTAAAAAATTATATATTTAGTTTAACACACACATGAAATCATCAAAAATTTTATGTAAATATTTATGAATATGGAATTAAATATTTACTCAAATAATTGACTAAACGTCATAACGATTTGTATCGTTTTTATTTTATTTACTCTATTTATAATTTAACGTTCATTTTGTTATGTTGCAAATTAAAAAATTATAATAAAATAAATAGATGAGCAGAATGTTAACCATAAAAAACTTTAGTTTCATGGTTTTAAATATTTTAAAACACATACTGATTCTTTTGTTATTATTATTTCCCTCTGTTTTTGTTTCTCAGTACAATACCAATAAACAATTAGTGTCAATTAATGGCTAAAAATGGGGAAAAGCAAATAAGCAATGTGCTATGAATATGCAGAAAAAACAGATTCATTACCATAACCGAACTTGTTGCCAACCGAATTCATGCGGTTCCAACTATAATCTTTGAATTTGTCTCGTCAAAACGTACAATAATTCATCAATTCGTTCCAGGTAATAAAAATCCGGTATTTTTATACTGGGTTTGACGTTTGTCTAGGCATGAATTTGTCTCGTCAAGACGTAGAATAACGCTGGGGATAGACGTGCATTTCTTTTTCCGCCCATTAGCAATAACGTCACCATAAAAAATATTTGTGTTCAAGCATGTGTTAACCTCACATAAATATACAAACTTACTTTCATTAAAAGAGGTTGCTGACTGCAAACACACATAAAAAATGGACGATATATGTATACTGTGTCTAACTTTTCGTTTAATTAAATATATGGGGGATTTCATGTCAAGTGACCCAACTTTTAAAACCGATGTCTTTCGATTGGAAAGAAATTTGGACCAAAGTAAGTTGTTGCAGAGAGTAGCTTAGACACAATTTTTTTAAACGATCGGTAACGAACTATCTGAGCTAGAGGGGTTCAAAATTTGACGTTTTCGGCAAATAGATGTTTTTTTCTCATACATATAGTTTATTACCTTTTGCTTTTAACAAAATTCGTCCCAAATACTTTCAATAGCTTTTTTTCAATCTTCCAGAAAAAAATTTTTGTAAAATTAAAAAAAATTTTTTTTTATTTTTTTTTTAACAAATAATTAGAAAAAAATTTTTTTTTTCCAAATATGCCCATGTTTTTTTTTTGCTCAAAAGAAAGCTTAGGTCTTTTCTTTAAAGAGCTTGAAGGTCGCTCAGTGGGATGCGAGTGGGATATCTATAAAAAATAATGTTTTGTAACTCAAGGCAGAGGTTTTCCAATTTTCTCGTATATTCTACTTAAATTTTTTTGCTATTTATGTAAAATTATCTCTTAAGCAAAAAAAAAAAAATATTTTATGCTAAGAAACAAAAAAATAAACCTTTAGTTTGTTTTTCTATCAACATTGTTAGTATTTTCCCCTTTTTTTTCTTGTTTTTATAATTTTCTTTACTCTTTAACATCAACAAAATTTATTTCCAAACTTATTTGTAAGCACTATAGTTTGCGGCTTACATGGTAATTTTATTGCATAAGCAACAATTTTGGCAATAGCAAGCATAAAAATTTCCAAACTTCTGTCTCGTGTAGACTATAAGTAATGATTTAAATGCAAAATAACTATGTAAACTATGCAATTTCAGCTTTGCTGAAAAAAATTTGCCATTAAAACCGAATGAAATAAAACTGTTAATCAGTAAGTAAGTATATTAACCAAAATTTTGTATTCTCTATTGATATTATTTTATAGGAATATATTTTTTACAGAACCGTTTAATATTCAGCGCTGAAGTTAAGCTTTAGAAATTATATATGATTGTGATAGAGGATATTTAAGAAACCAACTTTGTAAATACACAATCTAGCTAGGAAAACTTATACTAGTATTATGAGAAATATATTTCGATTGCAATTACGGTTTATTAACAATTTATTAACAATTTGCTCTTGCGTTAGTATGTTGTTGCTAATTGTTGTACTTTAATAGTTTTCACCGTTTTTAAACAAATTTTTTTTCTGCGTGTAATAAAACAAATTATGCATGGTAAATATATTAAACTGTTCTGGAAAAAAACACTATTCCTGAAAGGATAAAAATATTAATTATTAAATTATAAAACTAATTTTAATATTATTAAACTAAAATAAATATTATTAAACTAAGAACGGGATTTAAGAAATTTAAAAGATTTTATGCTCGTATTATATGCATATGTATAGATTTATACATATATTTTTTTCATACTGCATTTTTAAAATATAATTTTAATCATTTTATTTAGTCAAGATTGCCAAACCACCTTTTATGGTTTTGCTACTCTTTTAACAAAAAAACTTTGTTTGCAAGAGCGGGGGTTCCCTTCTTGCAATCATTACAGTTTTTGAATTTAGTACTTGTATGGCAGGGACTTATTATTAAATTTTTGAAATTGAAAAAAAAAATTAATTAAATATTTTTTGATGTTTTTTATTTAAATTTTTTTTTGTAGAAAACATTAAAAATCAAAAAAATTGTAATCACATTTGATTTCTTATAAAACCTTAAATTAACAATTATTTCTGCTAAAAAAAATAAAATTTAAAACAAATAATTATTTTAAGTCCTTGTAAAAAAAACATACAAAATTATTTTTTCTTGACAAAAAAAAATATAAAATAAAAAAAATCTTTACATTAATATAATTTTCAAAAATTGCTCCTTTATGTAGTATTAAAAACACTTAACATGCATAAAAAAGTTATGGTTAATTAATTTGTAATCTATTAATTTGTTATTGGTGTCAATGATAACAATGTAATTAATTACCGTGAATAGAATACAAATGTGACAACATGTGTTAATTTAAATACATTATATTATTGAAGCGCATATTTCTACGAATTAAGTTAAATCAAAACAGAATGCTATAATCGGCATATCTGAAAACTGAAAGCCATCTTTTAGTTTTTAGCTATTTGTAAATTTATTTAAATTTTTTATAATTTAGATAAAAAAAAAGCAAACATTGTACTAGTCACAGTAGTATTTCGCCTTACATTTTACAATTAGTTATTTAAACTTTTTTATGCCTAGTATTGATTTCTATTTCTTGGCATAAAGCACAGTTTTTGAAATTTCAGTAATGAGTTTAAAGTCGAGCAAATAGAAATTAATAGTTGTGCGCTTAAAAGCTCTTTATATTTATTTTTCGGGGACCCTATGTGTGTATATTTTGTTTGTTTACAATTCCACCACAAATACAGTTAGGCTTCATGGCCCTTTTTTAGGGGGTTCATGCGTTTTTAAAAAAGATAGCCCTTTATGGTTAATAGCCATTTGTTATGTAGGCTTAGACTTAAAAACTATCTAAAACCAAACTCAAAGCATATTACGCTAGAGCAACTAAAAATGTTTTTTTCAGTATAAATGCTTAATTTTTTATTTTATTTACAAATTAATATATTTATTATTAGTTTTTTAGAACAAATATTTTAGGCTGAATGTGGTTGAGGCAAAAATCTGACTCTAACCACATAACATATGCGCAAAAGTAATAGTTTTAGACCCACCCTCAGTTGTACCCACCGATCCATATCAAGTTTTTGGTCGATTAAAGAATAAAACACCGTGTATTTGTCTGGCTCGGTGTCAATATATTAAAATAAGATTGCATATTTGAAGACATTTTGATGAAATCAGCCTATGATAATTGGCTTACTTTTTAAAAATGCTCATTTATAAATTATCTTCTGGAATAAGCATTTTCGAATTTTACTGCCTTGGATTTTTCAAAAATTTTTTAAACATAAAATTATGTGGTATAATGTTAAATTGAATTTTGTTAAAAATATATTTACAAAATAAGAGTTCTTAGGCAACAACTACTTTTAGTTGTCCACACAGTATTCCATATGCTTTGGACATTATGTTACCAACTATCATGACCTCATTCTGATCAGTCTTTTTAATAACCCGTTAGCCACACATAAGCTCTGCTTTCAAAAAATTACTTCTAAGCGCAAAAATTGCGATTATATAATGCAATCGAGATTTCAAAGCGCATGCACAAATAGCTGTTTGAATAGAAATGTCCCATAATTTTTTTTATAAAAATAAGTCCACTAATAACCATGCCTCCAAGAGAAAGCGCTTTATTGAATCATTTTAACCCAAAAAAATTTCTTGTGCGAGTTGGTGGTACAATTAAAATTTTTTTTACATAGTTTTCATATAGAAAAAATATTTGCTGTCAAGTGGATGTCGGCTAATTTTAATAACAAGGTCTATATTCATTGCACATGCGTTCCATGCATTTTTTGCATTTCTTGCATATTTTGTTGAGATGTTAAGTAAAACGAACTATAATGTAGGGTATTATGGAATCTGAGATGCCCGACTTGAGCTTTTTTGTTATTTTTTTTAATTTTACGCACTGTCTGTAAATATAATACCCTTTGTATTTAACATTTAACAAATATTTGCAAATGCTTAAATGAAAACACACATGATAGTGTTAAATGGATTAAGCTTTGAATAAAGAAACACATACAGACATACATGCATACACGCAACCAAAACAAAGTTGTTCGAATATGAATAACACGCGTTATGTAATAGTAATGTGTTTAATTTTAAAACTAGTAAACATTTGTATTTTAATAAATGATTGAAGATAAAACGAAAGTATTTAATACTCAATATATTCTAGTGCGCCTGTTTGTTTTTAAATACACAAACACACATAAACACACATATATGTTTATATGATATGTTTGTTTAGCTCATGATATATCATTCTATTACCGTTCAATTTTGTTTTCTAAATAAATCTAATTAAAATGAAAATCCAATATCTTTGCCAATGCACTTTGCAAACATTATTATAAATTACTTGTACGGCCATATGAATTAATTAACAAAATTCCCTACACGGTGGCATAAGTAAAGATTAAAGTTTATGTATTTCTACAATACGCACAAAAGAAAGGAATGTTATTTGTTATTAATATATGCAGCAAATTTGTTAGGTTGATCAAATATAATCCTGTTGTTATTTCATGTCTTAGATTAACTTATGTAAGAAGCTGCATTGCGAAAATTTCTAAAACGAATTTTTTATTTTTTTAATTATCTTAACTGAAATAATTAGGAAACTAATAAAATTTCGTATCAGTTCAGTATTTCTTGAAAACTTAAAAAATTAATGAAAATTTTGGAAAGTTTATTTCTTAAATTGGTTAGTGCTAGCTGTATGTACAGCTTGCAATTTTTTTAGTATTTGAAAAGAAGTCATTATTTTTCAAGTTACGATAAAACTAGAATATTGCTCTAATTTTCGCTGGCCGTCACTTGATCATTTAACAGGTTTTGACTTTTTCAAGCAAACTGCTTATAGCAAACAGATTGAGTAATAAGAGGGCCAAAATATTTTGCTTTTGGTATTGTAGTGAAAATAACAACAATTTTTTATATACCTTTGCTTAAAAAATTCCTAAAATGTTTATCTATTATACTTGTTACTCGTAATAAACGAAAGTCAGTAATTATATTATTTGGGAGTAAGACAAGCCCACCACTATTTTCTATCACCGGTATGTCATCCCCATATGTATTTATTCGCTAGAAATGTATTTCCCAATAGAGATTATTTATGTACATCATTAGCAGCTACGTTCTTAATTAAGAGACCTGTGGCACTCCTTTAGTCAGCTTTACTAAAAAGAAATTTATCCAACTCCACATGTTTTGATTTTTGGCTTAAAAATGATTGTGTTATGTCACAATCTGTATAATTGAGCCTAAATTCACTTAAAAGCGTAATACGACATTGAACACAAAACTAATTGCTTTACTTGTTGAAGTGGTATAAAACAGAACCAAAAAATTAATCCACATTATGCGATAAATTTTTCTCAACCTCTAATAAAACACCTGTCGTGCTATGCGCTTTTTATAACATGATTTGCATGATTTTGTAAAATTTTTAAAGTTAAGGTAATCTTTGATTTGTTCTTTTATTCAAATTTCGATAAATTTTGAACTAAAAATTAAAATATGTAATGAATATCATTAAATCTAATTAAAAAGTGGGTATCTTGAGTTAATGAACTGAAATAACTTCTCCAATTCCACAGCAATTAGGGAGAACTGACAATATTTTTACCGAGCTTAACAAATATGTTCGTCTGAAAAATTTAAATGGTATCCTCTTTAAACCAATTTTATTAGACTTGAAAAAACCTCACGCTTATCTATATTCTGAAAAAGTAAAATTTTTATCATTTCAACTAACAACCAGATTTTTGAGGCATCGAACTGTTTAGAAATAATACATACAATTAAAATTGCTAGATATCTTAAGATCTATGGATAATCTAATTCGTTTTAAAAATTTAGCAAAAAAAATATTATTTCAGCTTCCTTGCACAGCAAAGAGAATAAATTAAATTGTTTTACGCCAAATTATGGCTAAAATACTGTCCGCTTAAATAAAAAATATAATTTTATAAAGATAATTTTTAAGTTATTTTAATGATGTGTTTTTTTGACCTTGTTGTAAAAAAAATACTCAAGCTTGAGGTCCAGTTCTTATTATAAAAATCAATTTATTTTCTGGGGCACTGGTCGTGCGACGTTCATAGCCGAATGACTTACGCCAAATCTCTTAACCCACAAACGAGCTAAATTTAGGTATTTGCCGAACACCGAAGTTTGAACAAAATTGTCGACGAGCATTTACCTAAAAATCATTACTCTTAAAATATGTCTCCAGAGCGAGCGCGAGTTACGTACATATGTAGATAATAAGAAATCTACAAACAAAGTCGACGAACTTGTAAATGCTGATACAGTTATAGACAAGTTCGACGACTTCTTAAATAAAATAGAACGGAACAAAAGAATGAAATTGTGAAATCAATTTGTAAACACTTTTAACATTTTTTCTGACATTTATTAATTTCAAAATAAATTTATTAATTTGTAAATTAAACATTTTTGCTGACACTTATTGATTTCACAATGACACAATATAACAATTTAAGGTAAATAATAAGAAATGGAATGAAAAAGAGTCAGTTCTGATTCTGGTGTCAATGTTTACGTTGTTTAAATAAAGTCCTTTTTTTTAAAAACATAATTTTGGTAAATTATTATTTGAGTCTCGCGATGCTCACTCGACCACTGCGACATCGTGACTGACAAATCCGAACAATCGATAATTCTAACGGTGCCACCCTCCTTCCGCACCGTTTATTACTTTTTAAAATAATCGTATTTCAAAATATAAATTGGCCACCAGACACCCAGTTTATTGAAAAAGCATTATTTTTCCTCGATTTATGAGGTTAAATGTGGTTTCAAGAGATTGGAATTATATGGTACCTTTAGTAAATTTAAGATTATTAATGGCTGGTAAAATTCTACCCAGCGTATTGTGTGAAAGATTGAAATAAAAAGTCGACGAGATAATTGGGTGATATCAATGCGGCTGTAGACATGACAAATCCACCATCGACCAAATATACACACTACCCTAAAACCTGGAAAAGACCCAAGAAAGACGGATCAGCCCATAACATTTATTTGTTGACTATAAGGCCGCTTTCGACAGCCCCAACGGTTCAAAGGCGTTTCAAATTATGTCCGAGTTTGGTTTCCCTGCAACTCTGCAAGATGACCTTAACTAGTAAGATAGGTAGGAATACTTCTAAGCCCTTCAGTATCAAACTAGGTTTCAGACAAGGAGACAGCATTTTGTGTGTTCTTTTTAACATCCTCTTAGAAAAGGATATTCGTGACGCAAATGTCAATAGAACTGGCACTTTATTTACAAAACATCACATGTTATGGGTACACTTTGAAAAACTGCATAGTAATAAAAAGAAGTATTAGGAAACTCTTTTAAGCTAAAAAATTATTTTTAAACACTTTTATCTACTTAATTTTAAACTTAAGACAAACAAAAGTAAAGCTCTCATTCATAAGCATTATACTATATAATATAAAGATTACATACATAAGCAAGGGACATTCAACAAGGTTAACTCGAGGCGAATTCAAAAAATTCGCCCTCTGCATTTCCTTTTTGTGTTTAAAGGTAGAATGTCAGAAAAATTAAAAATTCCATATAAAATTAATCAAGGCACATTCAACAAGGTAAACTCAAGGCGAATTCAAAAAATTCGCCCTCTGCATTTCCTTTTTGTGTTTGAACGGTAGAATGTCAGAAAAATTAAAAATTCCATATAAAATTAATTTTTAATTCGTATAAATGTCAAATTGATTTTAATCAGCTGGGCTCTTAATATTACCTGGTTGAATGTGCCTTGAAATTAATTTTTATTTCGTATAAATGTCAAATTGATTTTAATCAGCTGGGTTCTTAATAATACCTGGTTGAATGTGCCTTAGACAAATAATTTGGTTGATAAAACCATTTAAAACAAGTTTTTTTTGTTTGTGCGAAAAAGAAAGCATTTTTTTTTTTAAATCAAACAGTTAAATTTGATTTATTGTAAAATTATTTACATAATTAAGTTTGCTAACACTTAACATAATATATTTTTATAGACTTAAGTTCATGCATATAATGGCATTTACTCATTTGGATAAAATAATAAATAAATTTATCACGTTTTCCCAATTTTTGTTTTGATGACCCTAATCAAATTTCACCTGATGTCACATAACTTCTTGCTTAAAGGAAAAAATTCATTCAATCTCAACTCGTGATTTTTGTTTAAGTTCTTATGCCATATGTTGCATACCCTCCAACATACACAAATATTTTTTTAACAAAGGATAGACATTTTAAATAATAAGAGAACACACATAAGAATGTTTGGCCTTCAAAATGGTAGTTATCATGTTTATTCATGTGTACATGTGTGTAAAAATACTTATGTTTTCTGTGAAAAAGGTTAAGTTTTTCATTCATCCCATAATTTAACTTTGATTAGAATTACTTACGCACACATACATATAGACTTTTTTCGTTATTTATTTTATATCTTTAGATAAAAAGTATTTATATTTATATGAAATATTAAATAATATATTTATAAGATCTTTTTTCATTTTATTTATATAATATTGTGCAGACCCTTAAAATATTTCTTCCTAAACCATAAATTTAAATTACTTCATTATAAGCTAGGATCCTTATATTTGGCAACTTTTTTTTTTAATAAAAAATTATTACAATTTAATTTTTTGTCCATCATAATTTTGTTTTCTACTTGCTTCATAAACATGTTTATTTTAGTGAATTCTGGAATAGGCTCTTTATACTTATTACAATTTATGTAGCACATGTTCCGTAGTTTTTTAAAAATTTCCTGAACATTTATTTCTTAAAACTTGATTATACCGCCCATTTTGCTGAACACGCTTCGCTGCTTTCATAAGTGAAGCAAAATGTTAAGAAACTGCAATCCATAAAGAATTAATTTTTATTTCGTATAAATGACAAATTGATTTTAATCAGCTGGGTTTTTAATATTACCTGGTTGAATGTGCCTTGGTATCAACAACAAAAATTCTTCTGAAGAAGCTACACAAAAAGTAGCGAAATATTGGCAAATTTAGATAATCAAATAAGAAAAAACAAGTAAGAGCGCTGTATTTGGCTGTGCCGAATCTTATATACCCTTCACATTGACCTTTCGAAATCCCAAACTTTTTTTTATTTTTATCCATTTTTTTACTTATCAAATATTTCTAATTTTTTAATAGGGGTCGGTGTCATTTTTTAACGCTCCACGGGTGACGGGGAAGTTTAAGGGGTTTTTATCCTAATTTTTACAAACTTTGTATGGCAGCCCACTTAGGACGTGGAGATAGGGGGTTTGTATATTCTAGGAATATCTTTGGGAGGGCAAACAAATGGGGGCCGGTCGTACATTTAATTGCTCTAAGGCCAACTCTGAGGAAGTTGTGGGCATTTCCATATCATAAGTATATTCTAGGAATACGTTTGGAAGGAAAAATTAGGGGCGGCTCCGGGGAAGTTGTAGCGGTTTTTACCTTATTTTTTAAAATTTTGTATGGCAACCATGTTAGGGGCTGGAAATAGAGAGTAAGTATTTTCCACAAAAATGTTTGGATGGATAAAATAATTCGGGTCGGTCTTACATTTTACCTTTGTAGGAGAGCCCTGGAAACCGTAGGAGCGATTTTAAAAATGTTTAAATCAAGCTTTGTATGGCAACCCTGTTATATGTATAAATACTAATACTAATAAAATTTTTGTTTTGGGTGTGGTTCAATAATATCAACATGACTGATTCTGTTTTTTCTTTTTTTGTTGTTTGTTTAGTTTTTGTTTTATTATTACATAAATAAGTATGTTCTTTGTTCTTGTTGTAGACTGAAAAAAAGGAGGTAGTCTTGGTTTTTTTGCTTATATCTCGGTTATTTATCAGGGGATTTTGCTGAATTTCAATACCGATTTTTTCGCGACTATCTCTGATAGTTTGATACCACTTACGGGTCTATGCGATATCGGGGAAGCTTTAGAATGTTAATTTCAACCATATCACGGACAGACGTACAACGCTAAATCGGCTTCCCTATCTATAAGGATCCAGAATATATATACTTTATGGGGTCCCAAATTGATAATAAAGAAATTATAAACGGAATGAGAAACTTATATATACGCTTATCACTTATGTGAAGGGTATAAAAATGATTGAGCTTAGGCTCGAACAAACAGATTGTGAATAAATAAATTAAAATTATTTTAAACTAAAATATGTAAAAAATGGGCCTTATTTTGTTGTTGAATAAAATAATTAAATTTTTATAAAATAAATATTTATTAAAAAATGCTGGGTAAACTGCAAAATTCAACTAATAAATTTGCTGCATTTTCTATCAGACCATGTATTGTGTAAATGTTACTGGTTTGTGACATGCTACAACTTTTTCTTGGTTTTTGCCTAGAGAGAGGTTTCAATAAAAACTCTTAAAACAATTCAACGTTTTTCCTACTGTTTTAATATTAAAATCTATTGTTTCCCTTATTACACAGAAATTGAAGTATTTTGTCATTGTAAGGATTTTAATTATTAAGATTTTGTCACCCTGTGTGTTGGCAATGCTGCAGCTGTTTTCTCCGAAGAACTACAATTTCATTTCAAATCTTAAGTTGTTGTTTAAGTTGAAAACTTTAGTTAGATTTTTAATACAAGGACAAAACACATAGAATTTGTAAGAGGTTTAGTTGTTGTTATTAACTATTTGTTATAAAGATAACAAATAGCAAATGTGTGCTTGCGTTTCTTTATTGGTGTGTAAGTTCAAGTATAGTGTATTTAAAAATATTGAAACTGTTTTGCAATGCGTTCAATGCAATTCAATGTAAGTTCGTAAATTTTAAATAGTTTTACTACTTTATGCACAAGTATATCTGCTACTTCTGCTGCTTTCCGTTATAAAACGTAAATTAATAAAAAAAATGTTTTTTTTTAACAATTCTAAAATGTAACGCTGCATTATCTGAAGCTTGAAAAGCAATTCTGTGTAAGTTTATCATCACAATTTACATACTGTGTATTCTTTGGTTGATGGTCTTGAATAATTGAATAAAATTTTGTAAAATAGAGAAAGAAATCTCACCAATGACAATTTCAAATTTTTATAATTTGAAATTCAAACAATTTTTACACAAAATGTTTTTTGTTTTATAAATATGTTTGTAAGCATTTGTGTACTAAAAGAAAAGATACCATGTGGCATATTTGGAAAGGGAGTTTGCGGAATTATCGTATATTAGTGTATAGATATATATTTTTTGGAGTATAAAATCAAAAGCTTGATAAATTTTTCAAAATTGAAACTAACAATTTACCACTTCTTCGAAACTACAGTTTCAGTAATTTATTAAAATAGAGTACTAGAAAAAAAAAAAAAAATAACAGAAAAATAATTTTTTTCTCAGTTGTTTGACTTGAAACTCTTTTTGAGTCAGAAGTCCTAAATTTTATAAGTCTACATTATAATCTTTAAAAAGGAAAAAATTGCTAAAAATATGTGGGAAGGTAGTTTTGAATTTTATATCCCTATATCTATCATCTCTATCAAAGGAGAGAAAAATGTGTTTGTTGCCACCTAGTTGGCTTTCGACCTCGATAGAAGTCAAAAGTTTTTTGCCTCATATTTTTAGACTTATATATAAGAAAAAAAAATTCTGAAAGGGTCCAAAAATCGTATCTTCTAAAAACATATATTTTTCTATTTACAATTGCGGAATAATTCCAAATTACGCAAAATATTCAAATATTCACCCATTTTATATCCCTAAGTTTCAAAATTCTAAATAAATAACTTCCAAACACGTATTTAAATGTTTTCGAGACCTTTATCTCGCTAAAAATTTCCAGTACTCGAGGGATAATAAGGGTAACATTATTTAGATTGTTTTGGAAAAACCTCAAAAAATTTTCTAAAATTTTGGATTCAAGTATAAAAAAAATTAAAAATTATAATTTGGTTCCATTTTGCAGCTTTATATTACATATTTCAAATGATAGTGAAGTCACTATTACTAACTGTTGACAGTAGGCCTTCGAAGGCACATTGCGCCAGGTCAAGGATAGTGCGACTACAGGGAGGCACTCAACATCAGATTTTGCTGGGTTCCGGGATAACGCTATATAGGTTGAAACTAAATTCCCAGCCAATCTGCTCGTAGTAGCTTTGCCCTACTATGAAAAGTTTAGACTATGGATGCTTGACATTACGAATCTTCAATTGAAAAACAGAAGAGACTGCAGGTTGAGTTAAGAAGACACGTAGTTGCTCATGTACTTTGTGAAAATTGGCGTAAGGACCATTTTAAAGGTTTCAACTGGGCATTGTCCGGTTAGAGATATGACGAGCACATGGAATCGCGGACTCCAGATTATTGCAGGATGTGTGAAGATGAAGAAGAAAGAAAGGAAATAGAGTCTATGGGATGCCACTGCCTGAGAGGCCAGAACCATTGGGCCAAGTTGCTTGAGTAAAAAATTCCCAAAGACTAGGCGATGTTTTGCAGTAGTTACTGGAAATCATCAGTGGGTTCATCACGGTAATCAGATGTCTAGACATAGGCAACGGACAGGGAGCTCTCCCGGTGCATAAATTGATTTCTTATTTTCAAATTTTTTATTCTTGGCGGTCTTAATTATTTCTTCTTTTTTTTCCTCTTTAGTTAATGTGTAATGCACAATGAACCCAGAAGGCCTCCAAGTGTTGATGTATGAGAGGGTTTAACTCTTGTCATCATCCTTGCTAGATACGCCAAGTTTTCTCTAGGCATCTGTTTCTTTTTTATATTTTTATTGCGATAATTAAATTGTTTTGGAATATTTTATGGTAATTGGTTTATTAAGAGAGCTTCTTGCATTAAATAATTAAAAAAAATAAAATATACAATTTTTTTTTGAATATGTAGCTAAAACTTTGTTCTTGAGTGTGCCAGTTGTATATTCTTGCTTTTTCTATTTGGCTTAGAAGTTTGTCTGTCTCTGTGCTACGCAAAAGATTTTCAGCAACAACATGAATTATAAAATTTTTCGCTCCATTCTTTTTTCCTGGATTTATTTTGTGATAAATGTCAAATTGTTTATTCATGATGTTTAGTGATGCTATATTGGTGGTTTAGTACAATACAACGCTACACAACAACTCAATTATCCTTTACTACTACCCAGCAAAAAAAAATTGATGCGATTTTTTACAGACCACATTTAAATCACATCTAAAGATGCTATTGCATATTTTCTGGTTTTGTTGCATTTAATTAAATGCAGAAATAAAAACTGGCATTATAAATGAATCGCCGATGTCATTGTTTTGTTTGTATTGAGCAACGATTTACACTTGGTTGAAGTGTTGTAATAAATTTTAGGTTAATATCACATAAAAAGCTAGATTTAAAAAGAACATTTAATCGCATTTTAGATCAGAAAATTCCTTCGTTAGTAGGAGTGTTTTTTCCCCACATATTAAATGCAGAAAACACCTTAGTATGGAACTTTTGTAGCATCGAAAATGTTGATTATATGCTGTTTAAATTTGTCAAAAATAAATAGCATCCCTCCAATGACAATCCTATGTAAAATTCATTGGTTTTTCCTCAAAATTTGAAGTGATTCAAGTACGCTAGTTCTGGGTTTTTTCTACTTCTTTTTCCTCACTTTTTTTACTGGGTAGTAATGGTTGTCGTTGAATTTTTTTATAATTGACAAGAAGCGTGAACAAACTTCAAATATAAACCAACAAAATAAGAAGTAAAAATTTTATAAACACAGTTGTTACTTTTAATGCTTAATTAAAAAAGAGCTTAAATTAATAATAAATAAATAATAAAAAATGAGAACGGAAATAAATAATAAAATAAATTGCCACTTATGATAAAATTATCTTATTGCCAGTTCTAGTGGTATTATAGATCTAAACTAAACGGACATTTGCTATTAATGTACAGTATAATGAAAAGTCATAAATAACTAAATGATTGGCTTAAAGAGGAGTTAAATACAAACTTATGTATATCATATTTTATATTATTTGTACGAATCTATTTTTTTTAATAAATAAAAAGAAATAATGTTTAATACAAAAGGAGCCCAATCTCAAATGTACCTATATATGTTAATTAAGATTTGGGATGGGTAAAAATGAATTAATCTAGAGTAAAAAAATTAAAACAAAAAATTGTATAGATTTTTAGAAATTAAATTTTATAAAAAGTTTCTGATAAACACTGAAGGAATTAAAACTAAAAGAAAACTTCGATATGTGTTTAACGATATAAATATTGTTGTTGGAGTAATGGTGTTTTAAAATTTATAACGACAAAGAACTAAGATAACAAAATGCAACAAATGCGGCTATTCTGAAAAATAAAACATAGACAATGTTGGTTCAATTATATTATCAAACGGTATATCCCCAGTTTTGTGAGATTAGTAACCGTTTCCTTTTTAGGGGCCTTAAAAGTTTTAGGAAAATTCATTCAGCTACTGTTTACTCGAAAACCACGTAAGACTTTATTATAAATTCGGCAATAATATACCCAAGACTTCGTGAAATAAATATTTTTACATTTAGTAAAAAAAATATTTTCCTGGACTTTAAGTTCCAATACCACATACGTGGTGGGGGCGTTTAGCATCTTTGCAAATGTTCGAATGGTCAAAATACCCTTTAAAGTAACCTCGAATCTATACTATCCCATTTGTTTATTTTTTCACTGTTTCTCAGCGTAAATATTGGTGATAAAACCCGAACATATTCTACCTTTCACCACTATTAAAAAAATATGACTTTGGGAAGTGAGGCTTACATAGACTTATGATAAGTTCCCAACAAATAAGTAAAACGCTAAAGAGCCGTATTTGCACTACTTACTCAAAAGCATTTTAACGCATTATTTGAACATAGAGATGACATTGAAGGGAAGAACTTACCATGCTTGCTTATAAAGAGATCTTTAAACAAGATAAAACTTGAATAACATTACATTTAAGGGGCCCAATAACTAAATTTTGGCGTTTAAATTTTTGTTTTTAATGTTTTGGCTAAAATTAGTTTAACCTTTATGTCAACAGCAAAATAATTATGCTAACGGCAACAGCAAGCATACCCGGGTATGCAAGAAGATTGGATATGCGAATTCACACGTGGATAAATTTATTTCTGTTTTGTTGTTGTCCTTTTTGTTTGATTTGCATTTATTTGAGTTTTCTTTACCCCTTAAATCAATTAAATAATTAATTAATTTAATAAATAAAAAACTCTTAAATCTTATGAAGTATACATTCAATTGTATTTTATTTTTATTCCTTTTCATATACATACCCAGATATGCAGCTGTTGATGTGAAGGGTAGGAGTAGAAAAATGACCAAAGCAATGGTCTGATTCGTTCAATTTTTTGAAACGTTAGAATATATTAGAAAATACTTCTTTTAAGGATATCAAGCAATTTAAGAGCGATATGATAGCCACAAAAAATACCAGGGAATGTAGCTATTAACATAAATGTTAACATATTAAACAAGAATAAAAATTATCAAACTAACACTATCTTAATTGTAAATGATGAAATTAATATTTTTTAGTTTTTACTACTTTATTATTTATTAAAACTAAAAAAATATTAATTTCTTCATTTACAATTAAAAATGAAAATTTAGTAAAATATTGAACTTGAGCCCGATAAAGAAAATAAAATTGTCTTAAAATAAATAATTCAACTAATAAATAAACGAACGCAACGACTAAAACTATCTGCTTAAATTTTATTTAAGAAATAAATCATTATCTAGAACCTGAAAAATAATGCAGGCGATATGTAAAAAAAGTAAGTTTTTTTGTAATGACTAACCCCTACCAAGTTTTTTCTGGAATCATTCTGGTTGGTTGTATGGATAAATAGGATTGCGAAGGGTATAAATCATATGGGAGCTACAAAAAAATTTTAGGCTTCCTTGAACAATTTCTGTGTATAAGAAAAGTTTAGTCTATTTTCACCGCTTACCATCAAAATCTTATGTTTATTTTTGTTTGTTACTTTTTTTATATGTTTTTATACAATTATTTATTACTTCATTTTTATATTTGTTTATGTATTTAAAATATTCATTTGTTTGTTAACTCAATTAGCTGATTCGTTCTACACCCAATTACAACACTCACATCAACATTAAATTATTCTGAACGCACGCAAGTAAACTTATATTTATGTATTAGTATGTCTATTTATTTTTGGAGCATAAACTATAACAAACTATTAAAGTTTTTTTTGTTATTGCTTAATGGCTTCTGAATAATTTTATAGACATGAAGTTTGTTTTGTGCTTTGCATAAGCAACAATTGTGAGAAAAAAATTATAAAACAAAAGTTTGTTGATATTTATGGAGTCTAAAGCGGACAGAAGGATTGCCAAAGCAGCTTTAATTTTAAGAATTTGGGATTCTTTGGGAATGCTAAACTAGACCAATATCATAAAATTTTGTAAGTGTTTATAACGCCTTGACTACCAATTTTTTTTTGTGGTGACGTACCTTAATGAAGCACTTCAGAATTTATAAAAAAAATTAATTTAAATTTTTTGTTAGTTAGGCCTTTTGCGTTTTAGATAACGATAGACTTCAGCGGCAAAATAAGGCCTAGATTAATAATATGGGTTATAGCTATATATCTAGTTTTAAATAAATTTTAGTCGAACTGGATTTTCAAACTTTATATTGGCAACTCTAGGCTACGTTATTACCATTTTTGCTTTTGTTTAATTTCTGTTTGGACATTATTTCTGTGCACAAAGATAAGAATATTAATTAAAACCATACAGTTTTTATCCGCACTTTTTTCCTATAATATTTGTAAAAACTTTTTTTAATTCTTAACTAATTTGCATGTTAAAATATATAAGCTAATTGTAGAAAAAACTGCAGTAATGCAGTGCGCATACTTGATAATATACTACATATTAAGTATACGCACAATTGTTACAAATTGTGTTTTAAAAAACTGTCAAAGTTTAATTTAAATTCATTTTATTTTCTTGTTTGTGCTTAATTTGATGTAGTTCGATTGTAAGGTTTCATATATGTATATTTTGGCCTTTAGTCTAATTACACAAGTATACACGGTTTTGGAGCTGAGCAGCTACAAGTTATTCCTAAAGCTATTTGGAGCGCTGAATTCGAACCCGGGTTCCGTTTTTCGAGATTGGTGTTAGTTTTTGAGATATTGCATAATTACCGTTATTTGCGTTTTTAAAAAGGTGATGTTACTTATATGCAAATATCTTCAAAAGTATTCGTCGGTTTATGCAATTATTATTTTTTTTTGAAAGATAATAAAATTGCTAAAACAACCATGGGAAGACTAGTCAAGAAATGATTGTGTTACAGTGGACACAATTTTAAAATTCATGAAACATTTTATGATATTTTAAAATTTTGCTCTTTTCAAATAATTTTTTTAAAGCCAGACAATTAAAAATTTTGCTGTTTTATTACATAAGACATTAGTTTATTTCAATACGCACATTTTGCGCCGAACAAGACCCAGATTGGTGCAAAAATGACAAAGCTACAGAAGATTTAGTAAATAAACCCACTTTTTGCTTCCAAATGATTGGCGGTTATATATAAGTGACTTTTGTCTTAGTGTGAAGACAGTTTCACTCCTGCAACCGTGATGCGAGCAATTCTGCTTCTTGTTTCGATAAATCCAAATCACGAATCAAGTCATTTATCATACTTTGCGATATTATGTGTGTTTCTTCCATGCTAAAATCTTCGGTCGGTGACGAACAGTTCGTCAGTGACAAACTGAAAGTTCACCTAGCATTTGCACTCACACCTGGGCAAATTGGCAAAGGGTCATTGTAACTAGCTTGGACACTGATGACACGTCAGCATATTTATACTTTGATAGTTTTTTTGCATTAAGACCGATCACACTCATCAAGCAAAAATAACAATCATCTATATGATTTTTCGGCTGTCTCCATAATATTGGCATTAAAAATAAAAAGTATGCTTCTTGACCAAGTGACCCGTTGTACAGTTTTGTGCTACACGCTTTACAAAATAATTTCGGTACCCACGGCTTGTGAGTGTTTTCCACACAGATACCAAAATAATAAGAATATGCATCTCTCAGCGCTTTTGATATATTTCTTCTACTTTTTACGATAATATAACATCCCCAACATAACAAAAATGCTTAGAATTAACTTGGCCCTTATTTCTTTCCATTTTTACACGTTTTGGAACAAAAAATAACTTTAAGTTTACAATTAAAATGGCGTTTCCACCGATGCCAATAGCTGATAGCCGTTATTACAGTGCAGGGCAGCCAAGATGCAAGAGCCCGAAAACTAGAACCAATCTTGAAAAACAAAAACCGGATTCGAATTCAGCGCCTCAAGTAACATTCAGATTTGTTCTCATCGGCTCAGCTCCAAAAGTTGACCGGAATTTGTAAGCTTGCGTTATCCTCCAATATAATTAATATTTCACATGAGAATTCTAATTTACACTAAAGATTTTATTTTTTTGTTACAACATCTTCATTATTTAAAGAATTTATGTATTGTTTTTAAAGCTTAAAGTTGTTTTTTATAATAAAGATGAATTTAAAGTTTTTTAACAAAAAAAAAATTAAAACACTTTTAAATTATTAGCACTTAACACTTGAATGTGGAAAATGGGGAATGCCTCTAAAAAGAGAAAAAAACTTTGTGTTAAAACTTTCTCCTTATAAAACAATAAATATTTGCAAATAAATGTGTTTATTTCTTCTAAGCATAATATTAAATACAAATTTTATGGCATACCCACAAAATGCTTATAGGGGGAAAAAATATATAAAAAACCATTAAACTATTAACAGGTGTCAGACTAAAAGCCTTAAATTATAAATTCAACAGAAGTAGCAGTTATGATATATTTCGTTTCGTTTCATTTCGTTCCTTTTTTAAAGAAAAGTGTAAGTAGTCCGTAAAGTCGTTAAATAACTTAACAAAATGAAATTCTAGCTCCGTTTAAAATAATTTAGTTTTTGTAAAAATTGACCGTAAAGTTATGCTTTGTTTGTAGAAAAGGTTTGAAAAAGATTTAAAAAAACTAAGAAGTATTAAAAAAATCGTTAGGAACGGCAATGAAAGCTTTTACTTTTTTTCAAAAAGCTAAGTTATGCTAGGTAGAACGAGTAGCGGCGGATATGTGACAGAATGATGTGCAGCCCTCTTGGCTCCGTTTCTTTGGTCCCTATATGATGCCTGGGAAAAAGAAAGATAGGGAGAGAGAAAAAACCCCTTAATGCGATTAAATGAGCTTGGATTGGACAAATTTAGATAAAAATAGAAATTGATAATAAGATTGGCAAAAGCCGCCTCGTAGTGGTCCCTCTCCCCGAGCCCAAGACTATCCCTGGAAAAAAATCCTAGACTGGGCAGGCAAATGCTAGCTTCATTCAAAAGGCTGTCCAGTCTGTCGGTACCAGATGTTTGGTCTGAATGTTATTCAGTGCCTGACAGAAGCACAATATGTGCTATATACATTTAGTTTCCTCTGCATCATGACAGCTTCAACAGAAGTCGTTTAAAGATAATCATAATCTTCTGGCGTCAGTTTCAAGTCGATAGTGGCCAGACATTGCGGTCAAATCGAAGAGACTTGGAATATTTAGGATCCATCCGCGGCCTGGTTATACTAGTTGTTCCGCTCCTTAGACCATCTGGCCTGTGCAATTCCTCTATCATTCTTCCTCCAGGCGGAGCTTACAGGAAGAGACGGATATGCCACAGAAGTGGCCGAATCCTCCATCATTCAATGTCATACCTTTCCTGGCAAGTGTACTGGCATCACAGTTGCCCGCATTGGTCCCGTATTGTCTCCCCCATGCCAGTGTGATATTAAAATGTATCGCCATCCAGTTCAAGACTGCCCGGAATTCGCAAAATAGTTGCAATCAGCGATGCCAACTTAGTGCTTTTAGCACTATTTTTTGGTACTTTTTAATGCTGAAAAACGCCAAATTTTTGGTGTTAGTGCCAAACTGAGAAAAAGCACTTAGCTGGTGCTTTCTTGATTTTTCGATAGCGCCTTTAGTGCTTTTTACAAGTTTCAAAATTTATCAGCAATTATTGAGTGCAGTGACTGTTTCTGCAAGTCTCACGAATGGTTTTTCCCTAGAAACTCTTTATTTATCTTACAGAGTATTGGTATTTTTATTAAAAAGTGTATTTACCGCTTGATTAACAATTTACTTTAACGTCTTTAAGCAAATTTTTAGAAACCGAATATGCTTCAAATTTTTCTTTAGTACACATATGTTTTATATAAAAATATAAGTTCGTATTGTTTAATTAAAACTTCAACAAAATTCTTAAAAATCCGCAAGAGTAATTTCTGCCCTTATAAAATAACTCTCATAAACTTATTGGGAATTACCATTAGCAAACCCAAACATTTAAGAGTTCAAAAAGCCAACAAACTATTGTTCGTTATTCAACTGTTTTGGTTTTCTTTTTCCATTGGTTACCAAAAAATGTACTATAAGGGCTACTGAAAAAATACTTTTTCGTATTTCTAAAAATTGAAAAAATTAAGATAAAGTTCTGGATAACATTTTGCAATTGTTGTAAAACTGAAGGACTTGTGGGGGGCGCATGTTGTATAATACATAAGATATGCTAGATTTTGTGAAGAGTGATATTTAAATCAGTTTTAGCACCAAGAAACAAATAAATAACCAGTCCAATGGACGGACAGATCGGCATTCTTCAACTGACTCAGAAAGAAATTCTCTGTCTACCGGTAATAGAACAAGTGGTTTTTAGGCTATTTCTTTTGGGTGATACAAACATCTGCGCAAATGCATGGAATCCTTTCCACGTTTGTAGTGTGTGTTTAATAAGTTTATTGCTTTTCTATGCTTTTCTAAATGCAAAATTATGCTTTTTGGTGCCTTTTTTATGTACGATGTGCTTTTTGCTTTATAAAAAGTTGGCATTACTGATTGCAATGTAGAGTATACATCGGTAATTGACGTGATGGCGGCACGACTGGTAGGGAAGACTACGATATTCCTGCCGAAAATCTTGTAATATCGTATCCAGTTAGCCACTTTGCCTATCGCCTGTAAAAGCTAAAAATTTTTTTAGTTTTTTTTTTATGCTCAGTTAAAGATAAAGAGACTTTTTATTTTTAAAAAATAAAAGCTTCTGTGATTTGTTGCAATAATAGGTACACCCAAAAAAAAACAAGTAATTTTTACTTAAATCGATTTCTCAAATCAAGTACGATTTTTCCAGGAGCAATTTCTTATACTAAGCCACATTTCGGACAAAAAAAGGATTAATATAAGTTCGAAACCGTACTTGATGTAAGCTCAAAAGGAGTGAGTTATGCATAAACGGGATTAAAAAAAATTCAAATTTAATTTTTGGCAAACCAAGCTTTGAAATAGAAGAAGAGTATTTATACTTTATTTTAATTATACTCTACTTAATTTTAAAATTTTATTTTAAAATTTTTGTTTTGCACCTTCCGGACTTTACAGACTTTCCGGATCTCAGCACCAGCTCGGATCTAAATACGGATTGTACTTAAAAATTTAAAGAATAATTTTAAACAAATTCAAGAATTTTAGAATGCGTTTTTTTCTGTGTACCTTAACCACCGTCGTTCAAAAGTTTGTGGTTACTTTAACCTTACAACAATTTCGGTTTCAAGGAAACACACACACAAAAAATTATCTAACAAAACTTTACTTAAATCAAACCATATCGGTGTCAAAAGTACGGTGAGTACGGTTTTTCTTAAATCAAGTACAAAATTTCTTACTCCAAGTAAACTTCTTCAAGTACGAAATCCTTACTTTTAGCCGCAATTAAGCCAAAAAAGGATTGATTTAAGTTCGGAACCGTACTTGATGTAAGCCAAAAACAATTGATTTAAGCCGTAAACGGCATTATTTCGAAAATGAAATGTCATTTTTTTGACTAACCGAGCTTTATTAAAGAAGAAGAATTTTATAATTTATTTTTATTTTATAGATACTTAAAATTTATAATTTAAAAATTTCATTTTTTATACTTACCGAAGCTGTGATTCGAACCAGGAATTTTCGCACTACAGCACAAGCCCGTTACCTCTAGGCCACGTAGACACTTTGTTTTCAAATGTAAAATAATATATTAAAACGAGAAGCTTTTTTCTGCTTGATTTGTTGTTGCAATCCAAATAGGCTTTATTGAAGAAAATGTAGGTACGGGTCGTACTTAAAAATTTCAAGAAAGATATTGGATAAATTCAAGAATAAAATTCTTGATTTTAGAAAGCGGATTTTCTTTCTGTGCACTTTCTTTAGTCACGTGTAGTTAAGTTAGAATTTTTTCCATTAAACAAACATCTTTTATTTAACAACCAGCGCTTGGACTCTTTAACAAAACTCCAAATATTATTTGCCTTTAAAGGGTTTTATAAACAACCTATACATTTCACTTGCTCAATATTAAAAGGTTAGATGTGCAAACTCTTAAGCTAGCTTTATACCCACTCTTGGGATACCACTATGAAACACTGTTGCTGAAAGGGCGAAAGATATTCCGCCGTCTTTGAACTAAGACTAAATGCTATATATTGTCATTAATAATTAGGAAAAATTATTAGCTGGAAATGTGAAAAAATTTGCCTGCTAGAATCTTGTAATATTAAGCAATCGATATATAAGAAACCTTTAATTAACACATAACACCCGAATAATCGTCCCCCTAACTATCCTGCCCATATTAGCAGTTTAATAAAACAAATTAAACTTTTATCAATGAGTATGTGAATTTTCAATATGATTGTATCAACTCATTCCTGCTTATATGTTTTTATATATGTAAATTATTTGCTTAAAGTTTTTTTCCAGTATACAGTTGAACCACTTAAAATACGTATTTAAATAAAGACATCAGGTGTTCATGACTCGCCAAAAAAAAAAAAACGAATTTTGAAAACATTACTAAAATAAAACAATATAATCATAAAAAGGGGGGGGGGGGGGGAGGGGTTGTATGGTGCCGTGCTAAGTATTTTTGGTTTTCGGTTTAATGACTTGAATGACTTAGTGCTTTAATAGTTTTTTTCTCCCACCCTAAGGTAGAATATCCTTACTCAATCATACCACCATCATGTTGAAATTTACAATGAGGGATATAAAAAGTTTTTGTTTTGTTTGCTGTTGTTGTTGTTATTTTTATTTTTGCCTAAAAATTGTTAAAAGCTTAAATATTCTTGTTAAGTGGCAAACATTTTGTTTGACATTAATGTCAGCATAAGAAATCATTTAATATCATGATGTCCTGTTTTTTTTTTTTGGTTTTTTCATTTAACATGTAAGGATGATGAAGATAACTTTGGTAGTTGTTTTTTATTATTATTGTGGCAAGACTGCTGTCGTTGTTGTTGATTTACTTAAACTTTTTTGTTTTCATTTGTATTCTTTTGACATTTAAGCATTAGAGCATGTAATTGTTAATCCCACCACGTTTTTGCTTGTATTTTTAATCGTACAGAGGGCGATTCATGTCTTTGGTTAAGCCAGCAATGGCAACAGCCACAGGTGTTTGTTCTGTCTTGATGCGTATTTGGTAAAAGCGTCACATACATTTTTGTACCTGTCAATATCTTTTTGTTATTTTTGTTTAGTCTTTTATTGACTTAAATGTTAATGGAAGATTTGTTTTTCTTACTTTTATAACTTCAACCTCTATTTTGCTTGTAATGTTTTATTGTCCTTACTATTGCCGTTGTTGTTGGTGTTGTTGTCATTTAAAGGTGTTAATTGATATTGATATTAATGATACAAAAAAAATAATAAAAATAAATAAAACTTATAATTAAGAAATCAAATTGCTTTAAATAATTCTTCTTTAATTTAGGTAGGTGTCAAGTAGTTTAATGAATAATAAATTGTTTTTAAAGACTAGTTGGCAACATTTTAATATTTTTTTAGGAATAAATATTTTTTAAAACTTTATGAGGCTTTTTATTCATAAGTTGGTTTCTTTTCATATTTTTTTTAATCATAACCGGTAAAAAGAAATTTTTAAAATTCTTAAAATAGTTAAATAACACCCAAAATATACTAAAAGGCATTAAATACTTTACCTTATAAAATACCAATGTATGAAAACTTTTAGGTTACTTAAACATTTAAAAAAAAAATAAAAAAGGTATTCCAAATATATTTGTTTCAAAAATTAGTTAATAATTGTCTTTCTCTACCGCCATTGGATTTTAGGTGACAATTTGATGTATACAATTGCAATTAAAATATTTGAAACTTTTAATTATCTGATGTTCAATTAACAAATTTAAACTATAAAATTATATAAAACTTCTTTAGCTACAATTTTTTTAAATATTTTCTTTTAAAAAAATATACTTATTAAATTTTTAAAAAATATTAGTTAAAACAAATTTTTGCTTTTTAGTTTGGCTTAAGTTTATATAATTTCTATTTATTAGAAAAAATTATTATTTTTCTGTTAATGTTGAAAGAAATTTTAATTTGAAAAAAGCAGATTTCTCCACCGATACTAGCCGAGTAGAATGCATTAGTTAAAACTTCATCCCATATTTTAAATTATTTGTGGGGCTTCTTGTAGATTAATTTTGTCTATAATGGTTGAATTCTGCTAACAATTTTTTATTACTAAATCTTCCGTTATTCGAACTAATAACAACTATTCAAATCTTAAAACTAAGTCCAGCCAATGCCAGACTAAAATTTAAGTTCTTATAATAAGATTAATTCATTTAAATTGTTTCATCAAAGGTCAATAAGTTCTCTGCTTTTCAGACGAGTATGTCTACTATGTTGCAAGATGTTTCGAGCTTAAGGATTTGGATGCGTTTTCAGTTTACTTAAATACTTGTCCACAAAGTTTAGAAATTCTCACTTAAGTAGTGGAACGTGTGGGTCCTTGTGGATCCTGTTGTTTTTAATATACCGAGGAGCATCAGTCACCCTTCCCAATACTTTGTTTTGACGTCGTTGAGTCTTTTTTATATCGGAGGTGGATGCAGTATGCCATAACTGTATACCATAGCACCAAATGATTTCAAAATCATGCTATAAAGCAGAAGTTTACAATCTGGACTAAACACAAAGTTTCTACAAAAAACCAATGAATTAGGGCAGTTTAAAGTTTCATATGTTTCAACTTTGCATTTGTATTTTACTTCCATGTAATGGGGATTCTCTAAGCGAATGCCAAGATATTTTTGTTCATATATTTTTATTCCCCATATCTTTGCCCATTTCATTATTTGGGCTGCGTGGTGCTGCAGGTGATTTGAGGTTTTTTAAGGCCCCTAGGGATACTGAGAAAAGCAGTATTCTCTGCAAATGCCCACGTGAGTGCTTGACTGTTGCTTGACATGTCTGCTGTGTAAATCATGTACAGAGTTGGTCTTAAAATACTACCCTGAGGTACGCCAACGAAGATTCCCCTCACTGATCATAAACTGTTGGTTGGTTATGTAGTTCTCCAAATGGTTACAGAGACTCACAGGAAAGTTCAGCTTTAATTTGGTTAACAGACTCTAATGCCAAACTTTATCGAAAGCTTGAGAGCCATCAATAAATATGTCATAGCAATAATTCCTCTCCTCACACGCTTTTTTTTTATAACCTGTATCAACCTGTTGGTTTGTTCGATGGTACTACGCTGTTTCCTGAAGCCAAATTTGTGATTTAAGATACAGTTGCTATTATTTGGGAAAGAAGTAAGCTTGTTTTTAAGCAATTTAAGCCGGCTAGTGGGTTTACCAGACTCCACTATCGGATGCTCCTTCCCAGGCTTGGGAAGCATTTTTACTTAAAAAACTTTCCATGTTGGTGGGAAGTAGCCAAGAAGTATTTTGGCTCTAAAAATTAAAAAATTAATTACTTTTACTGTAAAAAATAGCTCTAAAATGCAATTTGTAACTGATTTCTTCAAATCCAGGATTTTTTTTTAGCGTAACAACTGGCAATTGGAATAGAATTTCCATAAGTTGTCTAACAAAAACTGTCGGTAGTTCTCTTATATCAGTACATGCATTGGAAGTGAACATATTCCTTAAACGATTCTCAAAAAGATCACATTTTTTCGTCATTTTTTGCCCAGGAACTTCTAAAATCCCACAACAGTGGCTGAAATACGTTAGGGACTGCAAATTTTGAAAATTGTGAGCGAGTAGTGTGAAGATAGATCCAGCGAGGCTTAAACCTCTTTAAGCTTTGGTTATATTCACTTCAACAACTAAGTCAAATTCAACAGAGGTAAACCGAAAAACGAAAAGAATATTCAATTTGAGTCAAACCTTGCAAATTTGTGACAGTATCGTGAAACCAATAAAGTTTATTTCAATAATAAATAAAAAACATTAAAAATGTGATAGCTAAGAATGGAAATTTTTATTAAAAATTAAGTAATTCCGATACTAGCCGAGTGTAATGCATTTTCGAAATCAGCTACGATTTCTCGTCAGCACTCTTTCTATTCGGTACTACTGTAAGTTGAATGTTGATTTGTTCTATTTAAACAAACTTTAATTAGAATTTGAATACTGAAATTCTATTCATATTCCTTATTGCTTAGACCGAACTAAATCACATACAACTCTATGTTCTCTTATTCTCATTCTATTTGCATTTATCACTAGTTACTTCTATTATTTATTTTTATTTTCATTTTGCTTTTGGCCATCCATTGGATGACACTAAATTTATTTAATTTTTAAATATTTCTATTTATCATTCTGTTATTCGCTTTCGATAATTTTTCTATTCATAATTTTACATTGAGCCATGTGTTTGTAATACATTTATGGTTATTTATTTGAACTTTTTCTATATATCTTATAATTATGTCTATTTATTCGGCTTAAGTTCATTAATAAAAATGTGAAAAAGTTCAAATAAATAACCATAAATGTATTACAAACACATGGCTCAATGTAAAATTATGAATAGAAAAATTATCGAAAGCGAATAACAGAATGATAAATAGAAATATTTAAAAATTAAATAAATTTAGTGTCATCCAATGGATGGCCAAAAGCAAAATGAAAATAAAAATAAATAATAGAAGTAACTAGTGATAAATGCAAATAGAATGAGAATAAGAGAACATAGAGCTGTATGTGATTTAGTTCGGTCTAAGCAATAAGGAATATGAATAGAATTCGAGTATTCAAATTCTAATTAAAGTTTGTTTAAATAGAACAAATCAACATTCAACTTACAGTAGTACCGAATAGAAAGAGTGCTGACGAGAAATCGTAGCTGATTTCGAAAATGCATTACACTCGGCTAGTATCGGAATTACTTAATTTTTAATAAAAATTTCCATTCTTAGCTATCACATTTTTAATAATGAACTTAAGCCGAATAAATAGACATAATTATAAGATATATAGAAAAAGTTCAAATAAATAACCATAAATGTATAAATAAAAAACTTTTAAAAAAATGTGTAACATTAGACAATTTTATGCTTATTTATATAATAAACTAATTAGTCGTACTATTTTACTAGACGGCGATATTATCCCAGTTTGTCCATTAAAATTTTCTTATTTTCTTCAATTTATTTAAAATTGTATTATTAAATTTAAAAGATTTTTCTCTTTAAAATATCTAATGTACTTGAATTCACATATTATCGCAATTTTCTTGTAGTCAAGTACCTGTATTTCAGATACTTTAAAATTGTAGAAAAATATTTCAACAGGTTTACTCAAAGGATAATGCACTTGAGTATTTCTAAAAGGTATAATCTAAATATATTGAAAGCAAAAAGATCTTTATTGGATTATTGTTGACCATTTTGTGAATGCTTTTGCGTTCGGTTGGTTTAACCAATATTAGCACATCATTTTTAAAATTTTGTTCAATTTTTGTTTGCATTTAATCTTCAATCACGAGCTACTGAGTAAATCTTGTACAATAAAGAACTTATGTCAATATAATATCTACTTATGTTTGTATGTACACGTTAGACAGTTATGAATATACCTATATATGCACATTAGGGTGGAATGAATTTTTTTTATTTTAGTTTTCCTGTGTCGTAATTTGATATTCCATAGAGCAAAGTTTTATTTTTCTAATTTTAATTCTTGGGGGGGAAATCGTTTTTTATATTTTATAAATTTTATATATTTTAAGACTTAAAAATGTTTGATTAAAAATATAAATTTAAGTTAATTGTGTTAAACACTTCCTAGATCACACCTTACTTTTTTTTACTCTTCGAATATAAAATTTTTTGTCTCCAAACTCAGTTGAAATTTTCTAATCGACTTTAAAAGTATATAATGTTGTATACCTGCATAAATACATTTATATAATAAGTCGAATTCTGTAAGTCTTTCAAATAAATACAAATCCTATAATAATCATAAATTTTAGGCCCTTTGAGCCACATTAAAAATTCGAATTAAAATTTCTTTCAAAAACTTGTTGTAATATATCTCAAGCTGCACAGAAAAACTTAAAAAAAATTCACTCCACCCTAATGTAGATACAAAAAAAAAGAAGGAGTTTATGTGTAAAGACATACAAGTGTATTAGTAATATCTTAAATTATATGAGATAGTTTTAAACTCTTAAAATATAATCTATGTTATATGAAGATTTGAGGAAAAAAAAATACAAAAAACATATTTTATTTTTATGGTCCTTTTACTAAACATGTTCATGTACATGAAGTAATGCAAATACAAATAGTTAGAAGTTTTCAGAACTAAAAAAAAATTGTTCATATTTTATCAGTACTTATTGATTTAAAGTATAAATTTTAATTTATTGTATGTATAATACTTTATTTTTTGTTTAAATATGCTCTTATAGTTACTCTAATTGATTTTTTTTGTTTTTGGATTCTAAAGAATTTAAAAAATATTAATTTTATGAAAGACTTTTGTTGTTACTACAGAAGTTATGAGAGGTAACTTAAAAATGAGTTCTAAAATTTTTTAACGATGAAAACTTAAGGATTTATTTGATCAACAAGCTTATTGTTGAAAACTACCCAGCAAAAACTTCCGTTGCTTTGAAATAAGTTAAAATCCAATAAAACTCTTACCCATTAGCATTTTAACCCATTATTTTGACTAGCGATGGCACTGGAGGCAAATACTTACCATGCTCGCTAACAAAGAGCGCAGCAAAATTTCACTTACAAGCTTTTTTATAGAAACTTCTTTCATTCATTATTATGTAGCCTCATATGACACTTTTATTCTTTTTGTTATTTAATTTGTAATGACTTATTAAGAGCATGTTATGATTTGAAAAATCATAAGCTTAACAATTATTGTTACAAATCAAGTCTATTTGGATTACTTCAACAAATCAAGCAGAAAAAAACTTGTTGTTTTATAATACTATTTTACATTTAAAAACAAAGTGTCTCTGTGGTCTAGAGGCAGCGCGCTAGTGCTTGAGAGCGGAAAGTCCCTGGTTCGAATCTTATCTACGGTAAGTACAAAAAATGAAATTTTTGAATTAAAAATATTAAGTAAATATATAAAATAAAAATAAAATATAAAAAAAGTCTTCTTCCTACTTAAAAACTATTTGCGACTACTTATTATACCCTTCACATAGTGATAAGGGTATATATCAGTTTGTCATTCGGTTTGTAATTTCTTTGTTATTCATTTGCGACCCCATAAAGTATATATATTCTGGATCCTTATAGATAGGGAAGTTGATATAGCCATGTCCGTCTATCCGTCTGTCCGTTTGTCTGTATGTCTGTCTGTCTGTCTGTCTGTCTGTCTGTCTGTCTGTCTGTCTGTCTGTCTGTCTGTCTGTCTGTCTGTCCGTCTGTCCGTCTGTTGAAATCAAGTTTCCGGAGTCAAATAAAAAGATACAGACCAGTTAATGGTGTCAAACTATTGAAAATATCCCGCTAGCAATCGCTATTTAAAATCAGCAAAATCGGTTCACTATTAACCGAGATATAAGCGAAAACCCAAAGTAACCCATTTTTTTTAGGACAAAATCCGTGCATATATCCCTATATATCTCAGTACGTATAGTCACTCTTGCCACAAAACTTGGCACGGATACTCCTAAAGAAGGGACCTAAATAACGGAAAAATTTTTTTCAGATAGGACCAGGGAAAGGAGTATTTTTTCTACAATTGCACAAATTTGGTAAAATATTTTATGCGCTATATCTCGTAAACTATAACAGCTATCGACTTAAAAGGTTTTACAAAAAGTAATTGTACGCTAAGGGCTACACTTTCAAGAAAAAAATTTTTTGAGTGGGGGCAAAAAAAGGGGTAGCTCCCATACAAATTAACGATTTTTATGAAATATTCGATACGCTATATCTCGGAAACTATAACAGATATCGAAATCAAATGTTCTACAAAAAGTAATTGAGCAATAAGGGCTACGCTTTAAAGAAAAAATTTTTTGGGATCTCCCATACAAATTAACAATTTTTATGAAATTTTCGATATGTTAAATTTAGGAAACTATAACAGAAATTGACTTTAAATTTTTTGCAAAAAGTATCAGGATAAGACCTATATTCAAAAAAAAGTTTTTTTGGGCAGGGGCAGGGGAAGGGGTAGATCTAATACAAACTAAGAATTTTTATGAAATTTGCGATACGCCACATCTGGAAAACTATAACAACTATCGACTTCGAGTATTCCACAAAAATTAATAATCAAATAATTCATACATTTTGGAAAAAAAGTTGGAGAGGAGTAGGGGGACTAGAACGTCCCACATTATTAACCTTTTAATATAAATAATGTCAAAAACTTGCATTACTGTCGACCTCAAACGTTCCTCATCTATTTCTATTATTCACACGAACGTTAAAATTTTGTAAAGTTTTCTATGGACTTTAAAACTCACACAAGGATTTTTATTATATTATTTGCAGTACAAAATTACTCGGCTGGGTATATTTAAAGACCAATGTGAAGGGTATATAAGATTCGGCACAGCCGAATATAACGCTCTTACTTGTTTTTTTAAATTAAATCATTAAAAATAAAAGCACTTATTTTTTTAGGTATGACTACCAAAATAATATCGGATTCGTTTTGGGACATCGCGAACAAAAATAAGTACTTTTTACAGTCGAATTGTAAGTAGTGCTTGACGATAACTCTACTTATTTTTCAATTTATTTTGTAAGTAAAGTTTTTGCTGGAATGGATTTGCATAAGCTATTACTTTATTAGTATTAAATAAACCTTTTCCTAGGGACCCCAGTTTTTCGTTGTTACATTTGAAGTTGTTTCTGATGTTTTGTTAAAACTTGCTTTAAATATTAAGTAAGAAAAAGTTAAGAAATCGTCAAACTGAAACTATACGCCTACATTTTAGATAAGAAATAACTAATTATCTAACAGCTGCTAAGTAATACAGACGGTGTGTAATAGTAGTTGAAAAGAAAGAAATTTTTAATGACTAATTAATTTCAAGTTTTTGCTGGGTAAATATGTTCTTATTATTTATTTCATTTTTGTGCCACTTGGCATTAACTTTTATTACCCCAGCAAAAACTTTGTAGTGAATAGGTATGCAAAACAACTTACTTTTCAATCATCTACATTACTTAGTGGTAGTTAGATAATAAGTTATTTCTCATCCAAAATATAAGCAGATAGTTTTAGTATTCGAATTTTTATTTTATTTTAGCTTAATATTTTAAGTCACTATGACTCAAAGTCCAAAAAGCTCTTATTCATTAGCACTTAAACCCATTATTTTCAAGTTTTTGCTGGGCAGTTTTAACCAAAACATCCCTTAAATGTAAAAAGTTATATCAATGCAATTAAAGTAATAGCTTACATAAGTACCTCTTTGTACTTTGTATTTTGTATTTTGATATGAACAACGAACAATGTTGGTGTTTGACACAACTAAGGTTTTTATATTGTTTAATTAGCGTCAAAAAGATAGCAAAAAAAATTTAAAATTTGAAAAGGCTTTTCTGCACAACTCCCTTCCTGATCCCTTTTCATTTTTGCCAAATTAAGTGCAAATTTTCCAGACGGATGAAAATGTTTAGCTTGGAAGGAACCAATAATGAGTGGTAAGACAACAATACCTCTAAAATTTTCATGTTCTACTGTCCAGTATATTTAAAACCTAATAATTTTGGAGGTCTGTTCCAACCTAAAGACCCTAAAAAAGGGCTGATAAGAATTTGCTTATGTCTTATTAGGCTCAATTTTTTCAGCTTTGAGTTTATTATAAAATATTGTTTTAGCTAAGAATTGAAATTTTAATTTTAATATTAGCTGAGTGTAATTATTTTGGAGCTACCTGTAAATTGATTTTGCGTAATTTGTTGTCTGTTTTTTTGAAGAGCCTGAGTGTGTGTGTGATTGTTGTTATACACTTTATATAGTGGTAAAAGTATATATAAGTTTGTCACTTCGTTATATAAATTCTGGATCAGCAATTCGCAACATTTGTTGCTGTTGGTTTTTTGTTTAGAAAACTATGATAGCTAGGTACTTTAATCCAACCACATATAATTATATAATATTTCTCAGTGAATTTTTTTTTTTAAATTTTGTAATGGGCTCTCATTATTTCATAGGTTACAAGGTAATAGGGTCGCTATATATAGAAAAATACATTTATTAAATAGACTTTGAGACAAAATTTTTTAATAACTCAAAAATTTTAAATTAATCTTCAGTTAAAGCTTGGTAACTAGTTACTTGATCGTTTTTGTAAGTACATTTGTAAGCTGATGTCTGGAATTTCGGTACAACTCAAAAAAAATAACTAGTTATACGGTCGAAAAATAACTATTGCTTGTTCATCTCCAATATTACTTGCTAACTTACCAGGGGCCAAATCGTCGCATTCGATTCGAATCGAAATTTTAAAATTCTTATTAGAATTCCTATATTTAAAGCATTGACAACTCGATCGATCGAGTAAAATTTCGATTCGAATCGAATGCGACGATTTGGCCCCAGGTAAGCAAAGATTTCGCTGGGTGACGGTTCGAAAATAACTTGTCTAAAACAGGTGACCAATGTGAAGGGTATATAAGATTCGGCACAGCCGAATATAGCGCTCTTGTATGTTATTTACTTTATTGGCATGACTAAGTTATTATGCTTATGTGCTTGGCGCCCTCTGCCAAATATATATAAGAACAATTTTTACCAGTAAAATGCGGTTAATTGAAATTAAGTTCATCTTATTTATTTATAAAAATTATTTTCGTGCTATTAAATGTTTTTTTCTCCATGGTTTCTTACAACCATAATGTAATAAGTTGCAAAAACCACAGAAATCTTAAAACTTTAAGAAAGAAAATTAAAACAAAACTTGAAAAAGTGATAAATTCTTAACATTTTTCATTTTACAAAACCACTGAAAAAAACTTAAACTTAAGTATTGAGACAAAATCAGCAGTTGCGAAAGTTTATGCAATTTTCTGGCTTATTTTCGTTTTAAAACGGTTTTTAACAAGCACAGTGTCTCGATAGATATAAAAATTATTGTTTGTGTCTTAAATCTCTACAGGGAAGAGGGCTGGTCTTAAACTATTGACGTGGCTGGTTTCTGGTGTTAGTTCTTACATTCAAAACTAATACCTCAATATTGATTCAACACTAATACCTCATTAGAGGTTCCGGGTGAATTATATAAGAGCTCTTTTGCAATCGTTTCTTAAGAGAGTGTGTATTTACATGTTTGCGAGTGTATGTGTGTATTTATTTATTTTCTATTTAACTTTTTAAATCATTAAAGCACTTAAATTGCCTGAACAATTTTTAATATACTTTAATGAAATTCGGCACAGGTTAGTTTTTCGGCACGACGTCTATTGTTTGTTGCTACTGAAGTCCCCATGGAAAATTTTGGACTATTTCTGACTCGAATATTACGCTTTTTTGACAAAATTTCGCACATAAGCTTAACTCCATTTTACCAACTAGTATACTGAAAAAAATGATCGTCGACTTTTTTGACACTTATTGTTGACACATGTGTGTTTTTACTGCACTAGTTATTTGACCGAATACAAATATTTTCAGTCAACTTTTTCACATAAATCCCATACAAACGTGATGTACAGTATAATATGGTTGGTCTTGACTGACTCTTTTACTTATTTTTTTTTAACTTGTTGATTTTTTAATTGATTTAAGCAATCAATCTCTAGAAAGCGTTTAATTGTTTTCATACCCACACCAAATACGTGGTAGAGCTATTATGCGTTAATGCGGATGTTTATAACGCCCAAGAGTAATGGTCGGAGGCCCACCTTCAAGCATACTGATCTACTCGGAATCACTTCCTGAATCGATTTAAGCATATCCGTCCGTCTTTCTGGCTGGGTGTCGATGTATTCTTGCGAACACACCAAACATCGCAATTATGTAGATATTTTCATGAAATTAGGCAAATGCTCGATCTATTTTTTGACATACCACCATACAAATATACTTCCAGAATAAGTGGCTTGGGCTTATAACTGACTCGAATATTACTTTTTTGACAAAGTTTTGCATATGTGTCTTGCGTTATACCACCAATTACCATACTGAACGAAAATAGCGGTTCATTTGCTCTTATAGACTCCATCCAAATGCCCCTCCCAACAATATCAATATGGCTGAGCAACCAGAAGATCTATATTTTTGGTCTTTCGTATTGAAGAAAGTATAGTTAATTTGGCAGCGATTCTAGATATAACTTTAGTCTCGTAAATGAGCAATAAGTAAATGTTCTGGCTTATTAAAAACATTTGCGGTTAATTCTTTGTTGGCGGATGTCATTAGATTAATTGACTTCATAATAAATATTCCCGATTCTGCCCTTTAGGGGACTGAAATTAGGCCCAGCTGGTTCGTTTCTTAGCAATTCTTTTTGTCTTGTTAACTGGTTAGATTTGAGTGTATTGAAAATTATTGTAATATTTTTATGGGTCTTTTAAATACTTAAAATTCCATGTTAATTGGCTACGCTGTAGGTGGTCAAGTCGTGAGCAACAATTTTGGTTCACTTTTTTTATTATTTCGAATTACAATTGTAATGGTTTCTAAAAACTTTGTTGACATTATCTCTTAATAAATCTCCACAAAAAATAATTAAATGCCTGATTTTTGTAAACAATGGACATCGTTAAATGTGCAATTTGCTCAATAGGATCATGTGATCGTATTCAGGATGGCAATACTGTGTTGTTGTTTTGTACAAATAAAAGTCAGAAATTTATTTCATTGACTGAATTGTTGCGATTTTTATCATTTCCTAGATTGAAAATTAAATAAAGTTACAGGTTTATAAAAAGCTAATTTTTTAGGCAGGATCAACAGTTTTTGCATTGACTTCAGCTGTTCTTCCCACTAATTTGCTTATAAACGTACCTTACGTACATGTACTAATCTTTTTCTTTTTAATTTGCACTTAAGAGTTAAATTGCAGAAAAATTAAGTTTAATCAACTTGTTCTTTTAATTAATGATTAACGTTCCAAACAAATATTTTGAAGACTAAAATGAGAATGATAAAAAAATTTTTGTTCTTAATAAATGTATTTGCACGTAAAACAGACAAAATTCACTGTGCACTCTTTACCACATTGGTCTTGACAGAAAAAAGCTACAAAAGTAAAATATATTTCCATACATAAAGGAAAAGAAATAATAGAAATTCTGGATGCAACACATTGATATTGAGCTTGTCATTGGTCTTGTTTTGCCTTATTATTGCAAAAGTATTTCCTCCTTTTTGGCTTTTTGTTCTCATCGTTGCTTTTGTTGCTTAAATTTTAGTTGAAACAGAATTATTTTTCGATGAAGCAGCAAGACATAAAAGTTTTTCTGAAAAACAAAATTGGATACTTGAAAAAAAAAGGAAAAAAAACAGCGGAAATATAATTTGCCTTTTTGGTGGCTACAAAAATACTTTAGCATCTTATTTTCCTCCCACATTCTTGATAACCATAAACTTAAGGCATTGAAAACTGCTTGTTTGTAGAATATTCATCACAGATTTTACAGTCTTTGAGCTACTCAATGTACTAAATTGGGGTATGATGAAGTTAAAATGATGTGAAAATATTTCAAAATCTTGTTAAAAGTGTCAATACAAACTAACAGTTCCTTTTTTCCGTATGACTTTGGCAAATATTCGTGCTTTTTTTTTTAGTTTATTTTTCAAATTATTTATTTCTCTTATTTGAAAACAACAAGAGCAGATGGTAGGAACCAAAAAAAAATGTAAAAAGTATATGGTCTTTGTCATTCGCCATAAGCATTTTATATCAAAATTAAATTTAATGAACCAAGACAACTGAGTGCTTGTGCAGTGTATGGGTGCATTATTTATTTTTATTTTTTGGTTTTTATAGTGATTTCATATTTTTCCAAACACACGAAAACAGTAAACAATGATGTCAATTATTCGCTAACAAATTACACAACTAAAAAAAAAAAAATTTACCAAAAACTAAAAAGCGATATTAATCGCTGTCAAGAGGTAAAACAATGCATGCGTGGGAAAAATAGGATAGACGACGGTTAAAAAAATCTTTATCTCGTTTAAAATTCAAGCTTTGTCTTATCGCAGCTTCATACGGGCAGTTTCCTTGTAATGGTAGTGACCAAATTAAATTTAACAAAAAGTTATGATTATCTAGGATGTAAGTCAGTAATAAGAAGTCAATAAAAGATTACGGTTTTTGCTTACAATGATCACTGCAACTGACCTAGCGAATTGGATTTTTAAAGAATTAATACTTTAAGATAGTGTTGTGATAATGTGTTTGGAAAGGGCCTTAATTTTTGTAATTAAAACACTAGTTTAAAAGGATTTAATTTGTATTTGATTCTTTATTTATTTAATACACGATTTTTGCTTAAGGAAATTTTGTTTTAAAAAAATGTGACGGGAGTGATTCATCAAAAAGTAAAAAAAAGAGTCCATTATTTATTTTGTGATCAGCTAAAATAAAATAAATAAAAATAAAATATGAAAAAATTAAATTATATTTCTATCATTTTGATTGGTCTTAAGACGTGAACTGATCGATTTCTTTTATAAGAAGATAACGACTTTTTCGTATTGGTCATTTGTTATAACATTTTATGACTGCTAGTGTCGCGTGATAAATATTAATGGATTTGGTTTTGGCCCAAAGGCTTATTCCTTCTACTTAATCATCAACCATTAGTATGCTCTTTGAAAGCACAAATTGATTTGGTATTCAATATTTTCGAAAAACTATTTGTATATTTAATTCTTGCCACTACACCAAAATACCAAAATGTTTGTTTCGGCGGCATGAAATAAGTCCCCATGAAATGAGTCCCCAAAAACAAAATGAAATAAGACCTCAAAAACATGTTCAGGAAACAATAACAATACTTTTTGGGAATTTATTTTTTTTTTTTGGGACTTATTCCATTTTGTTTTGAGGACTTATTTCATATGAAATTATTCCCCAATTATGATAATAAAATAATCCCTCAAAAATAATTTGGGGACTTACTTTATTTTTAAATAATCAAAAAATTGAAAAGAGTGCAAACTATGTCCCGTTATATTCACAACATACGTTGATTGATCCAGGGCGCACGTATTTCAGGTGGCCTTACTTAATCAGCTGAGAAATTGAAGAATCGTTACTTTAAGTGGAAGAGGAAAGTTAACTGTGTCTGAGCTTTTTTCAAGAATGGTTTACAAGGAAAACGCAATTTGTATTAATATGGTGCCTGAAGATAATTTATTTAAAGAGGAATCTTCTGAAGGCGAATCGGCAGATGATATGTTTGAGTTGCAGATTTTGGGGCCTTATTTCATTTTGTTTTTGGGGATTTATTTCGTTGGGACTTATTTCACGCCGCCGTTTGTTTCTATAGCCGAGCGAATAACAGATTTCCAACCGTCTGGGTGTTCTGCACCTCTTCCTGTACCGCCACTGTTTTTTGTTTTATTTGTATTAACTTCGCATCTATATATGAGTTCAATGCAACAATCTAATTAAGCGTCAAGGTATTTAGCCTTAAAATTTTGACACACGAAAGGTTTTTAGGGTGCTTTTTGTTAATATATATTTTTTCCATACAAATTTTTCTACTAGAATAATATATTAAGGTTTACAGAAGAAGGCTTCTAAGAAAGACCACTACTTCCGCATGATGCACACTTAAGCTTATGATGGTTACCTCCTAGCAAAAAATAAATTCTTGGGGGAGAAGTTCCGATTTTACTCCACATCTGGTGAGACATCAGGCCTAAAACATCGAGTTTTGACTTGTGCAAAAGCTGAGCAGGAACAAAGGGAATGCTTAATCATTTCGATGACCTTCCTGCACACCGTGTTCATGTAGTTTTCTACAGCTCCCACCCGATGACGATGTGCTCCTACGTTAAGGTGTCACGCTAGTATATTTATCATCTTGCTGATTTCAAGCATCCCAAATTTCTGAATACACCTATTTCTAGCCTGATTTGGGTTGCCCAAAGGTACTTTTAGCACTCTCCCAGCCTCAGATTCTCTAGGTCGACAGCCCTACTGCGATAAAGAATTGCTGCAGTTGTTTTGAGGCCTCTTAAGAGTCTTTGTAAGTGCTGAGCTAATCAGGCGTATCCGCAAAGGTCGACGTATATGGTGACCTATATATTTGCAAAGTTGCTGAATAATTCAAGTACAGAATTGTTCCTGTGGTAAACCAGCGTCAATTGGTTAAGGAGACTTAACTTGTGGGCTGTAGAGATTTTCTGGCAAGTCCAGCGTCGACAGCTCTTTATGCCTTACTTTAACGAAAACATGAGGGAAATCAATAAAAAGTGCAGAGCAATAAAGACATAGACTTTTCTTATAACCAACCTGTATGTTTCTTCAATGACACAGTGCTGTGGTTTAAAAGAAAAGGTTATTGGGAATGCAGTTGCTATCATTTACCATTGAAGTCAGCTTGTTTCTAAGATAGGATGGGTGTGTTGCAGCATCATGGGAGTAAACATTTTTTAAACTATTTAAAAAAATTATCTCGTTTTTGTTCATCATATCTTGCTGAAAAACCTCTTAGATTGTGCAGGGGTATGTTTGTCACAGAGAGTCAAAGTTGGTCAGATGGCCATGAAGATGACTTTTTTAGTAAAGAATAGTCTTCAGACAGTTCAATTTTCTTGTTTTACGTAAAATTTTCAAACATTTTAAAAAGCATTTTCCTAACAAAAATTCATGGTTTAAAACCATATAAGCCCACGAAACGTGTCAGTGTCTAGAGGGTGATTTTTGTGCTTATGACGTAAGCGTTATTTTTGGACTGCCTACTTCGTCCAACAAAGCATCAGTAAGCGATTCCTCCTTTTTATTACAGAGATAATTTTATTGGTTTTTTTACTGGTACTTAGGTTGATAAAATTGCTGACTTTCTTAGTTTTGAATACTCGTCGTCTTCTGATGTCTACTTAACGTCTTGTGTATTCAAAATGATATAAAATAATAAAATTGTTATAGTGTGTTTGTCCTGCAATTTTTATGTGTGATAAAAAATCATTTGCAGACGACTTAGCAGTCAAAAACTTTTTAATGGGACACCCTTTTATAAAAACATTAACATTTTAAGGAAATGTGGTAAATAACTTTTTAATGAGATAAACTGGTTGGAATTATACTAAAATGTGTGCGGTCCTTTTGATTTCTAAACTAAAAGTTCTATAGAATTTACACAAAAAACAAGAAATTATATAACAAATGAAGTTACTTACTACAAACACAATTACATCTATTAGTGTACACGTGTGTGTGCAAGAGTGTTTAATGTAAATCATGTAAAATTTTATGCGAATTTAATGGGCTGCTGTCGCAAATGTACATATTTCTTCTGGTATTTTTGGGTAAAGTGGGAATCAAACAATTCTAAAAACTTTTACAGAAATTAATTTTACGTTTAGAGTTCCATCCAAAACTTCTACACAATACACACAGCATAAAATGTCAAGGCCTTTAGAAAAAACAGGCAAAATATGCGCAATAACCAAGTTAAATTTTAATAAGAAATTTCTTATTTATTTCTTTTGAAAGTTTGTATAGTATATACAGGACAGCTGCATTAAATGCTGTTACTACAGCCAATAATTTAAAGTACATATGGCCAATGCCTTTATTATTCACTTAGTTAAAAAAAAATTAAACAAAAAAACATGTTTCATTAAAATTTTGGCGCAACATTTGTTACAATAATGATTTCTCATGCTATTTATTTCTTATTAAACTTTTCCTTCGTCACATAGAAGTCTGGCAAAATGCTTTGTATTTTTTTTTTTTGAGAAAATTAAACAAAAAAGAAAGTTTTAAATTAAAATTTTATAAAGTAATTTTTTCTATATACAAGGTGGGCCAAAAGAAGCTATCCGATGCTGTTTGACTTTCCTTTTTTTTTTTAAATATCAGCCTCGGTTTTTTTTTGATTATGTTTATTTGAACCTTTAGAATTTTATTGCTCAATCCGAAATTAGAATATTGGCCAAAGGGGCGCGGTCAGAGTTAATTGCTCGTTTCATAGCTTCGGCGAGAACTTAGGGCGACAAATACTCGCACTAGTGTCAAATGTTGTCCTTGAGGGTTTTCACGGCTTCGGGCTTGTCCAAGTTAATATGGGTCTTCAAAAGTCCTACAAAAAAGTCTTGAACGGCCAATGTAAATCGCCAAAACGAGAGATGAGGTGATCCGGGAACGTCGCATTCAGAATATCAGTTGTGGTTTGAGCAGTGTGTGCCGTTGCTCCATCCTGTTGGATTGAAAGTCGCGGATTTTCAAGTAAACTGCTTTCAACCAGTCCAATGTTTTCGGTAGTCGACGGGGCCTGGCCGTTGGACAATCATAGCCGAACCCGTTGCGCCGAATCTCTGCATCCACAAAAGAATTAAATTTGCACTTGGTCGATCAAGTGTTCGCTGAATATTGACTCATAGGAATCTCTTAAAAAAGTGTCCCACAGCAAACGCTCTATGCTCACTTAACAGACAAACTTTACAAACCTTAAGAAAAGTATTTTTATCTCTTAAAGACCAGCCAAAAGCAAATTGAGTTTTGTTTGAAAATTTATTGACTTAAAGTTATAAGAAGTGCCTTAATGTCTCAAAGTAAAATTTTTATTTTTTTAACCCCTTAAGGTACAAATTTTTAACAAATTTCCAAACAAGGTTTTATATTTTCCCAAGACCTGGCACCCCCATTTTTTTACCGTTTTTGTCCCACAGTTTATCATAATGTTGCAAACATTTCTTAGCGACATAAACACTCTTTGATTTTTTCCTACATTATGCTGCTGAATATTTTATTCAGTTTTCTAAATTATACTTGATTCGACTCTTGTTCATTTTTGTTTCAAAAATATGTGATAGTTCATAACAATTATATGCCCATTTTTCTTTAACATACATATACATATATATAATTACTTGCAGTTTTTGTATATTTTCTTGCTATATTTTATTTTAAACTAAATGTTTGTTCCGCTTTCAGTTACAGTCTTAAAATTCTTTTTAAAAGTTTATGCAAAATATTGCCAATGTTTGTAAAAACTATTTTTCTCTTTTTCTTTAGAACATTCATACACTCGCCTTTTCTATTTTAAGCCGCATAAATTATATGTTTTAAGTAAAAGTTATTCAAACTGTAAATTGCTGGAATTCTTAATAACGCGACACAATTGGCGAAATATTTTCTATTTTAATATAATGAAAACATTTTTAGTGAATAAAATTTAAGTCAAACAAATATTTGTTTGCATGAGGATAGAACATATGTGAAATTCTTGGAAAAGTTTAATTACGCCAATTTATTTACAAATTTATGTATGTGTCTTTTGTTTTGTAAAAAATATTTTTAAAATGTTTAAGATTGTGCAAAGTGATTTCTAGAAGTTCTACATGGTTTTTTAAGAGCCCTTTGCAAGTATGGATCATCATCTATATATGTATATAAAGCTATAACGTTACTGACTGACTGATTCATCATCGCTAAAAAAATATGAATACGTTTTTGCCACTTTTTTGAAATTTGGGTGTTTAGGGGTAAAAAAAGGGTTCAAAAATGGGTAAAAATTCTATATTGGTACTTTTTGTTACTTTTGAACCAATAGAGATAAATACATAATATGAATTGCGTTCGACAGGTATCGACAAAATAAGAATATGTTTTCGATACTTTTTAAAAATTTTGTACCCTTAGGCACAAAAAAGAGTACAAATTACATATTTGTAATTTTTAGGTACTTTTTGTAACTTCTTAACTAATAAAGGTAAAAACATAGTTTAATTTGCCTTCGACAGGTCAGGACAAAGTATGAATATATTTTTTTAACTTTTTTAAAAATCTAGACCCTAAAGGGCCAACAAAAGAGTACAAATTTGTAAAGTGGTACTTTTTGCGTACTTTTTGTAGCATCTAAACCAATAAAGATAGAAACATAATTCAAACTGCGTTCGACAAGTCTTGACAAATAATGAATATTTTTTATACTTTTTAAAAACTTGAAACCCTAGGGGATAGATGTAAGGGTAAACATTACATTTTGGTACTTTTTAGGTACTTTTTGTAATTTCTTAACCAATAAAGGTAGAACCTTCATTTAAATTGCGTTTTGCAGGTAATAATTTAAGAAATAAAGGCACAAAACATCACCTTCACTTAATAAATTTCTAAAACTGCGCTTACGAAGTAGCGGGTCACGTGCTAGTTTATAATAAAAGTTATTTACTTTTTATTTCGTTGTTACATAAAATTTTAAAGTTTTGCGATTTTTTAAAAGGATTGTCTTTAAATCAACTTTTGTAGATAATATATTTTGTGTATTTCTCTGTTTATCTAAAATTTTTTAATTGAATTTTAGACACGTTCTAAAGCAGCATCGTCGAAAAAAGGGTTCACGCGTATTAAATTATGTTAACAGCAATAAAAGTCTGCTTTATAATTTAATGGCTTGTAAAAACATTTTTTAAAGTCGGTTTTAGATAGCTTCACATGATTCGAAACAGTTTAAGGTACGTCTAAGATTCGCCTTCAATTATATCGATCGTATTAAAATTATTTCCCGGAAACATGTCTATCTCTCCGTTCGCTCATTTGGCTGGATAGCAATGATTTCTACTGTTTGCAAGAGACCGACCGAACCTAACCCGAACCCGAGCTTCAGCCAAATTTATATTTTTCGGCCGAATTCGAACGCAAACAGAAAAAAAATTCAAATATGTGCAAAAATACACTTAGGCCACTTTAAATAATATCACTAATGGCCATAGCTAAGCGTTTTTAAAAATTAATTTTTTTAATATTTAAGGCCCACTGTACACTTTGACATTTTCTTCTGATAAACAAATGCGACCCATAGATTTTCATGGAAAGAAAAATATTTTATCTCTATCAATTTCTTTCGCTTAAATATTAAAAACAAAATATTGATTCGAAGATGTATTATTTAAAAAATATCTAATTCTTTTCAAAATATGAATTAAAATAAAATTTTTATTAAAAAAAATCCAAATTTCTTTTAAAAATCGTAGATTTTTGTTTACACCTCAGTCATTCAATAACAATTTATCCTGATTAAAAACCCTAAATCGACATCCCTATATATAACAGCGTACAAAGTTTAATTGGAAAACAAGTTTTGTGTTACTATCTACTTTCTTAGTTATATTCAATGATAAAATTCAAATCAACTGATGATTATGCAAATAAATTTAAAAACAAAACTAAAATGGTAATTTTTAAATAAAACCTTCAATGACCTCTCGACCCTTTATCTCAAGCGTTAAAGTGTAAAAACATTCTAATTTGTCTACAAGTTTGCATTCCCTTAACACGCATTTTAAATATTTAATGAGGCAAATTGTAAAAAATTTGCATTTATTTTTTCTTGGTATGATTTCGAGAAACTGTGTTTTTGCTCAAGATTTTCTCTTAAAACAAGAAAAATTATTTTATGCTCAAACAACTTTTAAATGTTTTTTGCAGTTGTTTTGGAAAAAGTTAACTTCTTTTACTTTCTTTTCTGATATCCCAAAAATCTTTAGGGAAATTTTGTTTGTATTTTACATTGTATCATTGTAGATTTGAAAAATTTTAAAGAAACAAATTTGCATTAAACTCCTATGGGTAATAAGTGTGTTAGAAATTCTTTGTAACTTTTTTTAAGTTTTTCTCTTAAAAAAAAAAGAAAAAAATAATTAAATTTGCCATAAATTTGGTTTTGCTTACTTTGCAAAGTTTGATCGTAAGGGAGTTTTCCAGAGCATAAAAAGGTTATTTGTAATTTAATATTAGAACTTTCAGACATTAAAAACTTTAAAATATACAAATTTATTAAATTAAACAGTAATGAAATTATATAAAAATTTCAAGTTAGCAACACTTTTAAGTAAATAAAAAAGTTTAGAAAGTTTTACCAACGAGACTAGAAAAAGCGATGACAAAAAATTCCGTTTACATTACAAAAAGTAACTTAAATATATCTTTTTTGTCGGCGTTAGTTTAGGTGAGGTTAGGTAGAACAGGCAGCCGTTGAAGGAAAGGATACAGCTTACTTGGGTCCGCTTAATTCGGTCCATTTGTGTTACCTGGAGAAGCAGATAGAATAGATTGAGATGGAAGAAAAGAAGAAATTTAGAGAAGGATAAGAAAGAAAGGAAGAAAAAACAGAAAAATGAAGCAAACTTACCAGGGTCTCTGGTGGGAATCGAACCCACAACCCTCAGACTGGTAGACCTGTGCACTTACCACTGATCTACCGGGGCACCCTTTGTCGGCGTTCAGCTAGCCTGATTTTTTTTTTATTAAATAAATGTTTTACTTATACGTATGTATGTATATGAGAAATTGCAAGTCTTCCCCGAACATTAAATCGGGCGCTTTATTCTTTTTTGCCGGAAATACCCATATATCAAAGGAACAAGCTTAGTCCCGGTGTGCTTCGCTACCCTGAATTGTATTAATGTGATTAATGCATTTTTGTTAAACTTTTTTTAAGTGCATTTTTATTCTTTCTTAATAATTTTTCATCGCTATTCTAGCAGTAATATATGTTTCTTAAATAAATGTTAATAAAGAGTTCTAAGTAAATTTTAAACCTTTTAGCACCTATAACAAACTAAGAAAAATACTAAAAAAGTTAAAAAAAATATTTAGAATTTGTGCACTTACTCCTTTAAACTTAAAAAAAGTCCACAATTAAATTCGTATCTTTTGAGAACTACAGAATAACTCCAAATTATGTACACATGTTTCTATCTTCGTTTGTTATATCTACATTACTACATTTCATTTATTAAACGGGGCAGAGGGAGGGCGGAGCTGTTTGAATTATCGATTGTGCGGATTGTCACTCACGATGTCGCGATTTCGCTGTGGGATAATGATTCTTACATAATTGCTAGTCGAAAATTTTGTTTAAAGGTTGGTATTCGGCGAATACGTGATAGACCGAGTGTTAATTTAATTCGTTCTTCTTTGGCTATGCGTGTCCCACGGCAGGGGCCCTTAATACATTGAACTAGTTGAAAGCAGCTTACGTGAAAATTCGGGACGCTTAATACAGAAAAGAACAGCCTCACTGAGACTTCCAAGAGCAATTATTTTTGAAATTTGAAATATCAAAAGCCATTGCATTACCTCAGGGTAACTGTTTGGTGTGCCTTAGCCACGCATAAGACAATTGGATCATTTTTTTCGAAAATTCTCGAGGCCAGGGTACGAAAAAATTATGGACGCAAGACTAGGTAATTGCTAGACCTGCGAGCTCATTTACCGTACTTTTCACCCACGTGGTTTTAACAGGATAGGGCGACTGCAAACACAGCCAGAGCTTAGATGAATTTGCTTCTGGAAAATTTTCCCCAAAAACTGTTCACTTACTTTGGGGACATCCCATGACAACCGAGGTCAACCGATCTAACTACCCTTGATTTTTTTTATGGGGCTACCTCAAAGAGAGGGTTTATAATGACAATACCCAATCTCTTGTAGCTTGAAAGGACAATATTTGCCAAGAAATTGAACCAAGTTTAAGGCAGCTTGTGGCGCAAAACGCAAGACTCCGTTTTAAACAGTGTGTTAAAGGCGACGGAAGACATCTGGATGAAATATTCTTTAAAAAATAAAAATCCAATCTTTCGTTCAATGCTCTTAACAAAACTTTGTGTAAATTATAAATTTTTTTTTGGTTTAAAAATATAAATCTGCGATACGTGAAAGTATGTATCTTTAAATCTCTCAAAAAACTTTCTAATAATTTTAAAAATTAATTTACGACGGCTGGTAACAAATATATTTATTGTACTCGTATATACAAATTTTGTTGTTAGTGCCAATTCAACAATAAAATAATTGTATTTACAATCTGGTTGTTAATATGACAATTAGTGAGACGTAATTTGTTCTTCTGTAAGTTAACTTTCGACTTTAATCTGGATAAATATCCCAACATTTTTTCATTTTATAAGATTGTCTCGAAAAAGAAAAAATACAAAATTATGTAAAAATATCTTTTTGTCCACTAAATTGTCTTTCGACATATGTCTGGATCAACTTATCTGATTTGAATTAAATTAAAATAAAATAAATAAAATTCGTATTTTCAAAAGTTCAAAAAAAGCACCAGCAACGTTAAAAAGTACTTTTCGTCTATTTTCTTTACTTTTTGGGCAATCTGATATACAATTCTTAAAGTAATTTATGAAGGTCATTATCTGAAAATGTAAAAAAAAAATATCAACAATTTGATAAAGTACAATTTTTCACTAAAATGATTCCGACCCCAACCCCAAATCTAAAGAAAGCAAAAAAACTTCCGGAGCATGAAAAACTTTATTTTGTCTAAAAAGTATTTAAACTTAATGAAAGACCTTCTAGCGACTTTTGCGTTCCCATATCCCGTTATTGTCAATAGCCCCTAAAAAGCTTTTGCAAAAAGTTATAAGAAATTCTAAGAGGACATAGAGTCTAACAACAAAATGTTTAAAAACTTATAAGAATATATATTTTAAAATCATAGACTCTCCAGAAAAATAAAAACTTCAACTGCTATTAAATTCCGTAACTTGCTTTCAGGACTTTAAAAATTTTGAAATTGTCAAAATCTGGAAAATTTCAGCTTGCTTTTGGTAGCTAGATCTTAAATATTTAAAAGCAAATATTATTAAGGAGTTTTCTCAACTTTAGTTAACCAATTTAACCTGTAACAGTCGAAAATTGCTGAAATATCCAATACCTACCTTAAAAAGAAAACAAAATACGGAAAATATATAGTTCTAAATAATATAAATACCAATGAGTACACAGAAAAAAATGGCAACAGATATTAGAAAAATGAATATAATACATTATAGGTATCAGTTTAAAAAATACTTATTTTTGTTATAGTATATGAATGTATTTTAAATAACAAAAATTTTTAAAGATTTATAGCATTAACAAAGTGATAATAATCATAATGATTTATATGGTAATAAATATGAATTAGTTTTTTTGTAATTTCTTTATGTGTATGTATATCAATAATTTTAACAAAATACAAAATTTAAAATTTTATTTTTATTTGTTAAACAAAACAGTAAAACACATTGATGTGTGCAAGCTTTTCTCTATTATTGTTTATATATACTTATGTGTGTGTGTGTGCAGAAATAGATTGCAAAATACTTTTGTTTATATGACAGACAACATATTGCAGCCGCAGGTGTTTAATACTTTTCTGATTTTGTCAACAATTTCTTTATAAAACAAGTAAGAGCGCAATATTCGGCTGTGCCGAATCTAATAAACCCTTTAGATTAGTCTTTTGATATACCCAGGCATCTTTTCTAGCAGAGTTATTTTGTAGTGCTCCTACCAAAAAATTTTTTTCCAAATGAAGGTCTTATTTTCGAAATACTTTTTGTAGAACATTTGAAGTCGATAGCTGTTATAAGCGTATCGAAAATTTAATAAAAATTGTTCATTTGTATGAGAGGTAAGATTTAGCGCATGAATTATTTCACAAAATTTGTGAAATTGTAGGGGAAATATCACTTCCCCTGGTCCTATCTGAAAAAATTTTTCACATATTTAGGTCCGTATCTTAAGAGTATCCATGCCAAGTTTTGTGGCCCGGATACACGGATACATATTTACTGAGAAATATGTGTATAGGGATATATGCACGAATTTTGTCTTAAAAAATAAGTTATTTTGGGTTTTTGCTTGTATCTCGGTCAATAGTAAACCGATTTTGCCGGTTTTAAACAGCAAATATTCCAGGGATATTTCTAACAATTTGATACTAATATCTGGTCAGTTTTGCTTTATTTGCCTCCGGAAACTTGCTTTCAACGGACGGACAGATTGACATGGCTATATCGACTTCGCTATCTAAAAGGATCCAGAATATGTATACTTTATGGGGTCGCAAATGAATAATAAAGAAATTGCAAATTGAATGACAAACTGATATATACCCTTATCACTATGTGAAGGGTATTAAAATGAACTAAAGGGGAATTTTCGATTTTGTCGTACAAGTTTAAAATAAAGAATAAGGAGCAGTTTATTTTTTTCTTTCTCTTCTACAAACTCCTCAATGATGTGTGCTTGATGTTAAGATATTGAAAAACTCTTCTTATGTCATATTATAATAAATTGTATTTCCTGTGAATATAACGGAAGTCATTATTTATTGAAGGAAATACTTAGAGACACATGTAAATAACTTTAGATGGAAATATTTGCTATTGTTTAAATACACATAAAAATAAGCTTAACATTAAACACATACTAATGCTTACTCTTCAATAAAGAATAAACAATAGCTGTGTTCCAGATGCTTAACGAAATCGTCCGAACTTACACAATGTTACCCAAACCTATCCAAAAGCGTTACAGGTAGTAGATTTTTCACCTGTATCTTTAAGATATAAACCTTTTTTGTTGAATTTTAAAATTATAAGCTTTAATTGTAAGAAAATCACAAAACAAAATTTTTTTATTCATTTATAAGTTTATTATATTAAGCTGTGAATGTGAGCCGGTAATTTATATAAAAGTTGTTGATGAAATATTTTTTATTGAAACTAATTTTTTGATTTTTGCCAGCAGTTTTCGCGTTGTTTTTGGCTGATTTTTTTAGTCATACTATCATTTGAAAATAGTGTCTTAAATTGGTTGTAAATAACTTTAACCTCACTAATGTATTCTTGTGGTTTTAGAGTTTTATCATCCCATTACGCCCATACCACATAGTACTGATATTATTAGCATTTGTGCAAATGTTTGCAAAGCAAAAAAACAATCACTTTCTGAGTCGACTAGTGTATGTATGTATGTCCGCCCATGCGACTAACTATTAGCTGTTTCTAACCAACTATTTCTCTTTTTACGATATGTTATTAACGGGCTTTCAAGGCTTGAAAGCCCGTTAATAACATATCGTAAAAAAAAGAAAAACATTAGGAAAAGGTCGTTTAATATTAACAAACAATATTTCTCTTTTTAGTTTAAATTTAAAATAAATATTTTTTTTGTTAGAATTCTGTTTAACTGATAAATTCATAATTTTGTTATTAACAACGATGATTGTTGAATTCTAAGCGATAAAAATTATTATGAAACCAATATTTATATACTTTTTATAACCCCAAGTTGTCTTGCAGTCTTGCGCATCCCTTTTATTTTTTTTGTTGGTTGTTTTTCTTTTTTTTTTAATTTACCAGTTTTTGTTTATATTTCCGTTTTTAATATTTATTGTGATTATTACTCGTGAGCGTATTTAGCTTATTTTATTTTACACTAGAGTTGTTTAAAAAAGCGGAGCTGAAGAAAAATATTAACGGAAAGATTATTTTGTGGAAATTTCCGTCTGTTAAATCTCTATAGAGCTAAAATCTAAAAATGTAAAAACTTTTGCAAAAAAAAAAAACCAGATTTAGTTGGTTGAGTATTTAGAGATAAATAAATTTTACTTGAAATTTGTTGCACTGCGACTAATGCAATTAAGAAATGTTTCATAAAATGTTAAATGAGTTTCTTGTAAAATAAATAAACACATACACACTTATGTTAATAATGGGTGAATCATGGTGTGGTTTTATTTTCAACATGCTTTTTTTGAAGAATAAGCGTGACTGATAGATACCACACACCACAACAGTGTTCACAAGTTGTTAAGCTGTATTACGAAAATCAGCTTTTATTCAGAAATGTTTTTTTTGCGAGAATTTTTTTAATATTTTGTTTTAAATAAAAACTTATCGAAATTAGCTTTTAAGGCTATAATAACACAAGTATACACGGTTTTGGAGCTGAGCAACTACAAGTTATTCCTAAAGCTATTTGGGGCGCTGAATTCGAATCCTGGTTCTGTTTTTCCAGATTGGTTCTAGTTTTCGAGATATTGCATAATTACCGTTATTTGCGTTTTTTAAAAAGATGATGTTACTTATATGCAAATATCTTCAAAAATATTCGTCGGCTTATGCAATTATTATTTTTTATTGAAAGATAATTAAATTGCTAAAATAACCATGGGTCGCTTGTGAAGATTAGTCAAGAAATGATTGTGTTACAATGGACGCAATTTAAAAATTCATGAAACATTTTATGATATTTTGAAATTTTTCTCTTTTCAACTAATTTGTTTTACACCAGACAATTAAAACTTTTGCTATTTTATTACATTAGACATTAGTTTATTTTAATACGCACATTTTGCGCCGAACAAGACCCAGATTGGTGCAAAAATGAGAAAGCTACAGAAGATTTAGTGAATAAACCCACGTTTAGCTTCCAAATGATTGGCGGTTATATATCAGTAACTTTTGTGTCAGTATGAAGACAGTTCCACTCCTGCAACCGTGATGCGAGCAATTCTGCTTTTGTTCCGATAAATCCAAATCACGAATCAAGTCATTCAGCATACTTTGCGATATTATGTGTGTTTCTTCCACGTTAAAATCTTCGGTCGGTGACGAACTGAAAGTTCATCTAGAATTTGCACGCACACCTTGGAAAATTGGCCAAGGTTCATTGTTCGTACGGGGAACTAGCTTGGCCACTGATGACACGTCAGAGTATTTATACTTTGATAGTTTTTTTGCATTTAGAACCGACCACACTCATCAAGCAAAAATAACAATCATCTACATGATTTTTCGACTGTCTCCATAATATTGGCATTAAAAATAAAAAGTATAATTCTTGAGCAAGTGACCACTTGTACAGTTTTGTGCTACACGCTTTACAAAATAATTTCGGTACCCACGGCTTGTGAGTTTTTTGTTCACACAGATACCAAAATAATAAAAATATGCATCTCTCAGCGCTATATATTTTTCCACTTTTTCCGATAATATAACATCCGCAAGCATAACAAAAACGTTTAGAATCAACTTTGCACTTCTTTCTTTCCATTTTCATACGTTTTGGAACAAAAAATTACTTTAAGTTTACAATTGAAATGGCGTTTCTACGATGCCAACAGCTAATTGCCGTTATTACACCACAGTGCAGCCAACATGTAAGAGCCCGAAAACTAGAACCAATCTTGAAAAACAAAAACCGGATTCGAATTCAGCGCCTCAAGTAACGTTCAGATCTGTTCTCATCGGTTTAAATCCAAAAGTTGACGGGAATTTGTAAACTTGTGTAATTATAAAGAAAATTTAAAAGCGGTATTTTTTATTGTGTCGACTAATACTCTTTTCTCTTAGTATACATCTTTTATAGTCAGCGAAAATTGTTTATAATTGAGAAATTGCAGATTCTTTCCTAAAACGAAGTTGATTGTTACCCGACCTTTAATACCAATTGTCTCTGGAATAACTCTGATAGCTTTGCACTAACGCCCAGTCTAAAGGGCTAAATTTTAAATTTAAAGCTTGGTTTTACCAGACAAACAGATAGTTAGACGGGCATGGCCTAATCGACACCCTATACATATGCACATATACCCGGATCAATACTACTCATACATACTCATACTGGCTCAATATTTTAAACTTAAATAACAAATTTTAAAATACAATTTAAATTAGTAATATACCAATGTAAACCATGGATATTTCTGTATTATGCGATCTCTCGCTATTTCGTAAGAATACAATAAATAATGTTTTTTTTTTTAATAATTTTGCATAAAATATACGTCAGTTACTATAAATATATATACTTTATATAATTATAGCCTCAATTTGAACTGTGCAGCTGAAGATTTCTATAGTTTTTTTTTTATATAATAAAAGTAATTTAAAGTATACTTTATTCATACGTACATACATACATACAAACAAAATTTATAAAAGTTACAATCTCTTATTCTCTGTTTTACATAAGTTTTGAATGTTTATTTTAATTACGAAAAATTGTTTGCTTTTTATTATATTCAAAATTTGTTCTTTATACACTTGAACAAACTTTACCATTATCAACACTACAACACCTTTTTATTTATTATTATTTCCAGTACAAGGCAAATGTCCCAACAAAGGGCGAACTTAAAAAAAAGTAAACAAGGAATAACACTCAGTTGGTATGTTTGCATAAATTTGAGTTTGTGCACGCATGTGTTGGCATAACCTTCAGAATCATACTAATAATTTTTTTTGCTAAATTCAACAATTTTTTTTACTAACCCCAACATAAAGTTTGGTTATGCGCTTGAAAACTCCCCAGTAGATATATCTGGGAATATTACGAAAAACTGTGTTTTTCACTAAACAAACCTGCAATAACTTTAAATGTGTGTCAGAAATAAGGCAGAATTTTAAGCAAATTATAAATTTTAAGTTTACTTGTTTGTAAAATAATAAGCAGTTAAATTTGTTTAAAACATCCAAGAATTTATTGTATAAAATAAAAAGCAAGTGAATAAAAACTAGTAAGAATGCTATAGTCGGTCAAGCCCGACCATTTTATACCCTACACCATATTTGTATGGGGGCTATAAAAAAAAACAGTAATTTTTTATTTAGCATAATAGTTGGTCGCGTAAAAGTAAACATATATGTAAAATTTTACTCAGCTAAGGTAATTTCCGAGCCATCAATAGCCCAAAGTGCTTATTCGAAAAGGATGAGTAAATGAACCGGTCACTTTTTTGTTCAATTTACTAGCTGAAAACATAGCGCAATAAGTAAACATTTTGTAATATTTAAGTCAGTTACAGTCAAAAATGCTTATTCGGAAAGGACATTTGTTTGGGGGCTATTCCAAAAAAATGAACAGATCATCACCAAAAGCAACAAGCTTCGTGTCAATATCACATAATATATCTGTGCCAAATTGTATCAAAATATCTTTAAAATTGCGACCTGTATTTGATCACATTGATACATGGACACCTAGCTGGATGGGCGGATTGATGAACATGCTTCAATCGAGCCAGGAATTGCTTCTGAGTCGAACGGTATACTTGAAGATGGGTCCCAGATCAGTTTTATTGGGCGTTGCATACGTCTGCACGAATGCATAATACCCCTAACAAGTTTGTGATGTGGGTATAAAAATTAAAAACTGACGACTGCACAGATGGCAAAAGGTAACCGACTTTCGTTTGATAAAACTTAAAGAAATTCGTTTATATTAAGACTAGCAGTTAACACGCCTCCTCGTAGGCGCCGTTTCAAATATTAAATAAAACAAAGTCCTTAATGTTCAGAAGAATTATCAGCAATAAAAGGTAAAATCCTTAATTTTTATATATTAAAGATCCCATATTAATCTAGCTGTTTTTATTTTACTCTGTCTTTTTTATCAAAATCTGATACAAAAGCAAATTATTTAGTGTATTCGTAAATGGAAAAAGGTGTCAAACGGTCATAAAATAGGAAGAGTAAGTTGATTGTTTCTACTTTTTCATTTTGTTGATTAGAGAAGCTACAAGCACTAAGTAGAAGCGCAAAATAAAATAAATACGTTCTCTTAACTCTAAAAAAAAAGAACCAGGATTAAGCTTAACATCATAAAACTTGCATAAAGTGAAAAAGTAATTTTTTCGAAATGCTTGACTTCCGAACTCATCCTGGGTGTACAGATCCAAATTTAATTTTTTAAGACTCATTATCTTAAATTATGCAAGAATGAACCAAAAATGTGAAAAAGTACTTTCTGTTTATCTTTTTATTTTCCGAACTCAATTTGGGTTAATAGCCCTTATCCAGGCTCGAAATCTCAAATAAATGGAAAAAAGTACTCAAATTGTGAAAATTTGAAAATTGATCAACTAATCTTTGTTTTGATTTTTTTTATATTTGTTTATAATATGTCTATATGTTTGCGCGCATTTCTCTGTGTCACTCTTAAAATTTAGTCTTCTCTCTAAGGGAACGTCAATTATATGCAGCATTTCAAGCATGTATCTCTTTGAATAATTTTTCTCTTCTTGTAATACTCTTACGTCTTTTAAATTAGGTATATGTCCAGTTTTGGTACTGTGGGCTGCTAACGCCGTTTTTTGTTCAATTGGCTTGTTAATTGCCTTGTAATCGGTTTTGTGTGATGATATACGTGTCTTAAGTTTCGTTTTTGTTGTCCCTACATATACTTTATCGCATACGTTGGATCCGTCCCCATTGCAACTTATTTCGTAGACCAAGTTAGATTTTTCTTCTCGTTTTAATTTTGTTTTTGGTTTGCTAAAAAGTTTATTTACTGAGTTGTGTGTTTTCAAAGCTAGTTTGTATTTGTCGTTGTCATGGATATTCGAATTCTTAAATCTTTCGGAAAAACCAGGAATGTAGGACATTGATTTGTAAATCTTTGGGGAATCATTGTTAGTTTTTGTTGTATTAGTATTTAAGTTCACATGTTTAACAAGGTCATCTATGGTTTTTAACGGGAAATCGTTTTGTTTAAGAATAGTTCTGATTTTTAATACATTCTTATCATAAAACTGTTCGTCGCTGATATTTAGGACTCTTCTAATAAAGTTTTTATCATTAGGACCAAAACATTCACTACCTAATTCTAAAAATAATTTTCCCTTATTTAAATGTATATCTGATGGTGAGGATATAATGCAGACAATAAATGACAAAGAACAACAAGAAATAGCGCGAAACAAATTTTCCCAACTAATTGAGAACCATATAAATCATAATAAACTTAGTCAGAGAGATAAATTAGTACTTGACACAGTGGGACAGGTGCGACAATTTTTAGATGAAAATAACGACATATATATATTAAGTTTTGACAAAGGGAATAAAACAGTTGCAATGGAGAAAAAGGACTATATTCACAAAATGAAAACCATATTAAACGATATATGCTCTTACAAAAGATTAAACAGAGATCCCACCTCTCGCTTACAAACAAAGAACAACTTTTTCATCGAAAAGTTATTTAATTTAGGTTTAATCTCTTTATATGATAAAAATAAATTAATAACAAAAATTGCTACCGCGCCACGTATCTATGGCTTACCAAAAATCCACAAAGAAGGAATCCCTCTTCGTCCTATATGCTCGTCCATAAACTCTCCAGCGTTTGGTCTTTGCAAATATATAGTAAATATTTTAAAAAATCCGACAAAGGAATCAAATTACAATGTAAAGGACTCAATTGACTTTAAGTCAAAGATTAATGACACTACAATCCACAAAAATGAAATAATAGTTTCATTTGATGTCATATCATTGTTTCCCAGTATACCAGTCAACTTGGCATTAAAAATTATTGAAAATAAATGGCATATCCTTCAAAACTTTACTTCAATTCCCAAACAATTATTTATGGAAATTTTAAGTTTTTGTATTAAAGATACTAGGTATTTTCAACACGATGACAAAATCTATGAACAACAAAAGGGAATGCCGATGGGATCCCCTGCTTCGCCAGTAATAGCAGATATTGTGATGGAAGAGTTGTTAGATACTTCAATTGAGAAAATGGATACCAAACCAAGGAAACTCACAAAATATGTAGACGATTTGTTTGCAATAATCAAAACTGACGCAGTAGAAAGTACCCTACAGATTTTAAACTCATTTAATAGACAAATACAGTTCACAATCGAGAAGGAAATAGATTTTAAGCTTCCGTATTTAGATTCGGTAGTTATAAGGGAAAACAATGTCCTCAAAATAGATTGGTACCAAAAACCAACTTCTTCTGGTAGAATAATCAACTTTTATTCGAAACATCCGAGGAGTACAATAATTAACACCGCGAAAAACTTTATTAGAAGAGTCCTAAATATCAGCGACGAACAGTTTTATGATAACAATGTATTAAAAATCAGAACTATTCTTAAACAAAACGATTTCCCGTTAAAAACCATAGATGACCTTGTTAAACATGTGAACTTAAATACTAATACAACAAAAACTAACAATGATTCCCCAAAGATTTACAAATCAATGTCCTACATTCCTGGTTTTTCCGAAAGATTTAAGAATTCGAATATCCATGACAACGACAAATACAAACTAGCTTTGAAAACACACAACTCAGTAAATAAACTTTTTAGCAAACCAAAAACAAAATTAAAACGAGAAGAAAAATCTAACTTGGTCTACGAAATAAGTTGCAATGGGGACGGATCCAACGTATGCGATAAAGTATATGTAGGGACAACAAAAACGAAACTTAAGACACGTATATCATCACACAAAACCGATTACAAGGCAATTAACAAGCCAATTGAACAAAAAACGGCGTTAGCAGCCCACAGTACCAAAACTGGACATATACCTAATTTCAAAGACGTAAGAGTATTACAAGAAGAGAAAAATTATTCAAAGAGATACATGCTTGAAATGCTGCATATAATTGACGTTCCCTTAGAGAGAAGACTAAATTTTAAGAGTGACACAGAGAAATGCGCGCAAACATATAGACATATTATAAACAAATATAAAAAAATCAAAACAAAGATTAGTTGATAAAAAACTTATAAACATAAGACAAGGTGTCAACTCTACGTGACAATATATATACAAATATATTAAGTTTTTAAATTTAAAAATAAGTAAATATTGTTAATGTGTAATATTTTGTAAAAAAATTGTTTAATGTTGTATTTATGTTTTTAATTTTTGTTAGATGACATCCCTGAAGATGATCTGTTTATTTTTTTTTTAAATTTTTTAAAATTTTTTATGTTTGTTTTTTCTTTTTTCCAATATTTCGCCACCACAATTTTTTGAATTGTTTAATAAAAATATTAATTTCCCTGAAGAAGCTACCCATTGCAATAAAGAATAAACAAATATAAAAGATCTTGCGCTTAAAGTAAATAGGACAAAACATTAAAACAAAAGATCGAAGCAAATAGGCGTAAATTTGTTCAAATATTAAAAAATGATTTGCAAGTTGTGTAATCAAAATGTACTCATATTCTGATCCAAAAGTTAAGGGCTGTAAAACAAATAAATGGCGCCCTTTGAGAAACGTGTTTGTGAAGTCCTGTAAAACAGATTTAATTAAGGATATGTAGCCCTCGATGCGCTAGTATACTTTGACATCTTCAAAATGAAGTTTTAGCCTCTTCAAAAGAAGTTTTGAATTATGTTTGGCTTAAGTCGTATTAAGTATGCTCGTTAAGATGGTGGAAATTTTAATAATCAACACATTTGTTTAATAAAATATATAAAACGTTTGTTTTATGGCTACCAAACAATATTAAATTTTAAAAGTCTTTTTTGTGGGGGAGGGGATTTCCTAACATCCCTCCCACCCTACATACATGTAATTTCGTACAATAAATTTTTATGTATAATCTTTTGTTGTTGCTACTGCTTTCTTGTATTGTTAAATTGCATTTGCCACAATTCTCTTAAGACCATTTAAGTATAAATTAATTCCCAATGACCCAAAACGATTGTTAAAGCATTATAATAGTGGTAACATTATTACACAATGAGGTTTTATGCATATGTTATACACAACTACATTAACAAAAAAAAAATATAAATAAATAAGTAAAAATATACGTAAAAAATATGATTTTTAGGAAAAAATTATTTTTAAATTTTTTTCAAATAAAAGTACAAAAATAAGAATAATTTTATATTAAAGGCCATATTTATAATAATTATTTAATGTTTATTAATAGGTTATTTGACAAATATGACATATAATATTTAAATGTTTTAATTATATTCTAATAAACCAAAATGACTTAAAGCAATTTTATCTTGTTACAAAAGAAAATCAAAAAGTAAAGATTCGCTAGGTGAGAAAAAAAATTAAATTTTAGTAAAAATTCGGTTTTACGACCAAGATTTTAAGAACTTTTTTTAATTTTTTTTAATTACTCTGGCTTAGTTCAAAGGATACATTTGTATTATTTACAAATATGTGTATTTTTACGGTAAAAATACTACTTTAGGCACAAATGTCTTTAGAAAAAGTATTTTTTTCTCTAATGAGTTAAAATATTCAGTTTTAGAATTCTGAAATTTTTTATCGTTTTTCTTACAGTTTTATCCATAGAAGAAAGTAACATTTTTTTTTATTAGGCATAATACGCAAAGTGCTTTTTTTTCGTTTGCAGATTTTTGCTTTTCAATATCAATAAGTACTTCATTTTAGTTTTTAAGTTGTTCTTGTGTATTTCTGCATTTTATCTGAAAACACATTAGTTGGGGAGGCAAAAATTTCAACTATTCATTTACCAAAAGTTGTACTCAAAGCTCGTTTAATACCAAAACCAGTAAGTATCATAAAATTTTACAGCATAATGTTTTTTTGTTTTTTATTTTACACACTCATTCACACATATACACTACAAACAGTCATTCAATTTACAAAAATGTAAGAATATATTAGATGGAGGCGTTAAGCTATAGCGAAAGTGATCGGATGTGTGTGTTTTATTTTTTCATTTTAATTTTTTTTTCTATTTTTATTGGGGTTTTATTCTTAAGCCACATACTTAGATTTATACAAAAAAAAAAAGTTTTTTCTTTTTACTTAAGCGATAATCTTAAAAAAAGAAGTAAAACTAACTTACTTTAGTTAAGTATTGTTACTCTTAGGAACACTTGAATAGTGGTGTCTCCTCTTGGGATAACTATTTTCTTAGTAAAGTGTTGTAAAAAAACCGAAAAAAAAAATCAGAAAAGCTTTTCAAATATTATTGCAAATTAGGGTAAAACAGTTATAAAATTGTAACCATTTTGTAATGTTAAAATATATTATTTTAATGGAAATTTAAAGGAGAAATAATTTCGCTATATTTTTTACCCTTGTAATGGTAAGCTAAAAAGAAATATAATGTTAAATGCAAAACAACAAAAACAAGACTGGGTTAAATATATGAAGTATTTCAAAGAGCGTAAGTATTAGAAAAATTTGTTCCAGAAAGAAGAAACTTATGAAATATAATTTCACTCACTGCTATGTAACACTTGCACATAACATTCGTTTATAAGGTTCCTGTATCGAGCTGCAAAGTCTTTAGATGAACCTTTTACAATCTTCTTAAACCTATAGTTAAACATACAGCCTGTTCTTGTCTTAATATTTTTGTAAAATATACATCTTCGTCTTCTTTTAAGCTATAACCTCATCTTGAACACATAAGTACATATCGCTCATTTGCTTAAAAATGTCATAACTCAACAAAATTAATTTTTCAAGTCGACAATGTTAGATATGTTATGATTTAAAATTCACAAAAATATTATCTATTAAGCCTTTTTACTTTTTACATTTGAAGAGAAAATGCAGCTTGTATTTTCTGGTAAATGTAATAAAATCAAAAACTTCAAACGGGTTTTTGTCGAAATGGCTTTTTCTTTAAAATATGGCATTGTTTAAGCAAATGATCGATACATAATAGAGGCATTTTTCATTTGTGGGCATATTTGTAACATCGACAGATAATAGTTTGAGGCCCACTTTAATTTCATAAATCTGCCAAAAACTTAATTCTTAACTACTGTCCGTTGGTTTGTCTGTTGTTAATGTATTTCTTGGTTTAAGTCAGGAATATGCACACTAATACAATTGCATTTGATCTTGTAAATGTGCAGTTTTAGATAAAATTAATTCCATTTTGTTGTAAGTGTAATTAAACAAACAAGCGCTAATCATCCACCTTGTTTGGAAACTCACCTGAGACTGATTACAAATTTCTAATGTTTTGTATACGTGTAGTTAAGATAAAAGAGGAAATTTGCGCGGCGTTACAGAATGCCCAACTGTGGTTTAAGTACAAGTCGTATGTTTGAAGATATTAAAAACCAGCTTATTACCGATACGTGTTTGGCATATATATTGCGTCTACTAAGACAAATGAAGATCGGCCCCTATAAAAATATTATCCTGTTTTTTTTTGCCATATAACAACTTTGATTATGCTGGACAACTACTTATTGGCAATCTTGGTAGAAAATAATTCTAGATATTATTGACTTCAAAGTTTTAAAGGGTATATTCCAAGAGTATTTTGAGGTTTAAACCTCGTTAAATCTATCTTTAGATTCCTTACCCTCTCACTTACCCTCCCTTTTACCCACTCATCTTATATAGTAAATTGGCTAAAATATATAAATAAGCTACCGAAAGCTGCTATATAAAAATTAAAAAGATAACTGGATTAGTAGTCCTTATGGACAGTTTGAACTGAACATGCTTGTTTCACCAATCGTCAGACTATGCACATCAAAGTTTTTCTGCAGATATGGTAGAGTTTTGTCTGAAAAAGGAAGAACCAGAATGGGAAATGACAAAAACATAGGTCATCAGATTCTAAAAATAAACTTAAGAAATATACAATCAATATCAGAAACTTGCTGGAGGCCTAAAAAACAGCATCGAATTTGAAGGTCTAGGTATGACTTCTGAGAAAAAGTATTCTACACGACAATACGCCGAAGACTTAAGAAGAAATATTTTTAAAAAATGACTTTAGCTTAATTAGAGAGCATTTTGGACAGCACATAACAAAAAAGAATGTTATCCTTTAGTTATTTGTTTGAACAAGATTTGAACTCTTAGAACATATACTGACATGTTTAAAAAACTTCCGTCGTTGCTGGACATTTTATTGAATTAAGACTTAACTTTCTAGATTTTACAAAGGCTTTTGAAAATTTATATGTAAAAAATTTTCCGGTTTTGATTAAATCAGCCACAAAATATTTTTAGAGATGCGTAGCACGACAAATACACACAAAAAATTATCTAAGAAAACTTTACTTAAATCAAGCCATAGCGGTGTCAAAAGTACGGTGAGTACGGTTTTCCTTAAATCAAGTACGAAATTTCTTACTCCAAGTAAAATTTTTCAAGTACGAATTTCTTACTTTTAGCCACAATTAAGCCAATAAAGGATTGATTTAAGTTCGGAACCGTACTTGATGTAAGCCAATAAAAGATTGATTTAAGCCATAAACGGGATTAATTCGAAAATGAAATGTCATTTTTTGACTTATGGAGCTTCATTTAAGAAGAAGAATTTTATAATTTATTTTTATTTTATAGATACTTAAAATTTATAATTTAAAAATTTAATTTTTTGTACCTGCCGAAACTGAGATTTGAACCAGGGATTTCTGCACTGCAGCCAAGCGGATTACCTCTAGGCCACCGAGACACTTTGCTTTCAAATGTAAAATAATATATTAAAACAACAAGCTTGGTTCTGCTTGATTTGTAGAAGGAATCCGAATAGGCTTAATTTAAGAAAATGTAAGCAACGATCGTACTTAAAAAGATTTTGGATAAATTCAAGAATAAAATTCTTGATTTTGGAAATCGAGTTTTCTTTCTGTGTACCCACTTACTTACCCTCTCTTTTAACCAGTCATCCTTAATAGTAAATTGGTTAAAATATAGGACATATATAAGCTACCGATAACTGTTATTTTAAAATCTGATAGATGACAAACTTGGTAGTCTTAATAAACCCTTTGAGCTGAACATGCTTGTTTCACCAACCGTCATACTATGCGCATCAAAGTTTTTCTGCAGAAGTGGTTGTAATTTTGTTGCCTAATTCTAAAACTAAACTTAAGGAACAAACAATCAGCATCAAAAACTTGCTAGAAGCTTTTAGAATCAAACTTTGAAGGGTTAGGTACGACTTCTAAGAAAAACTAATCTCCAATATAATCCGCCAAACGCTTAAGAAGGAACGTTTTTACGAAATTGATTCGGCGTAATTGTAGAGCAGTTTGGACAAGGTATAACAAAAAATAATGTTGTCCTTTAGTTATTTGTTTGAACAAGATTTATGCTCTTAAAACATGTACTGGCATGATTAGAAAACTCTGGTCATTGCTAGACGATTTATAAAATTAAGACTTTAATTCCTGGATGTTACAGAGGCTTTTGAAAATTTATATGTAAAAAAGCTTTTTGGAGATGCGTTGAACGGCAAAGACATTACTTTTTCAGCGCCATATTACGGCTTGAATGTTTCAACAAGTTTTCTTGGATAAGATGATTTCCAGTCGTAGAAAAAGTTCTTTTAGAGACATACAGTATGCTATAAAGTATGCTACTTCCAATGTAAAATTTGTTTTAAAAATTAATCAAGATAAAATGACAGCTTACGCATTTCCACTCGACAAATGGCTTTGAACATGTTAGCATTGCAAAAACACACAATATCGTAGAAGATACAAGAAAAGCTTTTAAGAAAAATAACTATTTTTTATTCTTTTTTGATATCTATCAAAGATTCTACAAAGTGCGCATGAAAGCCACTTAAGTAAACTTAAGCCGAACTTGCTAGTAGATCTCCGAAACCTTTAAGATATTAACATATATGATCTTAAGTTGTCCTTTAGTAATAAGAGCTGGCGTACCTCCTATATAATTTACACATTAAACGTGCCAGTAAACAGTCATTCATACACGTCAACACTTGCTGATGATACTGCAACCGTTGCTTATCATGAAGATCCCTAATTAGGCCTAAACCCAACTAAATTATTATATCATCCAAGTCAAGAAATTGAAAAAGTTTTGGAGGAAACAATAAATACTTAAAAATTCACCGAAGTAACTAACCCTTAGTAAAATTCAGCCTTATTACTCTAAGAACTTAACTTGGCATTCACTGGATAGTCGCCTGTCATAAAAGTCACATAATGATAAAATGAAACTAATTGTCGTATTGGGTAAAATCAATACCTCTACTTGGTTGTACGCTCTGCAAATGGACTTTAAGCCCAACTTATGCCTTTGACTCCAACTTAAATATGTCGCTAAAAATAAGGCCCTAAAATTTTTTTCAAGGACTGGCCCTTCATACTATTAAGGTCGTTACCCTAAAATTATGTTGATCCGAATAAATACTTTTTGCATGTCACTATGAGCGCAAAATCTTTCTCAAATAGTTTTCATTTTAATTGTAAAGGGATTTCCAACAGTTGGCTTACAGCTAATCATGAGCATCAAAAATTTTGAAACCCGAATATTATCTAACCCTTTATATATTTAAGATTCTACTTATTTTAGTACTTAGTGATAGTTAAATTGTGGTGGTTTATTACCTCCTTACTTCTTTATTTGTATATTTTTTAATAATTTGAATATAAAAAAAAACTTAAAACCCAAGGTGACAACTGTAGGAAAAAGTAGAGCAAAAATGCTTTTTATCACTTTTTAATTCAATACTGGTACGCAATAAGAAAAAGCAATTAAAGTGGTTCATTTAACCCCTCTTTCTTAAATTTTACGGACTTATAACACAATATGATTAATTTAAAAACCTTGACTAAATACGCACATAAATTTAAAATAAAAATTCTAGATGTTCCCGAAATGCAAAAAGACATACAAACTTTGCAATAAGTTAAAAATTTTAAAAGAAAATAATTCAAATTTTTGTTTTTGCCTTATTTTAATACAATAAACAACCGCTTTCGTTTTTTTTTACCTTTACAGAAACTTTAAAAAATCCCACAGGTATCTCGTTTAAATGGTTGTGTTTGAATAACGCAAAACTTTTGTAATAAATTCAAAATCAATAGACTTAAAATTTATAACCTCATTAATAGTTCAGTAGCAAACAATCGTTCACACACTTACATACAATATCGTCTGCGTATATGCACTTATTTATACTTGACTGCAAAACCTAAATGTTTGTTAAGTTTACTTTATAAAACTTCGTGTTTTTACACTCGCCCAAACACAAACATTTTTTGCACACACACACACACATCTACGTAAATGACTTCACCAGCGATTTATATAAATTTATGCACAAGAGTATACTCCTGGGCTAAAGTATATAGACATCATTCAAAAACTTTAAACTATACAAAATTGACTTTTTAATTTTTTTTTTAAATATAAATGTTTGTAGGACATACCGTGTAGATACTATATGCTGATGTGTGTTATTATAGCTTTACACTTAATTTATTCATAAAAGCCACAACAAATGTTTAGCCCTGCTTCAACACCAAAACTCGATACCAGCTGTGATAGAAAATATGTCTCTAAATAGTTTATTCCACATACAAACTGTGTGAATAAATAACGAATTCTCCTTGTATTGCGTGGTGCGATTCACTGGCCAGATGACCCCAAATGAGTGTGCGCTTGTTGACAGACATGTATCTTGTACAAAGCTCTGAGCTTCAGGAACAAGTGCCCTGCTTCCTTGGAGCACATTAAATTAGAGATAGAACAGTGAAATTGAACGGCGGTGCCCGGGTGAAACAAGACAGTTTGATAACCCAACGTCACCGATGAATACCATTGCCCGTTCCTGTACGCAGTCAAGTAGCTCCACAATGGACCTTGAAGCACCAGTCCATACATGAAATTTTGATTCGGATATAGGTGGTATAAATAATAAGTAGATCAGATAATGTAAAGTAATTTTTACACCTTTTAAAAAACCAAGGTATTTGGATGATTCCTTTGACAAAAGGAAAACGTTCAATGCCCAATTATAAGGAAGTATCAAAGAATTATGCCTTAAAGTTCTAGATAACTATCTGGTTATTAATAAGGATACGGTATGACCATCCCACGTGAGAGGTAAAAGTTACTTCGAAGTACTTCTGTTTTTATTCCCTTCTTTATATTATTTTGCCCGCCTATTCTTGAAAATCTCTTTACGATCTTTGTGAGTACAAAAAACACAGAGTCACCAACAATCTATGTCCTGGAATATCTTCTGTAAACAAAAAACACAGAGTTGGTTCAAGAACGATACGTTAAGATACACCAGCAAATATTTATTGAGAGCAACTTAAGTAGTTTTATTTATTGTTCTGCATTACTATTAAAGGTTCTGCATTACTATTAAAGATAGCGCAAGCAAACAAAATGGAACTTTTTGTGTTGGCTGGAACTTAAACGAAAAATTTTTACTAATGAAATAATTTTTTTTTTTTTAATAAAAAAAAAAATTTTGAAAACGAAAACTGTAAAATTTTATTACTTTCACGTGAAGCCGTATAGCCTTGAAACAAAATGAGATATCGATCATAAAAATCGATGAACGTGTTTCGCTTTTATTCACAATTTATTGAAGGGACCTCATTTTGAAATGAAGGAACAAACTTTTTTATGTTCTAGATCGGTTTATACGAAATACGGCTCGTTTTATTCGGAACATATTTGCTTTTACACTCACAACAAAATAATGGGATTTTTATCGTTTTATATTTTTTAAGAAGTTGTCAAAAATCATTTACGTTGAAATTTTGTTTTAAAAACCTCTTTTTCTGCCTCAACTTCCCCGACATTTCTGAACATACTGGGTAAATATAAAACCAATGTAAGCACGACTTAAAGATAATATTTTTGACGATTTTAAGGGTTTTTTATTGAATGTCGTAAGTCGTTTTAAGTTATTCCAGTATGTATAGTGGAAGTGCCTTAATTTTTGACACAACGATAATCCGCGAAAAATCGAGCTAATAGGAAAAAACCAAGGGCAGATTTGGATTCAGCTTCCCAAATAACCTTAAAACAACATTCAGTTCTTAATAAAATAAAACATTGTTCCTTTTTGTTATTAAGTTCATCTTTAGTGTGATTAGTATTTTTTATGACATATTTTGTCGAAAAGTTAAGAGACATCAATAACATTTACCAATCTGCGGGTTTCGTTTGATGGTACCGTGTTGGAGAAAATGCTCGGAATCAGCCTAGATTATAAAAGTTTAAAGGATACTTTTGAGGCAGAAAATTCAAAATCGGCAGTAAGGTTTTTAGCCTAACATTGGATTATAATAAAGGTTTAAAGGCTTTTTATTTGACTTAAACATTTTAAGAATCACTGTTACATGTGAAAAAAGAAAACGTTTAATTTTTAATGGTGGTCGATTATGCACAGCATATTGATGTAGAAGGTACCTAATATTTTTGTTATGGTTATTTAATCAAAGTTTGAAACTTCAAACTTTGCCCATGTTAACAAACATTCATACATACAAATGTTTAGAAATGCACATGTAGTAAAAAACAATTCAACTAACGGCAAAAAATATTCTTAAAAAAACAGCAAGATAAATGAATTAAAACTTAAAATTTTTAGTTGTATTTTTATCCTTTATATATAATAAAATTCACAGAAAAATCATCCCCATGTGTAAAAAATCAAACTTTGAAATAAAGGGAAAAATTATGTAATATTTATGACCTCGTTTAACAATATTACTTTGCACTTTTAATAGTGGAAAATTAAGGATAAAGTTGTTGATTTTTTTGTTGAAATTTACTGTTAGAGCGTAATATTAAATATTAAGGAAAAATCCTTGGTCCTAAAATTTTGTAATAGATTGTTTGCGGTTATGTAAAATACAAATATTTATAAATTCACGAAATTCTATGGTAAATAAAGATTTAACGTGACATGTGCATAACGCATTGATGTGCTTTAATACAGTCTTTTAAATAAAAATTTATTTTCCGAAAAATAGTATTATGTGTGGATTTGAGATGATAAACCTTTTAAAAATATTTGGATAGAATAACTCTTTAAATTTTGTTTTCCAAGCACATTGGTTCATATGCAAGTGCTGTTTATACTCACACCCACACGGGGTAAGGATGTTATGCTTTTGTGAGGATATTTGTAGCGCCTTAAATTAAAAGTCATAGACTCGCCTTCCAATCTTTTCATAAGTCGATTGAGGCATGTTCATCCATCCGTCTGACTGGATGTCCATGCGTTTCTGTGATCATAATGTAGGCCGCGTTCTTAAAGATATTTTAATACAATTTTGCAAAAATAAGTTGTTTGGTAGAAGGGCTAAGCCTTCTGAAATTGATGATGATCGGCCCATTATATAAAATATCCATCATACAAATGAAAGCATATTGGGATACAACTGCCTCAAATATTATTTTACTTACAAAAGTTGTTCAAATGCTCATGATAAAGTCTATTCCAAAATCTACCATTTTTCACATATAGGTTCTTCCTTCCAGGATTCAGATTTAACTGTTAACCTGCGTAAATGTTATGCCATCAATACATAAAAACATATACGCATGTCTTTTTTAAAAGAAATGTCTCTATCATGCTTTGTGAAGCTTGGTCCATTACAAGGCTTGCCTTCCATAATAGGCAGAAAATTTTTGCATATAACTCTGCCTTATATTAAATTAAATTTGACCCACCATAATATTCATGCTAATTTTTTTTACTTTATATAGCATCTTCCTGAAACGACCTATGTCATAAGCTGTTGTGGGTGATTTCCAAAAAAACACATTTCTTAACAAATATATATATTACATAAGATGATAATGAGAGTTTCCAAATTACTGTTTAAGTATACTTTAAACCTAGGATCGCTTTCTTTAGCTGTAATTAAGTAAGTTCTATAAAAAATTTTAAGGATAGCAATTTTGTAGCGTGTTCGTCCAATATATTTTTTGTTATACAAGCAAGATTAGAACTCCAATTACAAAAACCTTTGCATACTTTGAAATGGGCTAAAAAATTTATTAGTAGAAATAAAAAAAATAATTTAAACAGTTTAATTTTTTTTTACCAAATCAACCGCAATTATTTGCACAATGAAACAGACAGATTTCACAATATACAAATAATTTGTTTGCGCATGTGTATATAATATTAATTACGCTTAGAAAAATGCGGCACACAGAAAAGAAATGCCAACATATATCAAGAAAATACAAAAATTATTTATTTGCTAAGCCAATTGCAGTAGCATGTATTTTAAAAGTTCTCCATAGCTTTTTATAATTTTCAAAAATGAATTTACTACTACTGGTAACAAAACTATTAATTGTATTTACAATTTGTTTGTTAATATGACAACTAGTGTGTTGCAATTTTTTTCTGTGTATATAAGAGTTGTGTAGGATTATTAAAATTAAGTATTATTTAATAAAATATTTTCTGATAAACTTAAAATAAATAAAAACTTATATGTTTGTTTAATATGAAGTTTATTGTTATCATACATTCAAATGTATGAAAAATTTTATTACTACACTTTATATTGGCTTTATGCAAACAAAAAAACCTTTATGATGCCAAACAATTACCCTGATTTACTTGGTGAGTTTGATATTGGTATGGCGAAATATAGAAGTTCAATTGAGCGCACGTTTTATGGATAAAGTCAACTTTATTCGTATAATAAAAAAAATATTAAAGTTTACACTAAAAATTTCAAATTCAATTTGTCGATTTTGCAAACTTCATGATGCTAAGATATTATTTAGCCATTAGGCTGGCTCAGAAAACAAAAAAACTAAATTTGCTGCTTTAGCAACCCAAACTGCGATATAAGTGATTTAATACTATTTCATAAAATTTTAGGTAAAGTCCTTAAAGGATTTTTATTAGGTATTTGATTAAAACAAATGCTAGCTACAGTGATATTAACTAATTAGTTGCTTACATATCTGGTGGTAAGTTTATTATTTTTTTTTAATTAAAAATAATTTTTGAGATCGTATTCTTTCTATATACATATATCTACCTACTATAAAAAATTTGGTTAGAAATATTGCGGCATATCTAAGGTGACTATTTATTTCTGGTTCAAGTTTAGTATGCTTTTTAATTTTAATCGTCTAAAAACGAATTAAAATGAAAGCGATCAAAATAAAAAGATTTCCTGAGACAAAAGAAGCATGCCCGTCCATCCGTCTGTCGGGTGTCTATGTATTTTTGGGATTTAGGAACAGGTCGGATTTTCAAAGGCATTTTTTCAGTTTCTGAAAACATTTCAGCAGATTGTTTTGAAAGTTTAAAATAATTTTTAATGCAATTTTTGCTGCTTAAACACAATTAAAAAAATTAAAAAAACTTGAAATTTTAAATTAACCTAAATAATCAGCACATTTAGGTACAGAACAAATCTAAAATCAGTACACCAAACGAAAAATTGGTACATGTCCTGCTGAAATCATTACAAATGGTCACCCTTGTAAAAAAAAAAAAAATGATTTGGCTTTGAGTAGAATTTGCAAACTGATTTTGTATGCAAATTTTGTTTTAAGATATGCCTCATTAAATTTATATGAAATATGAAATTAAATCTTTGAAAAAAAGTAAAGTATGTGTTCAAATACGTATTCGCTTAAAAGCTTATCTTTAATTTATGAACCCTTTTACACTACTTCTTTAAGACGGTGATAGAGACGATTCTCTTCTTTAGAGCTATGGTCTGCTGGAAGGCTTGTACTCTACCAAAATCGTCTGCGTTTTGGGTGGGCAATGCCCAACATGGCAATCCTGATTTCAGGGGCAATGGGAGCAACTCCAGCGAATCTTCTAGCGAAATAGCTGGCACTAAACACTGCAATAAGACTGCGTGCTGTGGGTGGATAAAAACACAGAGCATGTTTTCAAGCAAGTACTATCTCCACAGTTGGTTATGTTGATTGATATGCAGCAAAGTCTCCTTCTTTATTTTAGAGTCTCTTCATCTGGAGATATATACGGATGGTTCTAAGCAGTGAACTGGTATTGGTAAAGGACTAGATGGCCTGTCGGATGTAGCTAACAGTGGCCAACACATTTTTTCATCTTTTATCAGGAGTAGCGGTTGATTCAAGATTCAGCATTATATATTTATCTCTATTTTAATCTAAATTGTTTCTAGTCCAAGCTAATCTAATCTAAATAAATGCCTTTTTTCCCCATTCGTTCACTTTTCAGCCGACTTTTTGACTTAGTCTTACCTATAATACCTTATTTAAGCTATATTTAAACTACCAGAGTTATCATCTGAGTTTCACATAGTAGGTGTTTACCCCCAAATCCTTTTAACTCCCAAAAATACTTTATGAACGTCGGTATTAAAACATAATTTAAAAAAAATCTATCTTTACCTCTTATAAGTATTTGCATTAACTAACGAGTAAGAAAGGAATTTAACAAGTTTTGAGCCTCCTCTCTGTTTGGCAGCACCGAATAAAGCAGGCTTGACTAAACTCTTAAATTAAAGCGTTTTTATTTTTTCTTACTTTTTTAAATAAATTATTACTTCAAAATTTATGCCTATTTGCTTTTAAAATAAAATTTAAAACCATCTTTAACTATAATATGTTCTTTGACAACTTTTTTAAAGTAAAGTAGATCCACTTATCTGGTGAAAAAACCAAGAAATAACTATGGAAGCATATTCATCATATATCATAAATACAGTCTTTAAAACCAACATCTTTACTTGTATGATGAATATCTCTATTTGGATCATTAGTTTTAGAATTTATTGCTTTCAACAACGTCAAATGCCATTTATAATATAAATCGTTTCAGACACCGTTCAACACTGATGACATTGTCTTTATATTTGCTAAAAAACAGTGCTGGTATGCGAGCGTTGGAACAATATTGTAGATACATTTAGATGAGTGATTTTGTGTTTAAAGACATGTATGTGTGTACTTGTAAAACTGCCAAAAGACTAAGATGTAAATTAAATTAAATTTAATTTTCTATCATAAAAGTTCTGATGCTATCGAAAAGTTTAAAAATTCAAATTTTTAAACTATTAAAGCAAGGGTGCTTTTTATAGAACTTTATGTGGACTTTGAGTGTGCAAAAAAACGCATAAAATCGGATGAAGAACAAAACTATGGGCAAGCGTAGAGATTGCGTTTTGTTTGACTCCGTGTCTGAAATGGAAATTAAAGTTATTTCAACTTAACAGACGACCTGTTGGCACACTTATCACAATAAAATTTCAGACGTTATCGCCTACAATAACTACTATTTGTAGTTCTAACCTAATTGAAACTCATAAATATTTCTTATCTAAAAAAGTAAATTTGATTAAAAAAAAATATCACCACCCACTGCCTAACAACTAAAGCACTTAATGTTTTGGAAGACATCGGTAGTTTTCTTATTAGTCTTAATGAACAAATTGAAGAGTCCGCTAAACATTCTTGTTCTACCTACCGCCAGACTTAATACAACAATTTTTTTTCCTTCGACGTAAAACATCTTTTGGAAGAAAAGAAAGCCTAAAGAGAATGGCAAAATTTTATTTCGCCCAGACTTTAAACTAAGCTAAAACGATGTGTAAACAATTTAAAAAATTTACTGGAGGTAGACAGAATGATACGAGTATCACTTTGAAAGTCTAGTCTCGACCCCTCAAGCGAAGTACTTTTTATTAAAAGAGTCGATTGTCTTAGAAGATCTGTTATTGCAAAACCACCCCTGCTTAATATGAAATGATCCTGGGGATAAATTAAAAAAAATGTAAAATGTTTGTAAGTAATAAGGTATTCACTCGCAACTCATGTACCGATATGTGTAAACTACAACCTGTTGTTGGTTGCTGTCCAAAATTCAATTGCTAAAACGCTCCCAAATTTGATAAGATAAGCCACAAAATGCTTTAAGAACTCATTTGTACAGCAATGTTTTGTTATGTTTTGTTTTGACGCCATATTACGGCTTGAAGATTTTGCCTTAGTAAAGATGTTTTAAGTGTGGAGTCTTACAGGACTATAAGTGTGTTAGCAACTTTGCCAAAATTGTGCGACAAATTGCTTAAAAACAATTTGACCCTGACCTCGAAAGACAAAAACTGCTTTCCAAATCACCAGTTTGGCTATAGAATTCAATAAAGTACCACAAAACAAATCCACAGTAGGGCACAGGTTATAAAAAACTTTTGAGGAAAAAAAGTACTGGTCCATGCTTTTCATCAATGTCTCTATAGCTTTCGATAAAGTAAGTCGTGAGCACTTGTTTAACAAACTAAGGCTAAACTTGCCAGTTTACTTTTAAACTTCTTAGAAAAGTACACAGTCGACCACAGTTTAAAATCAAAAAAGAAAACATTTTTAATTGCCCTTTTGATTGAGGGGCTGGTATACCTTTAGGCTGTATTTCGGGCCAGTTCTGTACTTGATTTATACACCAGACATAGCAACAAACAGTCTTGCACACACGTTGACATTTGCTGATGCTTTCCCAGTACGCATAAATACTCTAAGAGGCCTTAAGCCAGCTTCGACATCACTTAACTCAATTAGATAAATTGGCAAACTAATGGAAAATAAAAATAAATAAACAAGCATGTATTCACGTGACTTTTACCCTACGCAACAATCGTATGGCGCCTTAACAAATTATGACGAAATACCTTGGCACTCAACTTGGCCGTAGCCTTACAACGATACACAAATACAATTTAAAATTGCCCAAACTCATTGGCTTATTAGTAGAAATTCTGTGTTACGCTTCGCTCGTAAACTTCTACTCTATAACTAGATTCTGAAACCGATTTGACGCTATGGAATACAATTAAAGGGCACTGCTTTAGCCTCCGAAATTGAGAAAATTAAAGGCTGCCAAATCAAAATTCTAAAAATCGTTCCTTGGTATATGAAAAAAAGCAACACCCATTAAGATTTGCAGGCTCAGTAGTTAAATGAGAAATTCCAAAATTTGTGGACAAATATTTTTAGACAATTGTTATTTAAATAAATAAAGTAGTCAGTCAAACACTAACTAAATAAGTTTGAATTGGCTGGCTTTGAGGACCACTCATAGTAAACACCACATCGCCCCCATATAGTCCTAGATACTCTTTACGGAATGGTGTTTACCTAGACTTCCGTGGTCCTTAACCCTGCTGAAAAGTCTTCACTTTTTTAAGAGCTAAAGTGGAACCTGAATATTTATTAATTTTTCCATTGGCAAATGAAATTTTTGTTGTGCCAATTAGTCAGCTATCCCATTCCTTTAATATACATGTGTTTCTGAAACCTGTTAAAATATACCTCTTTCACGTCATAGAATTTATCAAGAAACTTCTTTTACGCTTTGATGATTGAGAAGTCTGTTCGCAAAGGGAACCTTGCCCGCCTTCGTCTAGTGAAGCCATAATAAGTGCCACGTGTCATTGGCGTAGGAAAGAAAGCTATATCTCTCCTATATGCCTTTTATAATTTAAAAAATAATTTTATGTTTAAAAGTTTAAATTTTAAAATATTAATATATTGACAAAAAGTTGTTGTATCTCTTGAATTTTTCTGCCATTTCTCTTTGTGTTATTTAAAAAAGTAATATTATTCCACATGAGCGTTGTTTTGGCTCACCTGCTTCAAATAATAAATACAAAAGCATAATATTGAAAGATAACTTTAAAAACCCTTCATCAAATATATATAATCTTAAACTCATTTACCTTTAAGAGAAATATCTGGGAAAATTTAAATTTATGTATTAAACGCAGTGCTTAACGAGTATTTTTTGTACATACTTCGTTTAAAGATTTTTTTTTAGTTCAATGCACTGCTTACTACATACGTGTGTTAGTGTGTATATATATGTATATTGTAAAAATGATGAAAGGATATCACATAGTATAAAAAATAGCATAAGAATATATGAAAATACATATTTATATAAATGTATATGGCGTTTGCTAAAATGATTGCAAGTTTGTAGGTAAACATATGCGAAAAGATGCTGTGGGAGGTTTGCCAAGTTAGGGAAAGGGAAACCTCACGAACCAGCGACAGACTCTTTTCTTGTTACGTGCCCTTAAACATGCGTAAAAATAATGTTTTTTTTTACCATTTTATTAGTGAAATATTATGGCTTTAAAATTTAATATAATTTTGTTTCTACTTCGTGACTGCTTACATAATAATGATAAATTATATTAAGTAAACGAAAATTGAAAGGGTTTTTTCTGTAACACTGACATTTTCCTTTCCCTTATTTCCCTCCATAAAACATAATATAAAGTTATGTTGGTTGCTAAGCATGTAAACTGTCAAAATATTTTTTAAACTTTTTGAAACATTTTAAATTCATCAAATTATATTATATCACTTGAAATTTAATTTTAACATTCACTTTGTATTTAAAGGAGATGTCCTGCCGTTTTAAGACCTTTAAACGTATTTTTATTATTTAAAGGGAAAACATTCAATAAGTAGAAGGGTTGTCATATAAATATATAAAATAATTTTGTATATTAAAATGTCGCATATACTTAGTATGTATTTTAAAGCATGTAATGGTAAAAAAAGTTTCTAATAATATTTATATTGGAGTCAGCAGTGTATTAAAGATACAAATTGAAATGCATCTTAAGGCAAGTTGTAAAGTTTTAAGCTTTTTGTTAATCGACCTATTGATATACACAAGCCTACGTTTTGCTCACAACGTTAATGTTAGTACTCAAGCTTACGTTAAGTTGCACAAATAAGCAAAAATAATTATTGGTAACTGAGAGTCTAAAAATAAAAACAGTAATATGGTAGAATACTTGTTTTTCATTTAAAGAAAAACGTCCCAAATTCTTTTGAAAACGTTAATGAAGAAGGACTATATTCAGGTATTAACCTTACCTTTGTTTGTATAGTGGAGCTTAATGGGCAAGGAGTGCAACATCGCCACCATAAAAAAGGACCAAACTACATGTTTCCCCGAGATGAGCGGGACAATGAGGACTAATCCGACGAAGGGCTTGGATACAATTTTGAGTATTCAATATATTGAAACCCGAATACGCTTACCAAGGTGGGATTTGTGGCGAAACGCCTAAAGGAGACGGGGAAATGGATTGATAGGAGCTATGAACTTACCATCAACGCATCTTACAGACACTGAAATGTTATACAAACACAATCGGGTCGTCCGATTAAATACCTCCAGTGAAGGTAAAGACTCACTGTACTGCGCTAATAACGGATCAGTAGTCGTGGTTGGGGCAGATGTCGGAATGAACGCGTTGTTTTACAGATAGCTCTAGGGTGAAAGAAAAATATGGCATTCTTTTTGAAATCCAAGTAACAAAGATCTCCTTTCGTCTTCCTAAGGACAGCATTGTCCTACAAGCTAAGTACGGGCAATCATGGAATGTCTCTCCTGGCTCAGGCTACATATATTTATTTTCAATGTGGGCATGTTCATAATGTAAAGGTTCCTGGTTTTTAGCCGGTGGACCGAAATGAACGGGTAAATGACCTCGCAATGGATACTTTAAAAAAACAGCAGAAGGTTGGCCTTGTAAGCCAAAATTCCTTTATGGCAATAAAGCCTGAGTTCAAAAAGTGGGCGGAAAATTTCCAGGTTGCTGTGGTAGAACAGGATAGTTAAAAGATTAAAAAGAATGCTCTAAAACGACCCAAATGAAGTTAGGGGCAATCTGAAACTTGGAGAGCCTAACCTGGACAAGATGGTAAGTTTGTTGAGCGGCGATTTAGAATTATTAACAGACCTACATAGAATGGGAACTACGAAGAACCGCAGGGTATGCATCGTGGATATCAAAACGATTGAGCATTTCTTATGTCACAGCCAATCTTTTGCACAGGCCAGAGCCCTATATTTTATATCTGATGTTTTACCAGGTGTGACTCAAGTAGTTGGTGTAAATTAAAGATGTTGTGGGAAATCATCCGCATCACTGAATTTGTGTGAACCTCCCCCTCGGGACTTTTTTCCTTGCTAGGATCGCACTACAAGCGCTCATTACTGACTAAGGTAACGTCCTGTGTGACTTGCGACATTTTACGTGTCCTCCTTTCACTCTTACCTAACCTCATAGAGGTATTACCTTTTTTTTAACCAATATTTATCTTACAAAAATGAAAAAAGTAAAGTTACATTTTTACGTAGGGTTTAATCCATGGCGTCCGGTTCGGCCAATTGTATTATTTTAATTTTAGGATACAAAGCTTTTGTATAAAAAAACTTAATTTTGCTCTGAAAATTTAACTCTTTCAGCCATTTAGAATAATATACACTTTTTATTATTTATATACGTAGTTTGTAATTTTTTTTATTAATTTCTTCATTCGAAATTAAAACTTAGTATTGAATTTGAGCCTAAAGAAAAATAAAATTTTCTAAAAATTCATATTAATTTTTGTACGCATTTTCACCTCGTCACTGGCCTTGGTCAAATAAGCCACATAAAACACAGTTGACGTTAAATGTATCTATGACATAGTTTTCAAAGTTAGCTTAGTTAAAAAAATTTCGAGTAACCCTAGAGTAAAAAGACTTAAGGTTAAGATATGTTTTTAAGCTTATTTTAATTCTTGTCCACATATATTGAAACTTTTAATTTATCTAGTGGAACAGAAATATCATTGTGAGTGTTACTGTTTTCTATATACACCACCAAGTATTTATTATCGCTCTCAGAACTCGGCTTTGGAGGAAAATTTTTTATCCCATAATTTCATCGTATAGAACCAGGCTGGACTAAAAATCGGACTTCAGAGCAAAAGTTTACAATCAAGATGGAGCACAGAGTTTCTACCAAGCAGTCAATCAGTTAAGGCTTTCACGTAAAATTTATTTACTAATTTTTTTTTATCCAAAAACTCTGAAAGTTTTCTACTTAGATGCTTTGTAGTGTGGTGTTTCCAGAATCGTCGCCAACGTTGGTGTTTGCCTTGTATTGACGTGCCCGGTACGTAACTCAGTTATTGAAATTTTTTAAGATACTAATAAATTATGCCTTCAATTGTACTTTGTCAAAAACTTTAGAGGGGTTTTTAGTATTTTTAAGATTCCAGGTGTAAAAAAATTTTCGACTTGGATTTTTTTTTGTGAAAAGGGACTAAAAAATTAAAAATATAAGTTCATTTGTGAAATTCTGAGTGACGTAATACTTCAAAACTTACTAAAGTTCAAAAGTAGAGAAATAAAATCGTTTTTATATACATATGTACATGCATATAAAAAAATTATTAAAGGCGGAAACTATCTAAAATATTTTTGTTTTAGTAAGTTAGGAAAATTTGATTTATGATTATTAGAAGAAATTAATATTTTCCGTTAATGTTAAAAGAAATTAAATTTAAAAAGGTTTTTCTACCGATATTAGCCGAGTACATCATCAGTACTCTTTAAACGGTAATAGTGTTTTTGGATGTAAACATTAAATTTTTAACTTACATGTTACCCTGAAAGGTAAACGGAAATATTTGTTAAAAAGCAAACGGCAAAATGATGAACGTAAACTAAAATATAAGAAAAAAATTTTATCTTAAAACCAAAAAGCATTTATGCATTGGTTATCCAATAACTAGGAATAATCAAATTTTCGAGTTTTCTTTGTTTTTAAATTATTAAAATAAAATACAATTTTTAATAATATCTAGTTGAATAAAAAAAATTTTTCTTCAAAATTTTTGGGTATTTTTTTAAACAATATTAGACCTTCATTTCGCAAAATATAATGAAATCGGGGAGGCAGTCATTAAGAATCTAGACTTTTGTATTTATCTACTTTTATAGATGAAGGCTTGTTTTGTGTCGAAGATTTTTAATTTTATGACTAAGTTATAAAAACTATTTGTTACTTTCACTCTTTTAATTTTCAAAAAATTAAAGCTCTCCAAATTTTGCCCAAAAGTGTTTGGTTGGTATCATTGTGGTTCAGATAATCCTGAAACCTTTGAAAAGACAATATGAGCACAGCTTAGGAATAATATTGTTGCAAGCCTTAAGGTTTAATTATATATAACTTACCATAGCTTTATAAGCATAACCATTGGCACAAAAACCAAAACTCAATTGGTTTCTATGGTAATGGCTTTGGTAATGGTAAGCCACCAATAATGAAATACAGTGCTGCCCATAAGTTTGGTTCAAACAGTTGTTTTCTGTGGCTATGGTTAAATCACGTATTATTAATCCTTTAAATAGTTACTAATGGTCTATATTTTGCTATCCAAGAATAAAAAGATATATTATAAAAAAAATAGAAAATAAAAGTTAAATTATTTTAAATTGAAAAAAAAGAAGTCACCGTAGGTATATGCCACCTTTGATGGGTAATTTTTCTCATATTATGGAGCAAGCTATAAAGCTGACTAAAGAAACTATTCTAGTTGCAACTTTTTTACTGTTAGTATGTTAATGGCATTCCCATGAAATAAGCAGAAAACTCTCTGATTTAATTGCTTGGTCAATGCCCAGCTGGAATTTATCCGAATAAACTTTTCGAATCTCAATAAAGTCGAACTCATTATTTTAACAAATCAATTGTAAATTTTCAGGACAGAGTTGCTATTAAAAACCAGATATATTGAAGTACACTAAGCTATAAAAAAAGAACTGCCCACGTCCATCACGATGATTGTAAAATAAACACTACACAGTATTTTTGTTAAAAATCTA